>JACVRA010000086.1:0-149567 GCA_019828545.1 Paracamarosporium sp. OC-R06-R3 | reverse complement strand
AAATATAAAAAACTTAACTATATTAAGGTTAAACTATTTTTTATTTTAGAATAAATATTATTAGTAAACTATAGATTAGAACTACTATTAGATGCAAAAATATACTTAATATTCTACGTATTCCTATTAGAGCTAGTAGACCTAGAAACCTTAATCTAAACAAACTTCTACTATAGGGTGGAAGAAAAGAATAAATTTAAAGTAGAAAGAATTAAGTATGCTAGGACCTATAAAGGAATTTAATAGTATCTTATTAAGTAGAAAGGATACCTAGAAAGTAAAAATACTTAAGAGCTATAGAGTAACCTTAACAACTGCTAGTAGTTAGTTAAGGAATATAAGAGGAACCTTTAAGACCTAATTATTAGGCAAAGGATATAGGTATACCTAGATACTAGGAGCCGCCACGGACTCCGCCAGATTAGGATCTACTAAAGGAGGATAAGAAGACTAATCTAATGCTAAAGTATTAGGTATAAGACTATTCTTTAGCTAAACTACATTCTAACTAAGTACCTTAAGACCTTCTAAGTGTTTAATCTCCTCTATAAAATATATTAAATCCTCTAATAATTTCTACTTACGCTCCTTAAGTAAGTATTTCTATTTTAATAAACAATTTCGTTTTATACGTATAGCCTATAAAGTAGTAATTGCTGCCTCCTCTTCTACAGCTATAGCCTCTTTTAATTTCTTAAGACAATTGACTTTAGAATTAATCCGCAAAAAGTTTAGAACTACTAGCTTAGATAGCTTATATTTTAAAATACCATTCTTATAATAATTCCTATACTAAACCTTTAAAGATAATATCTTGTAAGGTAAGCCCTTCTTCGTATAATATCTATAGGACACTATCGCAATCTACCTAACAGCGTTTATTTAGTTACTAACGGTATGGCAATGGATAGTACTCTAAGAGGACATAGATTATTGCATAAGGACATACAAAGGAAAGGAAGGGGGTAATGTTAGGATCTAGGATCTAACATAGGAAGGAAGCCGTTTATAATAATAAGAAACAACCTCAGCCCTACCAACTAATTAGGTAACGTCTTACGGTGTCCTACACGCTAAGCCTTGGGACACTAGGACCACGTGACCAGCGTTATGTGATTGTGCCATGGGATCCTACGGATCCCATGCATGGGATTCCATAAGACTATAGGATTCTATAGGATTTGTTATGTATATAGTCTTATAGGAATTACCTTTGACTCCTGTGTTTAACCTATTTTATATAGTGACAACCTGTTAGCAATCTATTATTTAGATTTCTCTAACAACTTCTATTGTATCGCTTTGCGACACAATATCGTTTCTACCTTGCACTAAGTATTCACTGCCCGAGAACCAACCCTACTTGCCCCTTTGTGTCTAGCTAACCTTAGGGCTTTAACAAAACGGTGCTTACAAGACTCAAGTCTCTGTGTACTATGAGAATGCTAGTGCATGTTGGCAAGTCATGTTTACAGTGCGCATGGTCTTGCTAGTACAGTGGTCGCACTCAAAATCCCACCGTGAGCAACACTAAGCACTGGACTTTATTCAATGTATGTGTCTATGGTACCGAGTCACCCGCAGCGCAGCCCGTTCCATAAACGATACAAATTCCCGGGAATACAGTGCAGTAACCGAGGCAGGGTTATCCCGAGCGTAAGGCCGTCCCGCTCCACCCGCACCTGCATCCGCGCTAGTTGTCACATTGCCAATCCCACAAAACAAGCCTTCCAAAAGCACCGCCCAGTAAACAAACAATGAATCGCTAGAACGTATACCCAAACCCTATTCCTTATCCTAGTACCTGAATCCGAGAATCGAATGACAACTATATCCCTGCTCAAACAGTTTCTAGGGTTGTAGCCATTATTCAATGACTGATATACTGAAACACTGCGCTAACCTCCTGCTCTGCCGTCTCCTGGCGTAACAATAGATCTTGGATCTTGCCCAATGGTCCCGCTTCCCCATCATTGACCATATGATTCCACGTACTCGTATCACCATACAGCATAGCCGGCGCCTTAAGGACCTGTCTCCCATCTTCTTTCCTGCAGCGTTTACACTTGAACGTATCGTGCGTGTCGCTCGTAGTGTCAGCCCGATACTGAAACAATTCGCGTAGACTGTCTAGTGAGAAATGGCGCTCTACGTCTTCTGAAGCGTCAACGACGCAAGATGAGAGGGATTGCTTGTGCGATTGGCGTTGGAAGATCTTTTCTTCAATGGTGCCAGTTGCTATGAAACGATAAACAAAACAGTCTTTCTTTTGGCCGTCACGCCATACACGGGCAAGGGCTTGCTGGTCAGCGGCAGGATTCCAATCGGGGTCGAACAACACTAATCTGTTTGCGCCTATGAGATTTAGACCGCAGCCTCCGGCTTTAGACGACAACAAAAAGACAAATTCTGGACCTTCGGGGTCGTTAAACTTGTCAACGAGCTTTTGACGCTTAGAGACATTCATAGTACCGTCAAGTCGGAGACATCCGTAGCCGTGAGAGCGGCAAAGCGCCGCAAAGACATCGAGGGTCTGAGTGTAGTTTGAGATGAGCACGATCTTGTCATTGGTATTTGCACGGATAGATGCGAGCATGCGGTCTAGGACAAGCATTTTTCCGGAGTACCATACTTTTACATCGCGGTCTCTGCCTCTTGCGTCCTTGGGAACGAAGTCTTCGGGGAGGAACTCTTCACAGCCAGGGAGATCGGTTGGTAGGTCGAGTAGATCGGGATGATTGCAAAGCTTCTTGAGCATACCAATCGCCTTGAGTGGTTGCGAGCCTTTGCCGCGAAGTAGAGACCGAATCTCTGGCGATGCTATGAAGTGCTGGTAAAGATCCTTTTGGAAAGGCGCGAGATTACAAAAGACGACGTGCTCGTACTTTACTGGTAAATATTTCGACAGAATATCGTTCGTTCGACGGATGATGAACTTGTTGACAAGATTAAGTAGCTCAGCGAGACGCTCGTCGCCCTTCTTGCGGTCTTCATCTGTAGCATCGGCATCACGACCTCGCAGGATCGGATTCTCAAACTGTTTGCGGAACTCGTTCCTGGTTCCGAGGTAGTTCGGATTGGCAAAGTTGAGTAGAGCAAAGTATTCTGACAAATCGTTCTGAATAGGTGTTCCGGAAAGGATGACTCGTCTCTGTACATTGAGTCCATTAAGAGCCGTAAAGGTCTGACTCTCACCGTTTTTCAATCGGTGGCCTTCGTCACACAACAAAAGACCGATGGGTGTTTGTGCAAGCTCTCCAACGTTGAGTCGCAGAGTCTCGTAAGAGACGATGAGAACCGGTCTTACAACGGACCGACCTGACGCGATACACCATTGCTTGATCTGCTGGATCAGCTCTTCCTTGGAGGCTTTTCCGTCAATGGCAAATGGCGTGATGGCATCCGGACCCAGCCATTTGACAAGCTCATTCGCCCAATTTCGTACCAAACTGGATGGACAAGCTATCACGCACTTCTGGATGGTAGACTTTCCAGCATCCGGCGACTGCTTGAGTAGCGTCCACATCAGCGTGATACACTGCAATGTCTTGCCGAGGCCCATCTCGTCTGCCATGATGCAACCATTTGCCTTCGGGTCAATCATACCCGTTGCAGCGCGATACAAAAACTTCACGCCTTCGACTTGATGTGGTCGGAGGACCTTTGCGAGTCGTGGATCGATAACGACAGGTACCCTTGGCCTTTCGTTATCGACCTTTTTCTTCAAACCCAGAATATCTGCCAAACTCTTGTGCACCAATGGCTCATCCAACGCTTTTTTCTCTTCCTGACTTAGTTTAGGCTCTGCCTCTTCCTTCGGTACTGGTTTGTCGTCTACTGTGGGATCATACAGCACGATGGCGAATTCTCCGCTAGGGTCGTGCAACGGGCGCGCTACGAACACCCTACCCAGCCGCATGCCCAGTAATGGCGCTGGGCGGAACGCATTGTAACCTCCGATATCTTTGTTCTTCAGCGGAATAGTGAATTTCGCTTTGAAAGCAGTATCTTTGTCTTTCGGCTTGAACACCGGGAACCTATTAACATCCCGAGTGGCAAGAGCTAGCCGATCATCGTTGGAGTATGGTTTATCGCCTTCCTCGTTCTCGCCGTCTGCTCCTGCGTAATTGATCTTCCGCCGCTTTCGTGCGGGTTTATCTGTTGTGCGAGTCGAGGTAGCGGAGCCAGGACATCTGAAGGGCTTGTGCAGGCGGTCGGCCAACGCGGGTGTGCCATATAATCTTGTAGGTTTCGCAGAGGGTGTACCTTGTTCGCCTACGGCGAGCGTCTTAGGTCGGTGCCTGTAGTCTTCAGTACATTGTGTCGCATGATCGCGAATGGTGCAACTTTACATTTGTTCAGACCAAAAAGTAGGGTTGTGGAGTGAAGGTGGCGTGGACGCGTCGAGGTGCGCTTGTTTTCCCGCCGCGACGCGCGATCACGTGTGTGTTAGGCCCAAACAGTCCACGTGCGTCATGACTATCGCAGGCATCAGCGTACAAGCCTACGCGTATTCATAAGGTGATCATAAATGTGAAATCCGCCAGAATGTATGATTTGATGCACTCAAGAGGCAGCCGTACGGCAAATGATATCAAAGCCCAGCCCACTCCTCAATGCTCACTTCAACATGGACGACATGCAGCTATGAGACATTTAGGTTAAACTTCACTTCTTTCTGAGTGTCTGGAAAGTTCATTCAAAACCCCTTCTCAAAAATTGCCTACAAACATTCTGGCATGGACATTTCGAGTTCCTAGTATGGTTGGTTTCATAATTCTTCAAGTCCTTTCAAAGCAATGTGTGTTACCAGCTCGTGAACAAACTCACTTCCATGGATAGTTACAATAGCTTATGTATACATCTTTCTCACAGTCCGTATGTTGAACATAGGTACTTAATGAGGTAGTGATTGCAGTCGCGACGGTTGATGAATGATCCGAACTGACTGGACAGCAATATGTAAGTGAGTGAGGAGAAAAACCCCCATGAATAAGTAAATCATGGTGATGTGGAAAGCGGATTTGAACTGGCGCTTCGTCTGATGTCTTTAACCCAAAATGACGAAAAGTCAAAAACTAAAAGCCACTTCGAAGCCCGGCTCAAAGAACCCAATTATGAGTTTTTGTTTGATTTGGTGATAGGGTCGTCATTTAATAGGTATATATACTGTATAAAGTGTAAATATGGTTTGGTGATGTGAAGGTAGTGGGTGGGTGAATTTGATGTCTGTATTCGGCATTTGTTGACAGATTAATCAGGTGCCTAATATGAGCGATACAAAAATCAAATACGGCAATGACAGCGCTATCTTAGGAAGCACCAGAAACTATAAGTGAAACTCACGTGTTCGCAATTACCCTCTCATAATTACAACCTGGTGATAACATCCATTATGTCGAATCGTATGCATTTATCTTTACAGCGAAGATTTCCAAAAAAAAAAAGCCCCTTGAATAAACGCTTCCTAATTCCATACTGTCGCACTACCACCCTTCTCTAACCATGTTACTCCCCCCAAGACACCATTTCCCACAGCTTTCTCGTAATTTTATCTCACGCTCCCCTGCCCAATCTCCAACGCCACTGTCCAAAGCAGCCCAGCAACCACAACAATAACTATTTCCAAGAAAGACTATTATTAGTAAACCTACCGAGGCTTTACCAGACATATCCCTAAACAAGGGCGACTGCATCCTATCCACCACGAATGAGAAACCAATAATATAGACCACATGTTCATCTCACCATGCAATACATCACCAGCTCTGCACCCCTCCCATCCAGCACACACCCCAATCCTCCGCTCATCACTCGCCCTCCTCATTTTCCACCTACCTAACTAACCTTCCCACCCTCTTCCGCTTTCGTCTGAGCCCCTATCCCATACACGACACGGCATTACTCTGCGCACCAATGTCTCTCACGGAAAATATAAAGTAGAGGGTATTTTCAACGTAGGCGGGGAAGAGCTAGAGCAGGATGGGAGGGTGAGAGACGTCTTGAATAGTTTATGTTGGTGTTCTGTGTAGACCATGGAGCGGTGCTGCAATGCTTGGTTTTAAAACGACTTCTGTGTTGAGGTGGATGGGGGTGCATGGGTAGTAGTGAGATCGGTGATGTAGAGAGCGGGTGCATACTGCAGGCTGGGTTTGATCTATTTATCTAGAAGGCTACGGGTTCTGAGGAGTTAGCTGTTCAATCTGGCTGTGTTAGCAGTGGACCGACGACCGGGATGCAAGACTCGTGTAGCAAGTTAAACATTGACCCGCACCGAAGATCCTGCATTTGAAGGCGCTGTCTTCTAAGCCAGATCTCAAAATCGCCAGGACACGAAACCTCCCATTTCTAAGCCTGTTGTTATTCTTCACCCACGAACGTGAAGCAAAAAACCCGAACTTAGTCCAAGAACTGCGATTCATGCATATATTACAGATTTCCCCTACAGCAAACATACAGTGGCGGACGCGGGTATTCCTCCGACCCTCCACCTCCTCTCATTCCCACTTTAGAACTCCAACCCGATGCAAATGCGCGTATCCTACAACATCGTTCGTCGAGTAGCACCTTCCTGCCCCAGCGTCATCCATATTCTTTCTTCTCTAAATGCTTGGCTTGCCTTCCTCATATCCCCTTCTATCCCTCGAAAACGTCTCCTTACGGCACAACAACGACCCCCAAGCTTCCAGCCTGCCCTACCACACTCCTTGCCAAACCCTCCAAGCTCAACCCACTCAGCCTCCCCTCGCTCTGCTTGATCTTCGCAATCTCGTAGATGTGCTTCAGGCTAACTGTCCCAACCGTGCCTTTAACCGCATTGCCGTTCGTCGGCGAACTCGTGCTGGTCTTGCCCTTCTGGCCGTCGTGGTTGTTCATCGGGCCGGGGACGTTTCCTGCGCCGCGGATCTTCGATTTGATGAGGGGCGCGCCAGCGGCGGTAAGGAGGAGGGTCGCGGTGGGAGGGGTGCGGAGGCTGAAGGTGAACGAGCGGTCTGGACGGACGGTTATGCGGGCGGGGATTGGCGTGCCGGTGATGTAGTGTGCTGTGCGGGCGTTGAACTCCTGAGGGTTGTCAGTCGGTGTGTTGCGAGCGATGGATAAAGATGCGCGGCTTCAGCACTCTCTCTCCCAGGAGGCGTGAGAGCCCTGCGCATGAGCGCATCGGCAGAAGCAATTCAAGAAGCACCCTCTCAATGCGTAAAAAGCCCTCAAAAACAGCAATGCAATGCCAGTACTCACTTTACAAAAATCCATGCTCTTCACACCCTTGGAACCAAGCGCGGGACCTACAGGCGGCGACGGACTCGCCTGTCCCGCACCCACGATCAACTTGACAATCTGATCCTTCGCCAACGCCTTTTTCGCCATGATAATGAATGTGTCGTGAGGGTATCTTAGCTTTCGTATTGGTGGATGGCGGAACTTTTGCGGAGGTCGATGCGGAGCGGGTCGGCGAAAATAAGCGCCGATATGTGAGCTTGGGCGGCGTGGATGACGAACAGCATGCTGTAAACCGAAGACCACAGGATTGCCAGCGACCAATATACAGACTTATGAGACTGGAAGAATGACGATAGTAAAACGTGAATGTCTCCCAAAACGTGAATATCTTCCAGAAAAGTCTTGTCATCTATAGTTAGGAATTAGGCACACAGTGAACAGTCCTATTATAGATCGCAACAAGCATAGACAGTCTTTCATGTCAGGAATGTCTTCATTATTTTCTGGGTGTTCAGATTCCCAGAAGCCGATCTATGCTAGACCAACGCCATCGGGTCTCTCCGAAGCGCGTCTTTTCGCGTCCATGCCAATCGTAATGTATCGTACAGTACTTTTAAGCTGCACTGTTGTCTCCTCACACTCATACGCTCTCCCTGCTCTCGCTCAAACAATCGTCTCCAGCTCCCGAGCATATCCCAGCGTGTTCTCAATGACCTGGTCGCTCGTCACGAGTATGTCCTTGCTCTGGATTTCGTCGTCTTGCTGAGGGAAGTATATCCGGCCATCTTTAACAATCCAGCCAGATTCCTTCGCAAAGTTCACGACGCTACCTTCTGACTCGAGGAAAAGGAGCGATTTGGCGTCTGAAATTGGGATCGAAGGGTAGGCTTTCTCGCTGCACGAGGCGATCTCTTTGCGGATAGTGCCGATGAGTACCTGTTGTGTATGAGCGACAGATTCAACGGTTGTTTCAAACAAGCCAAGAGCAACACCGAGAGTCAGCTTAGCTATACATACCTCCGAGAACAGCGCAAACTCCTCGCTGGGCGCATTCGAGCCCTTCGTCTGCCTCCAAACTTGGTCGTAACTCCCCTCCATGAGCGCCTGCTCCAATCTTATCGGATACTGAATGAATGCATCGTCCTCAAGACCTCTCCCCGCCTGTGCAGCCGCCACCTCAAGCGTCTCCAACAGAGTGTGGAACCCCGCGTAGTCGCCATCGCTCAGCAACAGCAGCAAATACAGCCCTGTAATCTTGCTTGAATTTCCGCCATTCCTCGATAGAACGTTTTCCGGTAGCGCATAGAAAGGCTGTAGTTGCTGGAAGTAGCGAGTGAATGAGATGGGGTCATTTAAGCGAATCGAGATGACGGCGCCGAGTTCGAGGGTTTCGCGGGCGAGGTGGAGGTGCTTGGGTGGAGTTGATTCAGTCGGGATGAGGGCATTCAGGCCGAGAAGGGCGACCTTTGCGCGCGACAGTATCGATCCGGCTTGCTGGTACTGCTTGGACTGCAGCGTCTTGTGGAGCTGCTTGAGCAGGTCTTGGAGCTCTCTCTCGGCCATGGTTTGTGGATCTGGTTGATTATGTACGGGAGATTTAGAGGCTATAGCGGGTCGAAGAACGGGTGGCGGGGGATTAGCTGTGTTGTTCGGGTTGCGAGGTGTTGGAGCTTGGGGCGGCGGACGTGAGTTCCAGATCGGAGCTTGCTTAGTCACCCATGATCTTTCACTGGACCATGACATGGTACTCCCTTCAAAAGTACGATTACGGATATACATGATGAAAAGATGGTGAGCATGATGTTGATTCTATTGCTGAGGGTTATATATGCCACACGATTGCACCACGGCACAGCTGCGCAAGACATGATTGCATCCTGGCCTGCTCATTGGTGTACGCACCGCCAAATGACCTGGCAATCACGTTCGTGTCTCAAAGGCAGCAATATCCGGCACACCCCTTCATCTACACAAACAGGTAGCGGAATGCATCGTAAGCCACCATTTGCATACAAGGCTGACAACCGATAGCACCATGGCGCACTCGACCCGATACACGGGCCGAACGTGGAAGGCGGACCAAACGATCATTCGTCTATCGCCTCCGACCAAAGCGACCTTTACCGCCATTTCCTCCTTTGCTCTTAATTTTGAGTCTTTGGTAATTCGCGTGTGCCCAGGGCTTGATCTTACGTGCAGCTGACCTCACCGGTCCTTCCTTGGCTTGCTTGTTGTCTTTTGCCTGTGACGTTGACGCGGCCTTGGGGTTGGGTTGTTGCATTTTGCGCTTCTTCGTGCTGTGAGACGCGTCGCTTGCGTAGTCGGAACCGTCATCATCAGATATGTCAAGATCGCTAGGAATATCAAATGGATCGACCTGGGTTTCTGCAACCTTCGGTTCGTCATCTGAATCGTCATGTTGTAATTCAGGTTGAGGTTTTGGTTTGGCGAAGTTGGGTCGCACTGGATGGGGGGATTAGCAGTAGTAGCATGGGTGTAAGGGAATAGCATACTAATCACGCGTCGCGTCTGCCTCTTTAGGCCCTTCTTTTTCCAGATTCTCTTAGGCTTCCCATCTGGACCCAGCTCGGTGTTTTCGTTACCATCCTCATCATCTTCAGTCTCAAGACCGCGATCGGGGCCCAAAGGCATTGCGGCCTGGCTGTCTTCCACTTGGACTTCCGGCACCTTGACCCTCTTCGGCGCTGGCATGCCTTCGGCCTCCATCTCAATCTCGCGCATGATGTCTGCTTCCTCATCTAGCTTGTCTTCCTCCTCTTGCCTCATTGCTTGAATTCTTTCGCTTAAGCTCCTCCCTAACGTTCTCCGCATCCAGGGCGCAGGTCGGGGGGTTGGCTCGTCATCCTCATCAATCTTCATCAGAGGGTTGTGTCTTCGTAGGAACGCAGGTGTAGCGAAACCCTTTGAAGTCGGTGTACCCTGCTCTCCAAATTTCCTCTTGTTCGGTGTCACCGACATGAACGAATCCAGCAGAAACCTCTTGCCAGTTGAAAGTGGTGTCCTCTCTCCTCGCGCTCGCGACTCTAATGACGCCTCGCTTTCCGCTTTCCCCGCCAACCTGCTCGGAGTTTGCACAACGTTCAATTCCACATCCGCCAGTGCGCCTCTTGCCTTGCTCGGTGTTTCTGACGGTAGAAGGTCGAACAACCCCAGAATGATGCCATCGCGTTGTGGGGTAGGGCCGATAAATGCTGGTCCTTGAGGTGAAAGCAATTGGCTTGGTGAAGTGGCTGCCTCCGGAGCAACACCGCTGTCTTCGCGCTTCCTCTTCGGGGTGGTTGCGAGTGTTTTGGACGCTTTCGGCGTTCGATCGACATTGCGGGTAGCACGGCGACTCTCAGCTTTCCTCGGAGGTGTTCCGGGGGCAACTTTGCCAGAAAGTGCGTCTCGAAGTTTGTTATACTCCTTATACTTCTGTGCTGTGGATCATTAGCGCTGCGAGTGGTTAAGTGCTGTCGCGTGCATACAGATTGTCGCGTCGGCCTTGATATCCTCGCGTCCAGCTTTCCGTCCTTCGTTCGCAGCTGCGAATTTCTTTTCCCAGGTCTTCAAATCGAGTCGGAGCGCATTGCAGCGCTGTTCGATTTCGGTATTACTCATGGTGATATGTGGTTGTGAGTGGAATGGGACCAGACGGAAGTGTGGAAGATCAGATTGAAGATCGCGGAGACGCGTGTAAATCGCGGGTGCACGTCACGCGAGCACGAGCCATCCAGCTACCAAAGTAATTCTGCAGGGACCACCAGCCTCATCAAGTCAGCCACATTTTAGACTCGAGCTTTGATACATCAGAATCAACCTGCATTTTGAACGTGCACTAGACATGCGGCATATATTACAGGTACTATTCACAAACTCCCGCTGGAGCTCGACTTCCTGCGCTGATGCAAACCGAAACCCAAACGGAATAAAGAAATCTAGTAGTGAACAGCCTTGTCGTACGTCGCCATAGCAGCCTCCTTGAACGCTTCTGACAGCGTTGGGTGGGCATGTGATGTTCGTGCAACGTCTGTAATAATGATTAGTTACGAGCCTCTGTTGCTTGGAGACATGATATGACTTACCCTCTGAGCTGGCACCGTATTCGAGCGCAAGCACACCCTCAGCAATCATCTCACCAGCGTTGGGACCGATGATGTGGATACCCAATATCCGGTCGGTTTCGGCATCGGAGATGAACTTAACGAAACCTTCGGTGTCCAAGTTGGTCTTCGCTCTTGAGTTGGCGGAGAAGGGGAACTGTCCAACGTTGTACTTGACGTTGGCAGCCTTGAGCTCCTGCTCGCTCTGGCCAACCCAGGCGACTTCCGGGTGAGTATACATGACGGAAGGAATGGCACCGTAGTTGACGTGGCCGTAGCCCTTGCTGATGTACTCGACGACAGCGACGGACTCTTCCTCGGCCTTGTGAGCCAGCATAGGTCCGAAGGTAACATCGCCAATGGCGCGAATGTGGGGAATCTTGGTGCGGTATTCCTGGTCGATGATCACGCGGCCGCGCTCGTCAACTTCCAGACCGATGTTCTCCAGACCGAGGCCGTTGGTGTAGGGGCGGCGACCGATGGCAACAAGGACGACATCGGCATCGAGCTATACAAGTTAGTAAATAGACAGCGAAAGCTTGAATTCACACTCACGGTCTCTTCCTTTCCGCCCTTGGCAGCCTCAACGTTGATCTTAACACCCTCACCCTCGGCATCACCTGCGGTGACCTTGGTGTTGAGCTTGAACTTCATGCCCTGCTTTTGAAGAAGCTTCTGTGCCTGCTTTGCGACATCCTGGTCCATGCCCGGGCCACCGATCTGGCCCAAGTACTCGACGACGGTGACCTCGGAACCAAGACGAGACCACACAGAGCCCATCTCCAGACCGATGATACCTCCACCGATGACAACCATCTTCTTGGGGACCTCCTGCAGGGCGATGGCGCCAGTGCTTGTGATGACCTTCTTCTCGTCAATGGTCAAGCCGGGGAAAGGCGTAGCCTCAGATCCAGTCGCGATGAGGATGTTCTTTCCGCGGACGGTCGTCTCGCCACCGTCAACAAGGTTGACCGCAACGGTGTGCTCGTCCTGGAAAGCGCCAGTGCCCTTGATGTACTCGACGTTGTTCTTCTTGAAAAGGAACTCAATACCCTTGGTCAAACCAGCGACGGAGGTCTCCTTCGCCTTCATCATCGCCGGGAGGTTAAGCTTGACATCGCCGACCTCGATACCGCGGTTCTTGGTGTCGTGCAGGATCTGGTGGTAGAGGTGCGAGTTGTTGAGGAGGGATTTTGAGGGAATGCAGCCGACGTTCAAGCAGGTTCCGCCGAGGGCGCCGCGCTTCTCGATACATGCGACCTGATAGTTGTTAATCGCTGCGCTCTATTGTGTTTGTTGTGTGCGCGCACCTTCAGGCCAGACTGGCCGGCCTTGATCGCCGCAACATATCCCGCAACGCCGCCGCCGATGATAACGAGGTCCTTCTCCTCTATCTCCAATTAGCATGCAGCCATCGGCAAAGCTCAAGGGAATGTCGACTAACCAGCTTCCGAAGCGTACCCCCTCCTTAACCGGCCCTGGAAATAGATATTCGGGGCGCAGAAGGTGTTCTGGGAGACCGGGCGCACCGCTCTTGGCACGGCGCGAGACGCGACTGATCGGAACATGATGGCGGAAGAAGATGTGAAGCCCCGGGATCGGAAAAGCCGCGAGCAGTACGGCTGTGCGATGGGGTGGGTGCAATGGGCGGGTGTGGATTGGTGATGGGGTTGTTGAGCTTCGCAGATGCAAGCGCTACTTTTCTCGCGGATCCCGGGAGCACTGACTGAGCTTTGCGGCTAGGGACGGTGCCCAAGCCAAGTGTGGCGCTAAGTCGCCGCAACAAACATCAGTGTCCCGAGGTCCCGCGCCTTTCACGAAGATTCATCGGAAGTAGAGGCAAGCATGATTACTGATGATGATTTGCTATCTATACTGCGAAGCCGCTGGAACCCACGCGTCTAAACGCGGTCTTCCGGTGGCTGATCTGTGTATGCGGGAGCTTGAATGGCATGCGCCTCCTGCTCTCGCCTCTTCCCTTCCAAATCAGCAGCCCAAAGAGCTGAGCTGACAGCTGCAGTCAAAAGAAAGAACATACTGAGCCCTGGTACGAGTTGTAGGAAGAGATATACCGTGCCATACCTGTGTAACTTCGTCAGTCGTGTTCGAGGACTGCATCTAAAAGCCAACTTACCATGTATACTGCCACCGTCTCCTTTTAATAAATGCATTCTGCTCTTTCTTGTTGAATTCTAGCAGCTTGAAATATCTCCATTGCTGTAGCGGCCCAGCACGATACCCTGTAAGTAACAGAAACAACGGCACACCAACATACGGCACGAAGTTGAGTGGTAGCAAGATGACGAACTCTGCGATCTGCCTGAACGAAAATGGGCCATACACCGACGACTTCGTAGGCTTGCCAAGTCGCTGCACAGGATCGTTCAGAGGATCATCGGAGACAGGTCGGAACTGACGGACTAGATCGTCGTAGCCTCTATGGACGAGGACCGCATCGAAGATGTCTACTTGCGACTCGTCCACCAGGAATGCCTCAAAAAGTATCGCCGTCACCGCTGCTGCCTCCCCTAACGTCAAGAACGTTCCGTTCACCCATGCGCTGCCATTTTTATGGAAGAGGGCCAGAAATGCGACTTGCGGCAGATATGCCCAGACGAAGAGGTTTACGATGACGAACGTGCTTAGTAGGACTGCTGGTAGGAGGCGCCCTCGAGCGAGAGGGTAGAGAAACGGGTGACTGAGGAAGTATATAATTCCCTGGAGCCTGTTAGAGAGAGGATCTTGAAGAGATGATTGCAATACGAAATGAACATACCCTGATCTGGTACGAGCTGGCGACCACATTCTCCCAAGTCGGGCGGATTATCACCCGTTTGACATTCTCAACCTGGCGCGTGTACCAGTGCGACATGTTGAAGAGTGTCTGTATGGAGTTGTGTAGGCTGCAGTAATCGGAATACAACGCCTCGAACATGACGCCATTAGCGTGGAAGCTTGGACCAACACGTATGTAGGATGCGCGCTACCACTCCGCCGAACAATTCCGACGGAGAGCTTGAACGACGTAGCTAAATTGCTCGACGCGATGAGGCTCTTGGTTCGGATTAGTTCGATGTTGTATAGATGAGATATAAATCTTCTCCATCGAGTATTTGATACTATCATGATACCGTGTAGCATTTGTACCTAAGTGTGAACATATTTTGTCGCTCAATTATCCTACTACACTTACGACGGACTGCACTTTTGTTCATAAACAACCATGTTCTTCAATCCATCCGCCGCCTCATGGAAATACGAAGGCCCACCTATCAACCCAGAAGTCGCATCCTTCCATCAACGTCTACCAGACTATAACATCACCACACTACACGACCTACCAGACCTGGCAAAAGAGCTCGGACTAGGCTATGTCCTCATCAAAGACGAATCAAATAGGTTCGGGCTACCAGCGTTCAAGATCCTCGGTGCTTCATGGGCAACCTTCAAGGCCGTAGCAGCAAAGTGCGACTTCCCGCTCAAAGCGTCGGTAGACGAGCTAGGAGCTGCTGCAAGGAAAGCTGGCATTCGGGTCGTGACATGTACTGCGGGAAATTGGGGTAGAGCCATCGCAAGGATGGCAAAGTACATGCAGATTCCTGTATCTGTTTTTGTACCTAATACCATGGACAAGGCGACGCAAGATAAGATTGCGAGCGAGGGCGCAAAAGTCGTTGTCGTGGATGGGGATTATGACCAGGCTATTCTTGTTGCGCGGAAGGAGGCGGAGTCCCCTGATAGCATTCTCATGATGGATACGTCGTGGGAGGGGTACGAAGAGATACCGCAGGTACGAGTGACCTTAGTTTTACTGCGTTCGTATCGATGCTGACTAGTTCGAGTGGGTTGTCGAGGGGTATTCGACTATGCTCACTGAAACCGACCAACAACTTCAGGAGTTTGGCACACGTCCAGTGACACATGCTATAGCTTCCGTGGGTGTCGGTTCCTGGGCCCAAGCCGTTGCGATGCACTATAAGTCAACCACACCGTCTGCATCCGTGGTAGCAGTCGAGCCAGACACTGCAGCTTGCCTTAAAACTAGCCTTGAGGCGCAGAAAATCACGCCAATTAGCACTGGGCACAGTATCATGAACGGCATGAATTGTGGTACGGTATCATATACAGCATGGGAAGTACTACGTAACGGCGTAGATGCGAGCGTGGAAGTAAAGGATCTGGAAGCACATCACGATCTGCAGTATCTGCATGCCCAGGGTGTGAAGAACGGACCTTGTGGGGCCGCGCCGTTGAGTGCACTTAGGAAGTTAGTGAAGGAAAAGAGGTTGGGACTTAATAAAGATGCGGTCGTTGTGTTATTTAGCACCGAGGGAGCTCGCGACTATCCTATCCCAACTTAAAGACGAAAGATACTTGAACAGACAGGCTTCTATCTAAAAACAGGAAAACAGTAGCCAACAAACACATTTGATAAACCTTGTCTGGAATGGGAATTATGAAGAGGTACATGATGCGCAGTCATTCGGCGAAGCTAATCCGTATCTATAGTGTCCCACTCATCCGTGTCGATCCTCGCATATCCAGGCCTTTGGAAGTGATGAGACGATGTGATGCTGCTCCGCTCAGGAACTAGCGGCGAGGTGTCAAATTCAACACGCAAGTGGTTCCGATGGACAAGCGGACTTTGAGCCGAAAAGGGAACTTCTATGTCCGTACTATAATCCGTTGTCACCTGAACGTCATTGCCGCTTTGTTGAATCGCACTGCCGCTCATATCATGGAGTTCCGTTTCTGTTCCTGAGATTCTCAGGACAGGAAGCTTTGAGTGTTCAACAGAACTCAAGACGCCTAAGTGTTCTCCGGGTGCAGTGATGGGAACGCCGGTTCTGCTGAGGGACCAGGTACCGAATCCCAGGCTTTGGTGTGCGAGTCGCTGCAATTGTAGAAACGAGTTGCTGTCCCACTCCAGTCTACTGTAGGGTGGATTTGATTTTTTGTCGCGGTCGAAAAGGTTGGCGGTGCCAGCGGCTATGGATTCGATAAACGTTGCGAGGAGCATACAAAGAAGACCGACGCAAATGACAATAGACATGCCAAGAACACTAAACGAGTAATACTCCGAGCTTCTAACTTTCTACGATGGTGTTGTTAGACGATCGCTGTTGCTAGTACTGGAGAGCGCTATCGCGAGGCAAGCTCAACTCACTTGATTTCGGCATAATTTCTCGCACAAGCCACCGTCTGTAGCATTCTCACATCCAGTACGATTTAAATACCAAATTCCGGTTTGTGACGCTCGAGGCAAATTAGATTGGAAAGATGCAAGCGAGGCTTGGCTTGTGAGTAGCATCTCTTCCTTCCATTTGTCTCGAGGAAAAGCCTCTCCCTGTACATCTCCACTCAAAGTAAACCTTGCTAGTAGATTAGGTAGTCCTGAGATTTCATAGAAGGAGTCAGGGGTCGCGATCATCATGTTGTAGCTTGAAAAATAACCCTGAAAAGCTCTGAGGTCATTTAATTCGGGCCATATCACGTTGACACGCTCCCCTATCAACTCAGATCCGAATATGTTTACGCACTGTTCTTGTGGTGTCTTGATCCTCGGATTGCAAAAGAAAACTTGAGAAGTACAGCCAATAACATTTGCTGGTTCATCTGGCACGTACAGTGAGTCTAAGCCACGGCCTGACCGTTGTTCCACCGATGCGTTAGTAGTGGCAGTAAACCAAGGGTCCTCGACCTTCTGGTAGTACATCACATCGGTAGAATCCAGAAGGATAAGTGAAACGTATGCGTCCGATCGGTTTAATTCCGGGACGAATCTGGCATTGTCTTCGGGAAATATCCCTATAGAACTGCACAGCGTCAACAAAACGTCAATATGCTCTCTGAGTCATAGTAATATGATATCCTTGGGGTTACAGTCCTTCATATGAGCCCAAAACGCAAGCAACAATGACAGAAAGAAAGCAAGTTAAAGGGATTGAACACACATACCGAGTCCTGTAATCTTGGTTGGTAGTTACGGAAGAATAACGGATGGCTTCGTCAGCACGACTTTTCAACGGTACCAGAAAGGTACCCGTCCTGTCAAAGTTGCTGGCAGAGTCTGTGTTATTCCTATTGCGAAGATAACTATACTGCATATACCTCTTGGACGGGTTCATCGGGTCGTCGTGTTTTGTCGTGTATCCACGTGTAGTCAGAGGAGCGCAATGGTGCTTGAGACGAACTTGGAACTTTGGCTCCGCGTTGATGCCAAGGTCCTTCCAGCTGTCCAAGTAGCTAGATTCTATATGAAAATTGTCAGATGCATTTTGACATAGTTTCTCTTGGAACGGGCAGCCTGCGTTGTGATCGATTTTATAGGGAAGCCTCGATTTCGTGTACATTTGACATCTCGATAGTGTTCCTTGTTGACCTTGGTAGCATTCCAGAGCGTAGTTCAGATGGTCCAAATATTCTCTTTTACGGTACCTTGCACCGTCCGCAGACTTTTCGTCGAAATCTTTCGTCAAACTCGTCCCACACTTGGGTCCTATAAGCAACACTTCATTGGACTGCTCTGCAGTGACACGGGACGAGAAAACACCTCGAGTTCGATGTCAATCATCATCATCTAGCTATGTGCAGCTCCTGCGAGACGTACCGGCAACTGCGAACCCTGCTGATATAGAAAATGCAAGTGTCCATATGGGTAAGAGCCGAAAAAATAACTTCCGAGCCTGCTTCCTCCAAGCAATCATGACCATCAAGGTCTCTTGCGCTGCGTCTGGTGCTGTCTTTGAATTGCGTAATATCACTTGGTGTTGATGATAGACGCCGTCAGGCTGAGAATCGGAAGACAAGTACTTGTGCAAAAAAAACCGTGAAATCATCCAAAAACCCTGACCAGTAGCACCGACATAGAGGGCCAAAAACGCAATTAAGAAGCTTCCAGTTTGGCGACTAAGTGTAAGTGTAGCACCGTAAGTAGATCCTTTTGAAAGATTGACCCAGAAACCGGTATAAACCTGGTCATCGAAAGATGGAGGTTGTATCCCACTACTCATAGTGTTGAATACACCAGCTGATAAGGGAGACGAGAGCAGTGAGTATACTTTAGATAAGTAGGCAACTGCGCGCTAACAATATATTTATATACATGGTGAGAGGCACCGCCACGACGACTCCCCGCAGCTCGTGTAAGGTAAAGTTTCAGCTTCGCGCTAGGATACTGAGGCGCACAGAAATTGCCTTGTCCGAAAAAGAAAATCGACCACTGTCTGTCTCAATGCTCTGGTCTTGGAGCTGTAATTGTAAACATAAGATTACATCGTTCTTGTTGTTAGAAAGTGCACCACACATACAAGAAATGGATTAATAATTTGATGCATTCGTAGCCTAGTAGTTCACACTATGTCAATTAAACAGAGCAGAGGTAGCGGACGGAAGGGATACAAGAATATCATGAGAAAATTGGAGAGTGTTAGGAGCGCGCAATTAGTTTGTTGATGTTATGTGGACGAAATGTTCAGGCAGGCGCTGCTGTCTTCGTATTGGTAGTACAACAGGTCCCTATATTGCAGCTGACATCATAAGCTCTAGGCTCCCACACATTTCTGTTGCGTCTATCTCACCATGTGCATCTGATTGAATTCGACTGTTGCTTATATGTGAATCATTGACTATCCAAGTTTTCGCGTCATTTGGATTGATTGTGTTTGCTTAGACGCAGGGGCAATAAGGCTACTTCAATGAAGTGGGTGTCATAGCGTTCCTTCACATAATTTCATTATAACGCTCTAAGTGCCCTATCTAACCTTTAACAAACATGCCGCCAGCACCTAAAACGCGCCCTTGTGCTTCATATTGATGTATTCCAAACGGATAATTTTAACGTCAGTGAACGCTGCATTCAACAGTACACCAGTCACTCAGAACCATCAGTGCCGGTCGTCACTGTTGCTGCTGCTGCTGCCTATTTATCGGTTTTTAACTTCTGTTAGAAGATGTATGTCCCATACGCAAATTCTTTTGTCAATCCTGCAATTAGATTATCTTACCAACCTCGGCCGCTTCCGCAACTGTACGGTTGCCCGCAAGTCAAACCTACGATGTGCCACTACACCATCAAGTTCTTCGAATGCGACCACAAAATTGACGACAATGTCAAAGGCTGCCCTCTTTGGGAGAGGACAGGAACGCACTGCGATATCGACAATCCTGAAGTGAAAAAGCGAAAGGATTGTAGTATTCGTAGCAAGAACATAACGGGGCTTTGTCCAAGATGTCAAAGCAGAGAACGAGCACGCTTTTTGAAAGAACAAAAAGAGGAACGTGAGCGCATAGAGAAAGAGAGGGAAGAAGAGCTGCTGCGAAGGGATCTGGAGAAGGCCAGGCTTGCGGATCAGGAAGAACAGCGTAAGAGCGCGGAGGCTCATGAAGCTCATATGAAGTGGATCCAGGAAGAGTCTGAGGCGTCATGGCGGGCGGAGTATGAATCTAAGGTAAGTTAGATTATAAGAGTGCTATGCAAGCGAGTTAGGACGCAGCTATAGATGCTAACGTATTATCTCGCAAGCGGACTACGACAACTCGTACTACGACCGTACGGACGACTACAACAACTGTCCAGGAGTCGTCACCGTCGCCTCCACCCTCACCACCGCCAGCACCAGATCTGCCCCGATCATCTGCCCCAGCATTTCTACCAATTGATTATTCCCAGCCACCAAAGGAACAAGATTATGGCCACCACTTTATCGGTAGCCGTCGTCAACCCATCCATCCTTCACAAAAACTGGCAGCTGAACATCCTTTGTCTCCGACAGCTCCAGCTATACCCCAGAGGGCGCAGCCAACAGTGCGACTAGCAGGTGCTATTACACCTTCCTCACCTTTATCCCCGTCGTCTGTCAGTGGCTTCGGAGGAACATATGCAGGCTATCAGAAACCTCGTTCTCGGGCTCCATCACAGAACGCACCACAAGAAGAGCCTGTGAATGAGTTACAAGCAATGTGGAATAAGAAAGGCATCAAACGTGAGACAGATGAGGACGAGGATGATGGCATCACTACCGCTTCGATCTTACCGTCGGAATCCGCTTCTCAGATTGGTGGGACGTCGAGGAAATCGAGGGGACAGGATTATATTTAGCTTGAGGTCTGTAATTTGTTTGCTTGAACGACACTTTATAAGTCTGAATCTACACATAAGAAAACTTTGCTAGATCCAGGGACACTTGTTAGCAAACAATTCACTCCTGTCATCAGTCTGCCTATATTTATCATAACACGCCGTTAGCATAGAATCTGGAGCTGATGCTCTTCCCGCTTGCTCTTTGTATTCTACAAAACGCTGTTGATTGATTGGTCAGGAGCATCATTTTTGGCGACTGAATGACATCAATGGTGTCGCCCGCAGACGTTCTCTCAATGCGAAATGACTATTAGTCTATGGGAGTTTCATATAGATCTGATATCTAATCATTAACTCCATTCTTATACAGCCTATACTCGAATGACTATGACACATCGAGAGAACCCAACGGAGTATTTACGCTTTGTTTTCAAACCCCATAGCCACCCATTGGTTATTTACCTTCTCCTGCAGCTCCTTCGGGTAGCTACCCTTGAAGCTTGCGGCCTGCCAAGTAACTCCGGTCGTATACTCACTTGGAAGTAACGCGTCGCTCACAACCTTACCGCCCTTGAGCGGACTGTGCGCTCCATGTCCGTTGTAAGGAATTAGTGGAAACGCTCGTGACTCGGGAAAGAAGACCTCATCGTCGCCGGGCCTACATCGAGTTGAAAAAGCCCACATGACATCCTTGCCGTCATATACATCGATGTCGTCGCCAACAAGCACCAGCCTATGGATCGTGTATCCAACCTTGTCGCCAAATACGAGATCACCGATCTGCTTTGAAAATGTTCGAGAGTCGGTCTTCATCTCCCTCAGCTTGGCAGTATCGACCTTTAGCCCTACCCACGTAACTTGCGACTCGAAAGGTGCAAATGCATCGGTGATGGGGAACCCCTTGTCCTGACACAGCTGGCGGATTTCGGCCGCGGCCAAAGAGCCGATCATTGTGTGTGTCTCATCCGTAAGTCGTCCACAAGCTGATACGGGGAGGATAGCGTCATTACGATGGGTAATGCATTCGACTTTGTATGTTGGCTGCTGATGCGCGTCACCTGGAAAGACTGCATTCTTTTAGCCAAATTACTACAATCGACAATGAGGACATACCATAGCCATGCATTTCCCCGAATGGTCCCTCAGGTGCGGTTTCGGTGACAGACAAGCTTCCTTCGAAAACGATTTCGGAGTTCGCAGGTACTAGCAGGTCGTTTGTCTCGCACTTGACAACATCCAAAGCTGTGCCAGTCATCGCGCCAATATACTCAGCTTCGGTCACACCATCAGGAAGAGGTGTACTTGATGCCATGATAGCAGCTGGAGGCACACCGAAGCAAAGCGCCCAGGGACAGTCCTTTCCCATTTTCTTCCACATTTGCTGGATCTGCCAAATATGCTGGGGAGGAATTACTAGTCCAACGAGATGCTTGTCATCAAGGATCATGGCCCTAGCGATAGACCAATTCGTCCACTTCCCATCAGGGGACTGTACGATATGCATACCGTAGGTCTGGATGTATTTGCCTCCGTCCGCCTGGTGAATAAGTGGACTTGGCAATTTTGTCAGGTCAATCTCCTGGCCCAACAGCTTATTCTCCTTACACGAGCCTGTCTCAACGGTTCTGGGCTTTATGCCTGGCTTCTTACTGGCGGACAGTATCTTATCCAGGATCTCTTTCATACCCGCATCCGGTGGCAATGCAAGATGACGCGCAAGCCTTCCGTACTTGCCCTTCTTCGGATTTCTTAAGGAGCCCGGAGCGCCGAGGATTCGGAAGAGACCATTTTGAGCACCTGCTACCTTATTGAAGAGCGGTGCTTTGTCGTCGGTTTCACACGACTTTCGGATGATAGCGGAGACCTCTAGGTGCGGATCCTTCTCGTCGTTAATTTCGGCGAGATCGCCATCCGCCTTCAATGTCTCAACAAAGGAACGGAAATTCAAGTGAGGGAGATCTTGTGCAGAGGTCGAGATGCTCATGGCTCTCGAGATGGTAGGGTGATGGGGGGTGAAAGCGCGAGCTCGGTGTAAACGGCCGATGGTTGTCAAAAACATTGTTGTAGTATGTGGTATTGGGGAGTTCCTTAGCACTTATACTCCGATAGGTCGTTTTGTACTGCTCGTACGATGCAAGCGTGCATTTGATGACATTCCAGCATCGGTATCGGTATCGGCATCGGCATCGGCCGTCCCACTTCGGCGAAGATAAGCAATACGAAATCGGGGCCGGTCGTAGACCCAGTTCACAAGTGATTATATGATCCGTTATGTATCTTTTGGTTTTCGTGTTTCATCCAACGACATCTTCTCGAGCTTTTGAATAACTGTCGTTGCAGAACTTCCACATAACACATCAGCCATGTCAGCAACTCGCATCGTTAGCAAACATTGCCTTGCTCCTTTTCAGTCGAAATCAAACCTACCAATACATACCTCGTGCCGAATTACGATCCCATCAGCCTTCAAAGCAAGATGGTTTTCGGAAACTTCGTCTAGACGGCAGAACCTTGCATTATCAACTAAAGCTACACCACCATCGCGAAAGCGCATCGTGATAGGCGTGACGGGGGCGACCGGAACACTGTACGCCATCCGAATGTTGGAGATACTGAAGGGAATCAACGTGGAAACGCATCTAATCTTCTCGAAATGGGCTCTAGCGACCATGAAATACGAGACCGAGAGGTCATTTGCCGACATCGCAGCACTTGCAACGAAACACTATGCTATGAAAGACATGGCAGCTCCTCCATCATCTGGAAGTTTCCTCCATGACGGCATGATTGTTCTACCCTGTTCGATGAAAACACTTGCCGCAATCCGGTCAGGCTTTTGCGACGACCTTATTTCCAGATCGGCCGATGTTTGCTTAAAGGAACGCCGTAAGCTACTGTTGGCTGTCAGGGAGACGCCTTTGAGCGCTATACACCTCGACAATATGTCATTTCTGGAGAAAGCTGGAGCAACTATCTTCCCTCCAGTTCCCGCGTTCTACACAAGACCAAAAACCATTGAGGACCTTATAGACCAAAGTGTTGGTCGTATGCTCGACAGCTTTGGTATTCACATGGATAACTTCGAGCGTTGGGAGAGCTTTCGGAAAGGCAAGAAGTCGGAGTGACAAATATGGACTTCGCTGTCGTCTACTAGGACCTGGTGAACTCATTTTCGAGACCGAGCCAGAATTGATCATCGAACACCGGTTCAGTGTCTAAGAACATTAGAAATGAGCGATTTCCATGGGATCAATACAAGAGGTGGAACTCACCCCATAAGATGGAGTCGAAAGAATTCAGGGTGTTCTGGTCGAAAGTGGTCGGGATCGAGTTCAGCAAGCTCACGTCATTGTTCAAATTAGGCAGCGGCTCCATTGAGCTACCTTGCCCTCTAGCGTCAGGTGTATTCAACGTGGATTGAGATTGCCTTGCAGCAATTTTGCGTAAAGCAACGATGGTTCTCGTGTGCGGCATGGAGAGTCCGGTGTCCCTACTGGATCCACTATCAAGTGTGGGTATGATGACGTCAAGGAGCTCCTTTTGCATCCGTCTCGCTTCGGCGTTGTTGTCTGACTCGTGCAATAGCTCGAGGAGGAGCGCGGAGCTTAGCGCTTCGTGAACTGTGGTCCAAGTTCTTATAGCATAGGTAGTGAGCCTGTGCAAGCTCAGGAAATGGCGAACAGTATCTGCGAGGGCACATCGGCCCCTAGAATTCAAGGCCACGTACTCCTGGTGATGGTTGAGATCCGAGGCCAAGAACGCAGGTCTGCATATGACTGAGACCAAGAAACTCATGTGAAGGTTGATGGTATAGTGTTCGAGGCGATCCTGCATGCTGATACACTCTGATTTCGACCGTATGTGAGACGAAAACTGTGCGATAAGGCTGTCAACTTTCCTGAGACTCTGATGAACCTGACTGAAATCGACCTCGCGGGTGCGATGCGTCAAACTGCCAGCGCTAAGTTTTGTTATTCCCCACATTGCTTCAGAGTAGTTTAAAACCTCTGTTGGTGCTGATGAAGGATAATTTGTCAATGGTAATGTTGGTAAAGAGGTTGGTCGGTCAAAGCACAACGAGAGGATACCGTCATGCTGTAAGACTGTTTTCCAGAGCTTCGATCGCATCTGCCTATCTTTGGTGGATAGACTGGATATATTTTCGGCGTCATGCAAACCAACACTCTGCGCCAATCTCATGGTAGTGCCAAGCAGTGCCCACGATGCGTTGGCGTCTCCGTCGTTGCGAATGAACGAGCCAAGGAGAAGCAATGCCTGTAAACATGTGGCAGTGGGTCGGATAAGATAGTTCGCTAGATGAAGCGCGCGAAAGCTTTTCGAGGCAAAGTTCCTTGACGTCTGTCTTCGTTGGAAGGGACTAAGGTCGGAGTATTGCACCCCGGATGCAAGAATGGCTAATATAAGGGCAATAGTTGCGGCCGAGGCCAGGCTAGGCGATAAATCAGGACTGTTTTCCAGATAGTCTGCGATTATAAGCTCCAAAGGTTCTATGTCGATCACTGGGCTCAGTGGATGCACTGTAGTGCGATAGAACTGGTAGTATCTTTGCATTGTTAGCACGTAAATTTCAGCGAGGAACATCTGAACGATACCTTTGGATGGTCCTCCCGTCGGGAAGGGAATTGATCAGCTGTGAAGTCGCGTCATCGTGCTCCTCGTCGCGTTGGAAAGGATTCCAACTGAGAATGCTTCCTAGAGCGAGCGCTGGAGATACATCCCGAGATATCTCACTGCCAGTCTCAGTGGCGAGCCTCTGAATATATGTCGTAGTCGACTCTGAGCCTAGGAATGGGGGATCTCTGGTCACTTCTCGCCCCGTTTCAGGCTGCAACTGCTCGGTAGACGCTCTAACGGGCTCTGGTGTTCCTTCCCGCATGCGATCGCCAGGGTAGATGCATATCGCGGGATGACCACGTCTGATGCACGTTTGGCATGGTAGTCTATCAATCAGCACACAGAATCGAGGAGGATGCTATGAGAAATCTGACCCTGTGTCGCACTTCACTTTGCGTTTGTTGCATGGATAGCACGCAACTTTGTTCCGGGATCGCTTCCCCTCTCTGAGTATCTTGTCGGCTTCGCCGTACGAGGGACAGGGTCTCTTCGAAGCCATCCGGAAAGGTTGCGCGATGCCGATGCTTGGACGTGAGATGGCGACGAGCTCGGAGCACTTCGGCATCGGTGGTGGGCCCCCTAACCTCCCCACCGGCCACCGAGGCTCATATTGTGATACCCTTCAGCTACGTGCTCAACGCAAGGCTCGAGATGGCATTTGTTCTCCATTCTTTCCTATTATTCGCCAATACAACACATAGCCTCGTGACTTCTACAGCAGATCAATGGCTGAGTCATCAATGACTAATCACACCCTCACACCTTGCCTCTGCAGCTGTAGAACGTCCGTCTCGCATGGCGCGACACCCCCTAAAGCGTAACAACCTCTCTTCGTGCGATATGGGTAGAGATAGTTTATAATGAGTATAGTAAAATAAACACGATGTGTAGTCGCCGACTGCAGCTGAGAATCCGACTATAATTAGATCAGGCTGCCAAGAGAAACAATCTACGTACTAATCATCAGTTTTGGCCCCATCAAGCATGTTGTTAAGAGCTGACCACTACTCCACCTTTGATACCCTTCACCACCGACAAAGATGAAAATGAGGGAAAATCAGCCATCGGAACCGCTGAACGGGGAAACGGTTAAGGCGAAGGCGTCGATGGATATGATATGGGCAGAAGCTGCTGATGCATTCAAGGCTATATGCGGAGAGTCGCTGGGGCAAGGCGAAGTAAAGAGCTTCGACGATGTACAGAGGAAGATCGAGAAGACTTGCGACAATGCGTCAAATGCTAACTCGAAGCCAGAGGACAAGTGGGATGTAGCAAAATCGGTAGGGCTGGAGGCCCTACAGTACTTGAAGTTACTTGTCGGGGTCGCGTCGGAGGCGTCTTCTATGGTAGGTTATTAGCCTACGATTTGCTCGAGGATCCGTTGAGAGTAGACTAATGTAAACCGACTGTAGATTCCTATCCCTCCGGTAGCAGCAAGTATCACGAGCACGGCGCTTTGCTTCGTGTTCGACATACCTCAGGCCATCAAAGGCTACAATGATGCCATCGACAGCGTCTTCAGCGAGGTTTCTTCAGCACTTTCCCAATTCAAAATCTATAAATCAACCGAACACCTAGATCCATTGCTCATCGAGCAGACCCACCTCGTCTTGGTTAGTTTTGTCAAGCTCTGCGCCCACGTGGTCAAGTATCGCCAAGGTCGCAAACGAGACCGTTTTTGGGAGCAAACCAGGGTCATTCTCGGTAATAATTCAGACTTGGATGACGAACTGAAAGAGTTTAAGAGACTTCTTCAGGGACAACGTGACGTCGAGGGCACCATAACACTTGCAGTAGTTTTGGAGACGAAGAAGGACTTAGCCCAGGCATATGAGAAAATCGTCACCTTTGGCAAGATCTCCGAAGAAACACAACAGGTTGTTCAAGAGACGCAAAGAGGCGTACAATCTCTAAATGACGACTCAGACCGTACCAAAACACTTACCAAGATTCGCAACACCTTGGATGTGCCCTCAATAGTCCACCTCGACACAACAACCACGCAAACACGCGTTGATCTCTCCACCAAGTGCCTTGACAACACCGGATCATGGATTTGGACACATCACGCATACACTTCTTGGATGGCGACTAAAGACAAAGGCGTGCTTGTTGTCTCTGGTCCCCCATCATCAGGCAAAACATCAGTCTGCGCCCTTATAACCAAGCACCTGGAGGAGCAGAAGAATCGTACTTTTGTCGGTCACTATTTCTTCCCTGCGAGTACTAAAAGGTCGGACGATAACAAAAACTCTGTCCAGTCTTGTTTGAAGTATATAGCTTTCCAAATCGCTCGCGTCGACGCTGTTGTGCGAAAGGCCTTGGGTAAAGCTTGTGACGTAAAGCCTGCCGTCTTTCGTCCTTCCGCAGGCTTGGACCTGAATTCATTGTGGAAGGAACTGAAAATTGGCGCGGCCGGTTCGAGCGCCACGTACTATCTTGTCCTCGACGGCATCGAAAATTTGCCCGATAAGCAAGCGGAGATGTTGCTGACGTTTATCTTCGACCTTCAGCTAGAAAAAGAGACAGCAGGCTGCGTGCGCATCTTGGTTAGTGGAACAGACAACGTATTTGCTAAGTTTTTGAACACCGGGGGTATGCTGCAGATCCAAACAGAGAAACACAACCAAGATGACATGCGCATCGTTATCCAGGAGACGCTGAACAAACAAGGAATACTGCAAAATGCAAGGCCTAACTCTGAACAAGAGAAAGCAAAGAATAAAATCCTCGAGAAGTTACCTCAGAAGGTGGATGGAAGCTATTCACTTCTCCGGTTCGAGTTAGATAGAGTGACACGACAGCTGAGCAAGCGGACGGCGGTTCAAGATTTAGATCGAATGTTGGATCAGTCAATAAGCAGCCACGAGACAGCCATCAAGGACCTGGAGCGCTCCTTGACAGCTGATGAGATTGTTGAGCTGAACGAACTTCTGAAGTGGGTTTTGTACGGTTACTACTATATGACTTTGGCTCAACTTGAATCGGCCATGGTGAGTCGTCCTATTCGAGAGCTTGAGACAATACACTGAAGCAGGATGAAGGTATTGTTCTCGGATATTGCCTCACTTACGTCTTTGGAATATGTCATTCAAACAAAATACTCGGCCATTCTGAAGATTGAAGAGGGCTATGTATCCCTCCAAGACGGTGTTGAGGAGTATCTCCAAAAACGTAAGACGTCATCCGGACAATCACAACGCGCCAAGGATGGAGCTACCATCAGCATGACTATTTCTATCAACAACGTTGATCGAGAACTCTGTGGTCACTTTCTATGGGACCTTGCTGACATGGCCATCCGGAATCAGTTCAAATTCAACTTCGACAGCGATAGTCTCAATACCTTGCATAGCAGTAACCAGCGCGCCATCGCCGTGAGCGAACTTGAATCAAACCACGCCATCGTCGCTCAAGCATTCAAGTACCTGAGCAATGAGCCTACAGATGAGACACAGCTAATCGGTGCGTATCTTGTTGCCTGGCTACCATACCACTTAGGTCGCCTTCGTCAGCTTGAAGACGAGGATGAAGGAACCTTGAGAGATGACCAAAAATCAGAAATTGGGAAAAATTTATTCAACATATTCAGAGATGATACGGTTATTCAGCGACATAAGACGACATTCCAAACGACATATTGGTCCGCGAGTGAAATCCAAGATTTGCAGATGTGGTTGATGGACTCAACAGTAGTACGGAAGGTAGATAAAAAATGGCGAAATGGCATACGAGGGGCCTCCAACCCAGTAAAAGGGTATTTAAACAATCTTGTAAGGATGGTGGTGCAGGGCCTGTTGAGAGACAGAAGCTGGGACGTCGTCAATGCTGGCCTTTGGTTGGCACACTTCATTCATGTGGTGAGTGAATGCGAGTAATTAGGATTACATTGATAATTTTGTACTGATCGACTTTCAGGATGAAAACAAAGTTCAGCAGCCCCTGAACACAACCGCCAATGAGACAGAATCATCGTCATCGTCTTCTTCTTCGTCCTCCCCACCCGATGCTGTAATCATCAACAATATTGATTGGGAGCGCGCAAGCAAGTGGTGTCAAGAAGTTCTCGGTCTTTCCGATTCTGAATTGGATTCCCTTTGGTATGAGCGTCTGGCGGAGGCATCGTCATCACAAGGGCAAAATTTTAACCTGACAACGTCACTGTATCATCAAGCTATTGAAAAGACAGAGCCTAGCTGGAGATGCTACCGTGGTCTGGGAATGACGTACTATGCTCAAGGTTCCATTTCAGATGCCATTGCACAACTTGAGCTTGCTCTAGACCGAGCAAAGCAAGAAAACGCTAGCCCCAAACCTGAGGACAAAGATATTATCGAAATCCATCTGCTGATAGGGCAGTACGCTTACATAAACGATGATATGCGTCAAGCTGTGAAGCATTATTCATCAGCCTGTGAAAGCGAAGTTCTGGAACAGGCTAGCCAGGGACAACTGGGCCGACTAAAGGCAAGCTTCAGTTTTCCAGATGCCGAGGAGATCAGACAGGTGCTTAAGGACACCTTTTCAGGAGACAACGAACAAAGAATAATTGGTGTTCTAAAGGCAATGGCATGGGATTATGAGCACGATTTTCTCATCACGAGTATGTTGCGTTTCGCTAAGAGCGATTCAGAACTTCTCGAGAAAATTGTGCGAGCTATAGAGGTAACCACAGCTAAACTAGCGCTGACTACAGACCACAACGCGGAGACTCTTACAATAGATGATCAATACGCTGATGAAGAAGCTCGTGGTGTACTTCTGTTCGCTCAAGGGGTGGCGGCTTACAAGTTTGGTGTTTCGATCGATAGTACCGAGCCAACCAAAGAAGCTCTGCGACTTTGGGCAAAGAGTCGCGACCAACTTAAAAGGATTGGCGGACCGAACGCTTACAGAGCCCGGTACAATGCCACTTCCGCACTTGCCAATCATTATTTCCAGGAAATGATGGAAAAGGGGCTGGATAAGGAGCAAATGGACACGCTGATCGAAATGATCAGAGATGACTTCGACCAAGAATTTAACGACTGCGTTGGATTCTTGGCGGCTCTCCACATGAAATACCACAACAAGGAACAAGCCAAGGAAGCTCTAGAGCCACGAGTCAAGCAAGCGCTTCAGATACTCTCGGACGATATGCCTGAGAACGACACTTACGGTTTCGGCATTCTCTTCAGAACAATGGCGCATTATCGAGACCTGGAAAATTCCGCCATTGCCTTGTCCCTAAAGTGTCCATCTGACATTGTTACGTCTGCTCTCAAGTTTAGCACTCAGGACTTTCCCAACGTCAATGATGAGGATAAGCAACGAGTGTTGGATATGGTCACCACGCTGACAGAAGACGTGATTAATGTTACCAGGAGTCAAATATCGGATTCTTCGAAGCAAGAAGAGCGTGTACAAGCGGCCACCACATATTTCGAATCTCTTATCACTTCTGTTGAATCAAAGAAAGAATTGAGAGTTGACAGCGATGGTAACACCCTGAACCAAACCGACCGCGAATCAGGACATTCGCCTAACGAAAATGTTGTCCCATCCGAAGCGCATTACCGATTAATAAAGGATAGACTTCTCGAATGCAGTCACGAGGCCAACGCTACGGTCGGGCAGTGGCCTTATACCTGCGATGGTGGCAGCCTAGACGGGAAGAAGTGCCGGAAATTAGACAGTGGAGAAAGGGATTTCTTCCATTGCCTCTACTGCTCGGACAGAGACTTCTGCCGAGATTGCTTCGCTCGGCTGCGTGACCCTGAGTCTGATTCGATAACCACGTGCAACCCGAAGCACCAATGGTTGCTGGTCCCACGCTTGTGTGACGACCTGTACGTTGGGCCGACAGCTAAAAGCGTGCGACGACCTATTGTGAAGGCCACGGAAGAGGACGATAAGGTTTTCGTGATCTCTTATGCTGATGATGCCGAGCCGATTTCAGTTCAGGTTTGGAAAGAAGAATTGGCAAAAGAATGGGATATATCACTACAGGGTTGAAACGTAACGTTTCCAGACTGTTTACACCAGAGAACGATGAACAGAGGTGAAGAGAAAGAACCCGCTATTCCTAGTTCGAGTTAAATTTGCAAGGATGGATGACGTTCCTGTTGTTTATTTTACCGTCTTTCAATTCTGTAATCTAATGACATACAAATCAACTCATAATAATTAGGCAATATAGTAGGGTCTCCTATCTCGACTAGATGATTAACACACCCCGCCGGCCTGAGGGTGATGAAAATCAGCAATCTTATTGTTGCGAGCGTATTCACCCGTACTATAAGTTGACTTGAGGCAGAAAAAAAGGTTTTTCTGATGAGTAGTTTAGGAAGATGCAACTTCATGGCATCGGATGGGTAGGGAAAGCAGCACCTTGATACCTAAACTTGGTTTATGCGAATGAGGCTACTACACAGGATTCGGGTAAGACCTCTTTCTCACCACAAAATCTTTTACGTGTAGTAGAACTGCTTTAGATTTGTTGCAAAGTTTAGGCATAGGCCAAATGTTATAGTAGATGTCAAAGTCAAGTATTTAGAAGCTATATTAGACGATGGAGGGGTTAACATGAAAAATATTATCTGAAAGGTAATAAGGAGGGACTTATGAGGTACAAGAAGACTAAGATGTTGGGTAGTAGGACGTCCGTCTCTGGTTACAGAATAGCACTAGCGTTTTGGATCAGATAGCGAATTGGACTCTGCGTATACACCGCTCACGGTTGCAGGAGGTTATGTGATACGAATATCAGTATTACCTAGATTACCGAAATTTCGTTTTACCACAACGAGGCCCGCAACGCGATGCGAGGCTGCCATTACCTCAATACCTAATGCTAGGCTTGTTCCCGATCGAGGCCCCCCATTGACAAAGATTCTCGTATCTGAGTTGACTTGGATGGCTTGGCAACAACCAAACAACCTATCACGACGTAGTCTCTTTGCTTCTTTCTCAACCGTGCCAATGATACATCACACGCCAACTCCACGAAGCGAAGAGGCGCCATTGGCACGCATCTAGCCCCTACAGCCTGGCATATAGCTCTGCCTGCCCTCTCTTATCAAGCCACTGTCAATAGAGAATCAAAGTCAGAAACAGATCCATACAACATGCCTATGGGCGCGGCTCCCCCATTCTGTGCGACAAAACGCCCTTTACTAGATCCACTAACCACCGTATTTACACCGCCCACATCATGCATTCAACATTTTACACCTTACACAGAATCCTTTAGCGATATCACTGAGAGCAAGCGCATATTTACCATAGCGCAGAATTTCGAAGAAGAGTGTGAGTACCACCGCTGGAATTGACTCACTAATCTACAACTCAGAGGCGGCTAATCGAACATCTGTCTTCGCAATATAGGTTTTCCGCCAAGAGCAAGCCAAGATTGCACGGAGCCGGCCCTTTTGCATTACAGTCCCGGCCTCTGTCCCTTAGGCTACGAAACCGTAGCAAATAATTATCTGTCTGATGGTGTGACAGCGGCTTCCTGTTGTCCTCCGTATGCGCTTACCCTCAAACAATTCTTTGCCTTGAGCTAATGTACGTTGCACATCTAGTGGCTACGCCCTCACCACGACAACGAACAACCCCAGCTACGCCAGTACGCCCCTATATTCACGACAATGCTCTTCATGGATCACAACGACGGAGGTTCTGACACTGACTTACAACCTCATCTACACAACAACATCAACTAATGCAGACGGTTCGGTTGCGGCGACCACATCATTATCGCCAACAGTGTTAACGACTATAATGACATATGGGTGGAAGGTGGTACCTCCTATCTATGTTGACTACCGAAGTGGAGATTTCTCCATTACAAGCGGGCCGTCAAGCTCATTGTCTACGCAAGCTGCACGCACTACGACATCTAGCGCCGCTGAACAGACATCATCAGGATCAACTGCGCCAAGTAGCCTTTCCACAGGGGCAAAAGCAGGCATAGGTGTTGGTATATCCGCATTCGTGGTGCTGCTCAGCGTGGGTGCACTGCTATGGCGGAGAAGAGCAGGAAAGACAAAAGGCACACTGGAAGATTCGAACGGCTCGGTGGAGTGGGCGAAAGCGGAGCTGGCTGCAGACGAGCGGAACAAGGCTGAACTGGATGTCCAGGAACATTATCGACAGCCAGATGTGTTTCACGAGCTTCATGGCAATCATCAGCCTAGAGAGATAGGCTGATTGGGTGGTGCTAAGAAGAGATCCGTTAGTCAGTTTGCGTGAATTTCTGAGGCGTTCATGATCATGTACATTAATGACAATTGACAATGTCTGTAAAGGGACACTACATGACACAGTGCTCCCTATTCAAACTAGCAACAGGTTTGATTCTCTACAGGTTCAAGCTCATATAGCCCCCAGGGACTGGTTCAGCCAAAAGACAGAAATAGCAGTACATTTCCGTGTACTTATGATGGTAGGTTCGTAGTAGAGACCCTCGTTCACCAACATGGAATTGCGCTCTTGCACCAAGCTAAGTATTCAATGCTTCCAGGTATTCTTGAGTGCGCAGAACTAAAGAACGCTCATGCAATGTGGCACATTCGTGCAACAGTGGCACATATATACAAATATGCGCATTCAAATCGTGTTACTTTCTTAAGAAATGACTTAGCTTCAAAACTTTGCACGGCAAATCTAAAGCCAAGAAACGCAAAAAGCCGATCAAGAACTTTTGAAGGGAGACGTGATATACTCTTTCTTTAGAGAAACATTCCGCTCCAAATCAACAGTATCACTGCATCAATGTTTTCAACATGAACTATCCCTATCCTAACATTCTAGCACTAACTGTATTTCTAATCCAGATTATCACGCACATGCATAACTAAATCCATGATAACGCTGATCAAGTGAAGTTGCTGAGCTGAGGAAGTAGCGCTGCAGTGCCTCTCCTACCTTGCCCATACACTTCCTCTCCTTACACCTCATTTCGACCACATTCGACAGCCGACCTCACCTTCACTCTAACCATTCACTATCACCGCCTACTCAAGTGCTCACCGCATCCAAGCGTCCAACAAGCGAGATGAAGGACATATATAATAAAGTAGCATCCTGTAAAGCGCTTCATCCACCAACAACCCCATTCTCGTCGCCTTTTCGGACATGACGGTCGTTGTTGCTTACTTTCGCCACCCCCTTCACACCTTCGCACGCGTAATCACATACTGATAGCTAACATGGCGCACAGTATCGGCTTTGGTCCAGAGGAACAGTCTCCTACCGTTTGGCCGCTAAAGAAATTCGCCCGTTGCGACCTAATATCTGTCACTTCCCTACCAGATTTCGTCCGTTCTGATCCGGTATCTATCACTTCCATGGAAGATTTCGACTCTACGGGAGTGTGCGAGCTGCAGCTCGATCGTGGAAGTGCTGAATTCGGACTTCTACATCCGCTTGACAAATCCACGTCGATCATGGCGCAGTCAGACAACGACGAGCCAGTCTACTTCAAGGCGGCTTGGGCGCTCGCAGTTTGCGCGAGATCAAGTGGAATTGGTGCGTCCGCAATGAAGGTCTGCGTTCAGATTTACAATTACCAAATCGACCTCGAGTTTGCGAATGTGCGCGATGCTCAATGCTTTGTCACTGTGTTGAAAGGTCTGGCGAGTAACGCATTGACGTTCTATGAGGCACCTGCGTGAGTGGCTCTTTGTTTTTGCATAGGAAATGCACGTCAACTAAGATGCTTAGGAATGCTATTTTCATGAGAGAGCACTTCCGGATTACGAACCTGCCTACCTACTGTGTCCAGCCGAGCTATGTTTTCCCTGCGGCGGTTAATTCTATGGGTGATATGAGCAGGTATGTGTGGGAGACGAAAACCTGTCCTGACTTGACCTGATATGTTATAGGTTGTGGGGATCGGACGAAATTTCCGACTTTGTTGTCATGGCCGGCAGCAAGTCATTCAACGTCCATAGGGTCGTGTAAGTCTGAATGTTCATGTGGTTTCAGGATTGCTCTAACCATACCGTAGTCTAACTCTACGATCGCAATTCTTCCGCAATGCGTGCAAGTCAGGCTTTCTGGTATGTCACAACATCTCCTCTCGCACTATTATCAAGTATTTGTGTTAATACTGAGAAGGAGGGCACAACGCATTCAATCCGCCTCGAAGAAGATGCGGCGACCGTCGAAGCGCTCCTCATGGAAATCTACGGTGTTCAAAACCACGTCACCAGCTCGCTCTTCACCAATTTCGCCCTAGAACCCGCCATAAAGAAAGAAGCCACCATGAACACACTGCTTTCACTCTTCGTTGCAGCAGACAAAGTACCATTTTACCCTCAGCTATAGTCAAAAGCAAACGCTAACTAATTAACCCAGTACGCCCTGGAAACCATCAAACTCCGCACTGCAGCATCCTTCATCGACCGCCTGCCCTTCCTCCACGATGTATCTGTGCTCTTAGATCTAGCGAACGTCATGATTGATAGCATCCCAGAGCAAGATTGCGGTTTGCGTAAGAATATATTCCGATATGTACAGGCCCGGCTGCCTGCCATCATGCGGAATAATGATGCCAAAGAGGAGTTGACAAAGAACACGCCCGTGTGTATGGCGCTGCTGTGTAACTTCTCGAAGATGATTGAGGAAGGTAGATTGATTGTTGAGACGAAGACGGCGGTAGGAATGCCGGTGTCGTCGGCAGAAGTCCCGACGAAACGGAAGAAGTTCGCTGACTAGGTGGAGGAAGTTGCCCGACTAAGCGGAAGAAGTGCAGCGATATGGATCCTTGACAAAGCGGTAATCGACAGCCTCGCGTGTCTATATTAGGCTGTGGATCTTTGTGGTACGCTGCCGCAGAAAGGAAGATAGCAGGTTGTACATGGAACTGTCTAGTGGATATGAGGGGATTTTTGGGATGTGGAATTGTATGAAATTGGGAAAGGATATGGGTTGAATGATGGGCGTGCGGGAATATGTCCGACTACTTTTGTGGTATCTGCCCTCTGGGATAAAGGGCGCTCGTGGTAACGAGCATGCTCATAACAACATGGCGTTGCCGTTTACACCTACTTGACATCTGTCAATGGAACCAATCTTCTCAATCGGTACATTTCGCTAAATCGCTCTGCTGCATGTGCTCTAATCCCGAGTATCTTCCATGCGACCTTCACATCTTTACTTCACCGTCGCAAGTAACAACAAAGCTCGCCAAACCCCCCTAATCAACCCTCTCCCTATTCCTGTTACCCCCCAACCACCTCGCCTCCCCATCCTTTGCATCCCCCCACACACTCCGCATCCCTAACCCATCCCTCACCCTGTCCTCACTCTCTACAACCCTCAGCGGCAAATCCGCACCAATGCCACAAAGCACGAAAAGCGCCCACTTCCACCTAAACGGATTAATTGCAATGGTAAACACGAACCAATAGATGAGCTCGGAGTAGGTGAAGAAGTCGAACGCGCCGCCTGGTGCCTTCGCCTTGATGAAGCGCGTCATATCAATCCATTTCTTCATCCAGTATGTGCGGGGCCGCGCGAGCGGGTCAACGAGGTACATGAGCAGGAAGCGGGTGTATATGCCGATGTGGTAGTTTCCGACAGTGCCGATGGCGTTAACGTACGTGCAGTTGTTGGCGCAGATGTCTGGGTGGTCTGGGGGGAAGACTTGCAGGTACCAGTTTGGCGGGGCGTAGGGGTCTGCGAAGACTTCCTGGGGGAGGAAGGAGAGACTTGGGCGCTGGTAGCCTGTCGCCATTATCACGATGTCCGCTTCGACTAGTTGTTCGGTGCCGGGGCCGTTCTTCGGCACGCCTTGCGAGCGTCGGTTGAAGAGGATGCCGCGGCCGTTGGAGGAGTATCGTAGGATGTCGCCGCGCAGCCAGGACGCGCGGCCTGAGCGGATGAGGTCCAGTATGGAGTCGTTGACCATGGGGGTCTCGGTGAAGAGGCCTTTTCCGCTGTTACGCGGGGGCGAGATGTCGTAGAGGTCGCGGTAGAAGAAGAGGCGGAGGATGTTTTCGGGGATCCACGAGAAGATTGTTTCGGAGCCGAGGATGTTCATGGCGAGGAGCCCGTCCACGAGGGGGTTCCGGGGGATGATCCATTTCTCTGAGCGGGCGAGCACGTTTGCGTGTTCGGCTTCCTCGTGCGCGACGAATTCTAGGGCTTCCACGGCTGAGGCCCCGCCCCCGATTATGGCGATCTTCTTGCCCTTCGCGGATTTCCCGTCGAGCTCGGATGAGTGCCAGATTTCGCCTTTGAAGTGCTCCTGTCCGGGGAGCGTGGGCATCTTTGCGTCGCCGCAGGTTCCGACTGCGGCGATGATGCCGTCGAAGCGGCCGAGGGAGGGGTCGTTGAGGATCCAGCGGCCGTGCGGGTCTTTGTATACATTTTCGATGCGCGTGTTGAAGGTGGTTTTGTCTTCGAGGCCGTACTTGTTCCAGAGAGATCTGATTTGTGAGACGATTTGTTGGCGGTCAGGGTAGCCTTTCTTCCAGTGTACGCTGGGGTGGAAGCGGTACATTATGCTGTGGATTTGGAGGCCAGATGTGTTGTTTACGCGCTGTGATTAGAGGGATTAGCATTTAGAGATGGAAACGGTGTGAGTGGCTTACGCTCCATATTCCGCCCAGGTGTTCTTTGGGACCTGCTTCGAAGATGCGGCAGTCAAAACCGTGGCCTACGATGTGGGAGGCTGCGGATACGCCGGTGAGGCCAGCTCCAATGACGGCGATTTTAGGTCTTTTCAGATCTGCGTGCGGCGGGGGTGGAGTTGGGGAGAGGATCTTGTCGAGGACCCATTGGAGGATTTGATATATGAAGACGATGGGACTCTGGATGAGGTGCTGGATCAAGCTCTGGAGCCCCATTATGGTGGATGGAGGAGCTGAGTTCCTCAACAAGTGGTGATGGTCTTGTCTTTTCAATTGAAAGAGGAGAAGCGAGCTGTTTCGCCTTGCAGCGGACAGAGACCATTTTCAGGTGATGTTGCTCCCTTGGACCCGCACTGATGTAATGCTCACGTCTTGCATGTGAAAGCGTAGCGAGGCTGCCCTGTCGATCCACCCACGCGCTAAGAATTCAAGCTTCACGCGGCGGTGGGGCCTCGGATGCACGCGCTAGGGCCGTCAACCTGCGCTCGCAGACAGCAACACCTCCACCCCGACCTTTGACATGTCCCGCCAACTCGTGGCCACCTTCTGCCACGAGGTCAATACTGCCATCGGGAATCGGGATGCTCTCAAGATACGCTCCATCCTCGTCCTCGAACCGCCCTTTGCAAACCCCGTCTACTACGACCTCATTGCGGAGCTGCGCAACGAATACCCCGCGACCGACGATGGCTCCGAGGGCAGGCTGGAAGAGGTGATACGCGCGGCCGTCACCGAGACGGGCGAGGGCGAAGATGAGGAGGGTCGGCCTGTGCAGAACTGGAATTCCATGGTCAGCTTCTTGGTCGGGTGGCTTACCTTTATTCGCGATGTCGACACGTCCCAGCTGCTCAAGGCATACGAAGCAATGAGTGACGTCCAGCAGAGGGGAAATACAGCTTTGCAGCACCCCACCAAAGGAATCCTCGTCCTCCCTACCCTCATCGGCTACGCCCAGATATTCGCACGCTTAGCTATCGCCCTCGACAGACAACCCGAGCTCGCTCAAAACCTACTCAGCGCCTCTAATGGTGACGAACGAAGCGAATCGCTAGCTGAGAAAGCAGCCAACATCGTTCGCCAAGGTTTCCTCACTTGTCTGAGCGACAGGAATACAGTGCCTGGTGGGATCAAGGATGGCACACCCGACGGCAAGAAGATTGGTGTCTATAAAATGGCCAACGTGTGCCTCAAGATTCTGTTTCAGTCTAACAAACTGGACAATTGTTCAATGATCTTTAAGAATATCGACTCGGCGTCCCCACCATTACACTTCTATCCTGCTGGAGATAGGGTCACCTACCTTTACTACCTCGGACGCTATCACTTTATTTCGAACAACTTCTACCAGGCCCAGATGGTTTTAGAGCAGGCGTATACCGATACTCCAGTACACCAAAATTTCATGAAGCAGCGGCGGTTGATCCTTCTCTATCTCTTGGTAGCGAACCTAATCCTTGGACGCTTTCCGTCCGAAAGGGTGTACTCCCGACCAGAAGCCACATTCTTCCGCGAAATCTTCCACCCGATAACCCAAGCGATTCGAAAAGGAGACCTAGAGGCCTTCCAGCGAATGATGAATCTGGATCTATCTTGGGAGTTCGCGGCCAAGCTATGCCGATGGAAGGTGTTCTATCAGATTGGCAACTGCTGCGAGATACTGGTATATAGAAGCTTGTTTCGCAGGGTCTTCCTTCTTGCTGGACGACAACCGGGTCCGATGGAGAAAGCGCCCCCTAGTCTGGACTTAAACGCTGTCGTCATGGCAGCCGCGTCTCTCGAGAAGAGAGCGAATATGTTACCGGCTGCGGCACAAACCAACGGCTTCTCGTTTGGTCTCCCAGCTCAATCTGCACCACTATCATACATCGACCCTGACTTTCAAGGCATGCAGGGTGTCGAACCCTACGTCCACGAATTCGATATCGAAGAAATAGAGGGGCTTTGTGCTTCGTTGATCATGGAAGGTTTTATCTCGGGTTACATTAGTCCCAAGCTGAAGAAGCTTGCCATTTTGGGTACGAAGAGGGCGGGGAGCGCCGTGAAAGCCGGCTTCCCGATGGTCTGGCAAGTGTTGGCGACGAAGAAGAGAGAGAAAGCTGGTGGAGACGGCGTGGAAGGTTGGGTGAAGACGCAGCAGGCGGGTGGAGGAAAGGTGGTCAGGCTTGCGCATGCGCGTCCAGCAGGATCTTGAATGCGCCTACACTTTGCGAGCGACATTGACATTGCGACCCGATCGAATCAACGGGCCGCTACGCCGAACAAAAAAGTCATGAACTCATCGAGAACTCTTTCGGTCATTCTTACCTTGAAGATATTATTAGAAGGCTGATCGTCCCGATACTGAACTTCCTGGCGACGCCGTTGAATGGTATAACTGATGCATACCACGCAGGACCCCGAGATACAAGCTACCTTAGCAGCCAACGGGAAAAGATACATGCCGTTCTAAATCTTCAAAAATCACGTGTATTACTCTGAGCTCTGGTCAACGCCTCCACGGCGTGAGATTCATTATAGCGCTGCACTATCTCAGTAACGGTGCAGCTCATTGGTATCTAGTTGACATCAAGGCTATTATTTGCAACACACAACATCTATCAAAAACGAGGTTAGACCTCAAATACATTATCTTTACCACAACCACCGTCTCCTCGTAACGTGACATACATCTACATGCAAATATACCTCGGGCCTATTCTATCACTTGGCCTGAGCGGAACCACCCCACGATCTAGTGTACACCCATGAGCAGCAGTCCTCTAATGTGAAGACGTTCTCGCCTGGCGTCAACCGGCCAGACGACCACTTCAGCCTACTTGGCCAATGCATCCCTTGATTTAGGGTCTTGCGGTGAAGCACACAAGGTCGGCGAATCATGCTCGTTCCCACAAGGCTGAGTGAAGTACGCGTACGAATGCCAACTTACATAGCATGTATGTGTGAGTCCCGTGCTTGACAACACAGTGACTCAAGCCTCATTCTGCGGGGTGGTATATATGCAGGGTTGCAGTCTGCTGTTTAAACTACGTAGAGAGGGAAATGTTTGTAGTGGTTCTCATCTCGTTGGTGAATTGAATTGTGGTTGTAGAAAGGGGAGACGGGACGATGTAGCTAATGTCTATCCATGACTCCTTCTCGACCGTCCTATCCGTCTGCAGCTCCGAACAGAAGCCTCAGCTAACGTGCTAGACACGCAAACTAGAAGTCCACCAACGACGCGCTAGATTCGTACGCAGAGTTCTTCGTGCGCAATTCGATACGTTGGGTTCTTGTTTAATGGTGTAGCTGGCGTTGGGGACGTGTTAGATAGATGAATGTTTGTTAGTAGAATAATTAATCACTATTATTATGTTGTACTTATTTATGTACGATATTTCTGCAGTACGATAGACAACCTACAGATACACGGATACCTTCTTCCCGCTCGGTATTCGTTCGTAAGCGCATCGTGGAACCTCTTGTTATCTCACACACGTACATATATTTATATATATACATACCCACATTACACCCCAACACAGTGAACCTAAAGCCCCAACTAGATAGAACCCACCTATTTATTATATATATAGAAACCCCCCAAAAAAACCAACAACAATTTATATTTTTCTTCCCACCTCATCCACACCCAGAAAAGAACTTCTGTCCAAAAACTCTACCTATAATATATTATATACACTACACACACATACCCTTCCTCGCCCCCCCTTCCCTCTCCTTGCAAGCCCAAAATGAAGAGAAAAAAAACAAAAAAAAAAAAGCAAAACAAAAAGCGCATGCTTCCAGCACCGTGGCATTCATGAAGGCCACGGTGCTAAACCCAGCATACAACACCGCGCGAACCAAACTAAGCCTGCCCACTATCAGAATCGAACTGATGACCTTATCATGTGCTTTTGTCGGCTACTAGTGATACGCTCTACCACTGAGCCAAGCGGGCTTTTGTTGGTTTGATGATTAACCACCCACATATAAATTTATGTAGCAGGTGTTGGAATGAGTTGGGCTTGTGTGCGGGAGGAGGGGAAGGGATGATGTGCTTCATGGAAGGATGGGGGGTATTCAAGTGGTGTGGGTCTAGCGCAGCCGAGGAGGATGAGTTAGCGGTGTGAGGTGAGGTGCGATGAATGATTGGATGCACGGTCTCCACCCAGCGTGATGTCATTGCAGCGACAGCATCGGATGATTGCGCGCGTCTGTCTGCGTGAAACCTGGCTGCGGAGTGGGCGTGGCTGGGACCACTTGCGGTATAAGACTTGGGTCTGCGCGGAGGCTGCGCGGCTTTCATGATCTTGCGACTGGACTGGACTGCCGGTGAGGCCGAGCAGGGCGATTGACTTGACGGATGCGATTCCCGTTCTACTTTGTCCATTTGTCTGTCTAGTCTACAGGGCGATTCATTCTTGACTGACTGATTGAGTGTTTGACGATCTGCTCCACATCTACACACGACATGTCTACAAAGGCATCTACCTCCGGCACAACGACAGGCTTCCTCTCGTTCAACGCGCGCGCCCCGCGCGTATTCCTCACAGCGACCAGCGCGCATGCACCCGAGTCCGCGCTGCTCGCCTGGCAGGCCGAAGGCTTCGAAACGACGTACATCCGCTTCGACCTCGCGCAGCAGCCCGCGTACATTTCTACCATCAAGACCCTGCACAAGGAGCTGCAGCTCGGCGAGACATATGCCATTGTCGCATACGGCGACGCCGCGACGGCGGTGCTCAAAACGGCGCAGAAACCCCTCGCTAGATGCTGCGCTGTCATCGCCTTCTACCCGAGCGTGCTGCCCAGCGCGGGCTTCAAGTTTCCCAGCTTGCTGCGCGTACAGATACATGTTTGCGGGGAGCAGGTGAGTCCGCGGCCGGAGATGTGCGCGTGGGATTTGTACAGGTATCCCAAGGGGAGAATTGGATTTGCAGAGCAAGGGGCGAAGACGTACGAGCGTGTTGAGGCGGATGTGGGGTTCTCGCGAGCGCTCGCGTGCCTGAGGAAAGCGTTCAAGACGGAGGTGGACGTCGAGAGCGTGGCGCAGGCGGCGTGGAGCGCGAAGTACGAAGAAGACGTGCCGGAGAGGGGGAGCATGGGCGTGGTGCAGGGCATGAGTCAGAATAGTGCGCATGTCACGATTGTGCCTACGCTTGAGGGGGGCGTAGGGCGGAAGAAGCTGGAGGAGTTTTACCGCGAGTTTTTCATACCGAGCTTGGTCGAGGACTTTGAGACGAGGTTGGTGTCGCGCACGGTTGGGGTGGATCGTGTTGTGGATGAGATGGTGGTGTCGTTTACGCATTCGGATGATGTGGATTGGATATTGCCTGGGGTGCCGCCGACGAACAAGCGGGTCGAGGTTGCGGTGGTCAGCATAGTGGGTGTAAGAGGAGGTAAGCTAGTTAGCGAGCACATGTATTGGGACCAGGCGAGTGTGCTGGTGCAGGTTGGGCTGCTGGACCCGAAGGTCGTGCCGAAGAATCTGCAGAGTCAAGGGCTGAAGAGGCTGCCGGTGGTGGGCGTGGAGGGCGCGAGGCAGGTCCTAGACGCAAAGCCGGAGCGGTACAATGGGCTACTAGAAGAGCATGGACTTCTAGATGGGATGGCTGCATTGAATGTCAAAGGTGTGAATGGGTCTTGAGGACTCAAGCTGGTTTCGCGGTCTGTAGACGTTGTGCACTACGCCGTGTAAGCACCGTGAGAACAGCTCGACGACTGTTTTCAGCACACGATAACAGATGCAGATATCGACAGGTGCAGCGAGTAAGCCTTGGGCAGCCTGGTCGTTGAAGTCCTCAGGCCTCCACCACGGTCACTTCTGGTAGTCTGCACTAGGCCTGATGGTGCCTTGGTAAAACATAGTCGCTCGCACAACTAACCTCACCGCCAACGTCGTATAGTGGTACTCTATAGTAGGCGCAATAACAGCCTTGTTTCGACCCGACGCATCCGTCTTATCGATTAAATGATGACACAGGCAGGAGGATGCGCCAAATTGCGAGCATCGCGACGCCTACCCTTCTGGGACGCAGGAGCCCAGGCTCCGGGAGCGACACGATCTCTGCCGCTTGCCCTCGAGCGAAATGGCGGCGCGGGAATTGGAACAGGCTCTGGTATGACGCAGCCAGTCGCTACGAGCCGCGATGACTGCATGCGGCGCCCGTGTGCGGCTGGAGTCGTTCGCATGTTGTTTTCGTCGGCGTGCAGGTCGCTCAGGCGTGCCAGGGGAGCGTGCCGTGGGTGCACCAGTGCTGCCATGGCCGTTCGTGTTTGGCCCCATGCTCGACGTGGAGCAGAAACACGGGCAATCAGGGGCGTCGTGGTCCGCTCGGGGGTTAAAATAGCAAGGCCCATATGGCGGCGGGAAATGAGCGGCGTGCACCAATCACAGCGGCTTTGTGCCTGGGCCCTGCGTGAATGGCGAAATGATGCGCGGCATGGCACGGGCCAGCTGGCGGCCGGCGGGCGCTTGCCCATGGCCCACTGTTTGCGGTCTGCTCGTTCGTTTCTCAGGCAGACAGGCCCAGGTGCTTTTCCCTCTGCCGCTACCTACCTTTCCACCCACCTCTGCCTCTCGCCGCCCTCCCCGTTGCCTCTCTCCACACCACGCGACCCGGCTGTCGTTCGCCCTTCGTTCATCGAGCGCGGCCCTCGCACACACTCCTTCACTTAATACCCACACTCTTTATGTTTAGTGCCTAGTCTGCATCCATCCGCCTGTACGCACCCGTACATACGCCTACATTCCGCAAGAGCCCGCCCGAGCCTGGACAGCCGCATTCCTTGGTCGCATCCAGCCTCCCTCGGTCCTCTTTGTTTGCGCCTGTATATATCGACATACGTCGACTGCTGCGTAATAATACACTAATCGCGCGCCTTCCCGTTCCGATACCACCATAGTCGACCTTGGCTCGCTTTGTGACACCACCAACAATTCTCAACATGGTGCACCAACATGGATCGAGGCACCTTGTGCGCCGCCAGCGACACCATTTCTTCGACCAGGAGGAGGAAGAGGAGGATCAGCCCGAGGAGACCGTATTCGTCACCATGCCAAACACCTTCGCATCTACCCAAAAGGTCGTCATGGTCACCATGACTGAAAACCCCAAGAGTGCCGTAGGCGGGGCCGTGCAGCAGACGAGGACGCTTGGAGAGCCTGCTGTGCGCACTCGAGAATCAAGTTCAGAAGAGAAGGAATCTGCGACACCAACACGGACACCTACACCGACTTCCAAGGCCAAGGAGAGCAGCCACAGCGCTCAAGTCACGTCGCATGCCACCACTAGCCACGAACCCTCTTCCCTCCTTGTCGAAACCTCCTCTTCGCCCTCGCTCTCTGTATCTTCTCTCGTTGGAACCATCGCGGCCGCCGTCTCGTCTACGACCGCTGCGGCCTCATCCACTTCCTCTGCCGAAGCCGCGTCAAGTGGCATGTCTGGAGGTGCCAAGGCTGGTCTTGCCTTGGGAATTCTCGTTGCTGTCGGGGCTCTCTTGGGTGCCATTCTCTTCGTCGCCCACCGCAAGAAGAAGGAGAGAGCCGCCGCCGCCCAGCAGCAAATCGACGACGAAAAGGCCACCTCCATGCGCAACATGCCTCCACCACCGCCGTTTGTAAAGGAACCTACTCCTAGCGTCAGATCACAGCCGAACGCGCCTCGCCTCAGCCTCCGACCAGTCACTCAATTCGACCCTGCATTCCCCAACCGCAAGAGTGGAGCCAACATGCTCGGTGCTGCCGCTGTCGGAGCTGGAGCTGCTGCCGCGTCAGGTAACCGATCACCCTCGCCAGACCCTCCAAGCAGCCCTTGGGAGCGACCCAGAGCTTCCAATGCTACCAATCCCTTCAACGACCCGCAAGGACGCTCCAGCAGCCCTCCGCAGAATCCCTTCGGCAACAACGCGGCTATTGAGAACTCGCAAGCTTCCGCGCCTGGTACTCCTCTGAACTTCAACCATTCGCCTGCCCCTAGCGCAGACTTTGGCAACCCCGCTGCTGCTATTGCCGCTGCGGAGAAGGCACCTGTAGCAGCTCCTCTTCCTTCGCCGCCTGCTCTTAATGCCGACAAAGCTCCTCCGAGCCCTGCTTGGACTGATGACATCCCTGCTTCTCCTGGACCTGCTCCTTCTGGACCCTTGCCTGTCGCTGCGGCCGCGACTGCGGCTGGCGGTGCACCTCCCGCTCCCAACAACGTCCACCGTGTCCAGCTCGACTTCAAGCCCTCCATGGCTGATGAGCTCGAACTCAATGCAGGTCAGTTGGTCCGCATGCTCCACGAGTACGACGATGGCTGGGCTCTATGTGTCCGCCTGGACCGTTCCCAGCAGGGTGTTGTCCCACGCACATGTCTCTCCAAGCACCCCGTCAAGCCGCGTCAAGGACCACCCCGCAATGGCCCTCAAGGACAGCCTCGCATGCGCGGGCCGCCCGCCAACGGACCTAACGGACCAAACGGACCCCCAATGGGCCACGCAGGTGTTCCTCAACCGCGCCCTCTATCCCCAGCCAGCGGACGTTCGTCTCCTCACCCACCGGCTCTCTCTCCTGCCAATGGCCGCATGTCCCCAGCTCCTCGTTCAATGAGCCCTGGACCTCGCCAAATGTCGCCTCCCCAAGGACGTGCCCGGTCAAACAGCAACGCGCCCTATGCCGCGCAACCTCGCTCTATGTCCCCCGGCCCCAACGGCAGAGGACCCCAGATGGCACCTCAGATGGATCGCCCGCGCTCAAACTCTGCCAGCCAGCCCGCGCGGCGAGGCCCGGCACCAGGCCCGAGCCCCATGAACCCCGCCGCTGCCAACCCAAACGCTCCCACGCAGATGCCCGTCCGGAAACCCATCCCCGGCATGGCTTTGTAACGCTTTCATGAGGTTCCGAACTCCCCGGTCATGGCCTTTTTCGCTCGCTTTTTCCACACTTTATATCCCTTGTATTTGGCGAATCGGTGGTAATGGTTTCTTTTCTTTTCTCTCCTCACTTTACTTTACTATTTCGTCGTCTGTCTGTCCTCGGTGAGACTGGACTGACTGGACTTGTAACTTCTATTCGTGCGGATCGGGCCTTGGCTCTGTTGAGACAGCTTTGCGCGCGGGCCATGTGCGTGCGTGCGGGCTGCAGGGAGGCGTCTGCTATTGCTGCTGCTGCTGATAAGTGCAAATGTTTATACCCTATCTAAGCTTGGCTTGGATGTTTTTTTCGATGTTTGTGTGTTTTGCAGGACGAGGTGGTGCGAGAGATGGGTGTAGAAGATGGGAAGTGGATGCGTGCGTGCGTGCGTGCGTGGTCCGTCCGTCCGCTGTCATGTGCAGTCGATCGATTCGAATCAAAATGTCATGTGTTTGATGGGATTTTTTGTGCTTTGCTGTGCTTTGCTGTGCTTTGCTGTGCTTTGCTGTGCTTTGCTGTGCTTTGCTTTGCTTTGCTTGGGTTGTGGGTGATTAAGTGATGTATGTGCTGTGTGCTGTCTGTCTATCTACTCTTTTTTCTGCTTCTTCCTACAACAAGACATGTCTACATGCGTGTACGTAGAACCTCGAACGAACGACGAACGCACGTACTCGTTTACGCACTCACACTTACAAGGTCCGGAAGGCGCACCCGCGCGTGCACACATACACACAAGGCAGACGCACAGACAGAAGCACGCACCCACAAAGCAAGTAGTAGTATTAAGCGCGTCGATCAAGGCTTAAGTGTTTATTGGATTTGGAGAGCGGAAGGGAAAGTATGTGATCTGTTGGGTTGGGTTGGGTTGGCGTGATAAGAGCGTGTATGGTTGTAGAGGGTGTGTGTGATATTTTTGTTATTAGATGTGGGGTGTATATGTTAGAGTGGTGATTTGGGAGGATGGGATGCGTGCGTGCGTGCGTGTGTGTGTATGTGAGGGGGGTTTGGAGGGGTTGAGTGGTTGGTGAGTTGAGTTGGGATGGACTTGGGATGGATTTGGGCTGGGGATGGAGATGGTGGGTGGGTGGATGGGTCTAGTTAGGTTGTCTGCTTGCTTGGTCCTGTCTGGACTGGGTTATTTTTTGGTTCTGCTGGTGGGTTTGGATTCGTGCGCTGCGATTCGAGTAGTGATTGATGCTTCGAGGGCTGGTTGTTTTAATGAGAGACTGGGATGCATGCGCGTAGAATATGGATGGGTACGGTCATCACGCGCGCAGGAGGGAGATATATGTAGGTAGACTCTGGTTCAATCTACGTACGGGTTTTTTGTTTTGTATCTTCCGATAAGGGCGCATGCGTTGATGCTGGTCCATGGGCGTCATTGTGGTGACACCAGTCGAGCCCTGAGAAACTATCTTTCATTGTTGATAACCATCACTGCTCCACGTGTGGAGCGATTCGAGATGAACGTTAACCGTGTGAACGACCCTTGCGAGTCTCAACAGGGAAGTGGAAGGGAGAAAAGCTCATCCGATGATGACGCGCGATGGTAGCGAAACAGACATGCTCTCTTCCTTCCACGCGCACCTCGAGAGGACTTAACGACGAGAGGCATGGCTGGGATACTCACTCTCGCCAATCGTCTTTCCATGCATACCTTTTCCGTGGGAGTCTTCCTGGCTGAGCGCATCCTTGTTATGAGGATGATCTTTGCGGAAACTATCGTCTTGCAAGTCCTTGCCATCGTGCTTTCCGTGAACATCCTTGTCCAAGAATGCCGTGTCGTGAAATATATCTCCGTGGTAAGTCTTGCCGGACAGTTCCTTGTCGAGCGACTGGACGTTGTGAGCTCCATCCGAAAGGATATCGTCATCTTTAGCTTGGACTTCTCTCTCGAATGGCTTGATGAAAACCTCGCAAGGAACAATCACAAGTTTCTGGTCCAGATTCTTGCCCTGACCATCACCCCACTTCACCAATCCTGGCTTGACGATCAAAGCTACGTAGCCTTCCGTATTCTCCTCCTCCTCCTCTAGAAGACTTTTCAGATGCTCAGGCTGTCCATTGGAGTACACGTCGCCAATATCTGGGAAGACCACCTGCAGGCGACAGCGCTGGGTAGCCATCTCAAAAGCGAGGGTGAAGGCTTTGTCAACGATACCGGGGACTTGCGAATAGTCCGTGTGGGGTGAGATCAACGCTAACGGCTGGAGAATGGCGTCCTGCACAATCTTGCGGCCCTTAAGTATGCTAGTATGAACCCCATAGATGTTCTCATGATTGGTAGTGCCGTTGATGATGGTTTCTTTTCCACCAAGCTCCAGCAAATGCTGAAATGTAGCCAATCTATAAATGCAGGTTTAGTATATTCGGTACGTATATCATTGCATTAACACGACTCACCTCCACCGCTCACTCGACTCTTGCGGAATAGGCCACCCGTGCGCGTGTTCGTTGCCAAATAAGTTGGTGATCCAATCCGAAACCATAGTACAGTCCGGCCCAAACATGGCGAATGGGGTATCAAACACATACTTCAGCAGGATTGACCATACGAAGGCTTCGATCAACCACTTCTTGCGTGCGCGGGTTGTCCATTGTCCCTGGTCAACATCTCGAACTAGGATCGCATTGCGGATACTCTCGAGCTCGACAATGTTACCGATGCCTTCAAGCTTCATAGCTCGGCTCAGCGTCTTGATGGCCGTGGAAAGAGAGCGAAAATTGTGTGTAAACCGTTCGTCCGTGATGGGGTTCACTTTCTCTACTTGAGAGAGGAGTTGTTGTTGGAGGGAATGGATGTTTTGCTCGAGTGATCTCTCGCTATCCTGTAAAGAGATAATCTGCTTTTGCGAATACTGAAGTTGCTGTTGTGAAGTCTGGGCTTGAATTTGGAGATACCGGATCTGGTCCTGTGAAGACTGGAGCTGCTGGCGGAGAACATCTGTATACAAGGCTTCTTCCAGGAAAGTCTTATATAGCGCTGGCTTATTTACCTTCCAACCTCTTGCATTAGCATACGGCCGGAAGCAATTATCAACCAAGAAGTCATATTTTGCGCCGACCCATTCATGCTTTTCCTCGATCTCGGACTTCGCGGCTTCGAGCTCTTGGTTCCTTTTGTTAACCTTATTCAGCGCGTTCTTCAGGTCGTGGTTCTTTTGTCGCATATCAAGCAAATCGTGTGCTGCTTCTTTGCTGGCCGAAATTCGCTTTGGATCTTTCACGTCCTCAGACAATGCGATGCGCTCATTCTCTGTTGCTGGTACCTCGGACCGATGACGGCGGTGAGATGAAACTTTTCGTTCTTGGCCGCGAGCTTCTGCCTTACGAGTAGCAGTCCCAGGCCCTGCTTCAGCAGTATTGTCCCGGTCACGAGATCGGAAATGCTCTTTCTCACGGTCGACCTGCATTCCAAGTTGAACGCCTGTCATCGTTGCTGGGGCGTTTGGGTTCGTCGGCTCGTGCTGCCCTTCGTTGTTCGATTCAATTGCACCACCCATTGACCTGAAGGTGTGCTTTATTCCTGATGAAATCTACTATTTGTTACTTTGGCAAATGACAACGATGCGTTCTTTATGGACTTACCGCTTTGATAGCGTTTGTTATCATGTCAGGGTTGAAGGCTATGCACGAGACAGAAAGAGAGACTCGGAGTATCAGAGCGTTGAGGGGAGTGCCAGGAATTCTGGGTAAGCGCCGACGAGTGAGTGTGAGTGTGAGTGTGAGTGTGAGCGTATGTCCCTCAAAGGGAAGGCGCGCAAACAAGCATCGCAAACACAGTCACTTTATTCGCTCGTTGAGTTTACTCTCACTCTCATCTACCGTTGAACGAACGATAGTTTGCCACCAAGCGGACGCAATTTTAATTGCGCAATACCTGCGCCCTCTCTCTCGCGCGCGCGTCACCACTCCTTCCACCCCACCAAACCTTTTACTCAACCCAATCCGCTCACAAGTCACCGCCGCTCGCATTTGACTTAGAAAAGACTAAACATGCTCGGAAACCGTTTGATCATTGGTCAGTATCTCTTTGCAATCGAATATATGCCTCGCTAACGTTGCAAACAGGCCTAGACTATGGCACGACCTACACGGGTGTCTCGTTCTGCGAAACCTCCGATACAAAGTATGTAGAGGAGCGTGTCCAGATAGTCCAAGATTGGCCATCCACGCACACAATGATCGGTACCAAGGAAAAGGTTCCGTCCGAAATCGCGTACACACCTGATGGCATTCGCTGGGGTGGTCTCATCGCCCCTCACGTGCAGCGTCACATGTGGAGCAAGCTTGACCTTGACGCTCCTAAGTGTGGTGAAGCCGAGAAAATACGTCGCGAGCTTGCGCTCCTCACGTTATTTGGTGGAGATAGCGACCAGAAGGTGCCTGTCGACATCGTTGCCGATTTCTTGACTCAAGTCAAAAACCATCTTGTCAAGGTTCTAGACAACCAGTATGGCGCAGAGCTCTGGCGTACCTTGCCTGTCACATTGGTCATCACCGTCCCTGCAGTATGGTCCGATGTCGCCAAGTTCCGTACATTGCAGGCTGTCCATAAGGCAGGTTTCAACACTACGGAGTTCCCTCAACTGCGACGCACCGTGACTACCACCGAGCCTGAAGCAGCCGCTATCTACACTATCAAATCACTGCGTGGAACCGTTCAAAATGAACAGCTAGCTGTTGATGATGGCTTTGTTGTCTGCGATATGGGTGGCGGCACGGTAGATCTGATTGCCTACCGTGTAGCTAGCATTGACCCGACCATTATTGAGGAGGTGACACTAGGCTCTGGATCTCAATGCGGTGGCAGCTTTGTAGATCGAGGCTTTCTTATGTGGCTTGAGAAGAAAGTTGGTGTCAAGAACTTTGTCAAGGTTGCCGGTTGCTGCGCTGCACAACTTTCCTGGACATCTCTTCCGCCTAAAATAGGGCGTATGATGCAAGAATTCAACTTGACGGCGAAGAGCGGCTTCTCTGGAAGCGAAGAATATTACTTGCAGCTCCTAGGCTCTTTGAGCGCAATCGAAGACGAGCAGCGCGGAATGTGTGACGGGGAAATTTGCGTTACTGCGTAAGCAATACGTCAAGAATGTTTTCTTATTATGTTGCTAATTTGTTCAACAGGAAGGACATGGTTGAGATGTTCGAGTTCTCGCTAAGTGAGACGAAAAAACTTCTGTTGGGCCAATTCCAAGCTGTGAAGCAGAGCAACAAGGCCAAGACCAAGGTAATATCCTCATTCAATGGGAGACATCCGATGCTAAATTGACTAGTATGTATTCTTGGTTGGAGGGTTCGCCGAATCTCCATACATGTATAAAGAAATCAGTGCGCTTGTCCGTTCCTACGGTGTTCAAGCTATCAAGCCGCCTTATGCGTAAGTATTTCCTGACGTGAACGGTGGATATAAAGGGCGCGAGGTAGCTCGAGCAGACTTTCAACGTTCTTACTAACCGGTCTCAGTTGGTCCGCTATCGTCCGCGGCGCAGCTGTGAAGGGACTCGAGAGCGATGGCCGAACGCCTATTAGATCCCGTGTCTGCCGTCGTCACTACGGTACCCGGTGTAACTCGATCTTCCAACCCAATAAGCACCGTAAGGTTGATGCCTACAACGACGAGTTCACAGGCCAGAAGCGAGCCCGTAATCAGATGACATGGCTCATTTCCAAAGGCCAGGAGCTAGCAACCACCAAGATCAACCATGGAACGCTCAACTTTAGTTACAACTTTTGGGAGGGCGCCAGCAAAGTGGCGATTATCTCGCTAATGGCATGCGATGCGGACAATGCTCCAACTCGTTCTCTGAATCAGGTACGCAACCAGAGACAAACATTGACCACGCTAATCAAACCAGGATATCTACCCGGTCGCTCAGATGGTTGTCGATCTGAACCCAGTGCCAGAGAAAGAATGGCGGAAGAGTTTCAGCCCTTCTGGCCAACCATACCGCACTTTGGACTACGTCGTGGAGATATCGGTTCAGTCTGCGCTCGAGTTCTCTCTTTTTGTCAAAGGCAAGCGGTACGGATCGGTGGAGGTTGAATACGCTTGAGCATTTAGCCAACATCGTATTGTATCCAGCAGTACCACTTCACGTCCCAAAGCGGTGACATAAATCGTACCATGGCAATACGTGGCTCGGTCTTGTTAAACATCGGTCATAACTCGGTGTCGCGCACATGTTGGCTTTTTCTATTTCCTTTTCTCAAGAGAAAAGAAAAATTACAACATGGCGACTACCTTTTGACAGGGTTGACTGCACTAGTGTAGTCTCTGATCCGTTAAGACACATTCACGGAATACAAAGTTCTCAGAAAATCTCCTTTCCCTACTGAGTGACGTGACTTTATAATAGGACATACTAGGTACCGTGACACTTCTGTCATTCAATTATGTTGTAGCTCTCCATCAAGGTTTAAGAAACCATAAATTGATAAACTGGTGTTTGGGTAATTCTCCTTGACAGGATATCTATTTGGCCTTAAAAAAGTTTATTGTGCTAGGGGCCGTGGTGTGCAAACTTCATATCCTTTATAGACCGCTGCAGCCTCGCAAGCTAATCGTCAAACCTATGTTTTCCCATCTTATTGACTGGAACAAACACACTAAATAATACACTCGTAAGCCTTCAGTCGGGGTTGCCTATTGAGCCTATCGGTTCGAAGTGGTCATCACCTTCTGACTTACCCCAGTAATGATAGACTTAAACCGGCTTAGTATCACTGAGCTACTCTATTTCGATATCTGTGATACAAACGATCTTGAGAGAATCCTTAGAGACTTCTGGACGAGGAATGCCCACTCCATTCCCCACCAGTACCGCTATAAACGCTAGATTTCCTCTCCAGCATCTATCTGAGCGACAAGGATTTCGTTTTATCGAGCGAGCAGGGTTCGGCATTCTTGGTCATGAAATCTTTTGAACGACGGCGTAGTTAAGACAAATTAGGGGGATACTTTACTGCTCCGGTTAGAGTCGTTCCTCAATCTCTTCATGTGTATATATAATTGACGACATGTCGCTCGTCGTCTCCATTATGGAGTGCTGGCATAACGGTTAATTAGATGCAAGCGTCAGGACCAAGATGGAAAAATAGACGTGAGGCTGTACTTGCACTTTGCTTTCCGATTCTGTGGCTTGTCAATGTCCTAACATAGAAAGTACATAACATTCAGCTGAAAATGTGGATTGAGAGAAGCACCAAGAGAATTCGCTCATGATGATCAGAAGTTGCTTAGAAGAAGTGCAGAGCAGGAAAATCAACCGTAGAATAAGATTTTGAAGCATGGTTTCAGTTCATACATGTATATTCCCATTGTATAACAAGCGGTAGAGCTATGTTATACAGTTCAATAAAGAAAGAAAGGTGGTCTTAATATTGAAGAACCCTTGGTCGATATCGTAAACAGGCGTTTTATCATGGTTTCGATGATGGTAAGGATTCCTCCACTTAGATTCTCTTATAGTCCTCACACATCACGTCTAAAATTGACTGGACTGTTCCTGATCAAACAGGCAATGGCTGATATATAGAAAGATTCAGGATCTTGAATGGTTTCCTTCCCTAATCTATGCAAAAGAATTGGCGAGCATGGTTTGACGATTTCAGAAAGAAGATACGATCTTTTGTAAGCCATACCACTCTGATCGTAATTGTTCCGTATTCACAAGCGTGAACAAAATGATAAAGCCTGCTTCGTGAGTGTCGCTAAGTACCGAACAAACGACTACTATAAGACCTGAGATTGAGGTGCCCTCAGCTTAGATATGAGTGATATTAAACAGCTGAAAAGGACGTAGACAGCAGCAGCAGCAGCAGTCCGCTATATGTCCCTCGGACACAATTGAACCCCGAACTAAGCGTTATGAAGGCCATCGGCAGACTAATTTGCAGGCTGGCGTGGTACCATTGTCGCATCGGCCTGCTCCAAAAGCGGGACCGACTTTGGCTCTAATTGTGATAACTCCCAGCTGTCTTCCCACAAGGAAGGATCAAGGATAGTGTTCAGGTCGGGTATGGGGCCTTCTTGTAGCTCGGACGATTCAATTGACCTCCACTCGAGGAGCGTGTCCTCAGCTATCAACGCAGGTGTTGGCAGCTCCATAGTCAAAATGCTCGGGAAGGGTGGCGATGGTAATAAGTTTGCAAACGATGTGTCCATGAGTTCGGATACGTAGGTATCAATTTCCAAATCAGCATCGCTCTCGGTATTCTGGTTGAGTCTGTTTGTTTGCATGTTTAATTCGCCATCTGCATATTTCGCCATATGTTCTGAAGATTCGAAATCGTTGCCAGAAAGGTTTTGCAAGCCTTCATGCCTACTACGTTGTAGCGTAAGATCCGACGCATTATTTATTGCCGGACCTGGGACGTCGGGCATCTCAAAATCCGGGACTTTTCCGACATTGCTAGGGGCGACGTTAGTGATGTCGGCATCGTAGATGTCACGCATCTCGGTGTCTGGTATTCCGGATTGCGTCATTTGCTGATCGCTCTGAGGCATCTCTGGGAGCGTGATAACTCGAGGAGAGTCCGTTGGCGGTTGCCGAAGGAATTTCTGAAGTTCTCCTAGCTGCTCGAGCCAGGACTCCCAAACGTGCGGTTGTACCATTAGAGCATAGCGCATATTGGAGAGAAACTCAATTTCCATAACGTTGACTTCCTGAACTGATATTCCCGACACTTCTGCCCATGTCTTGTTCGTGTAGTGGTTGTCATCGAGGACTAGATAACAAAGAAGTTAGTAGAGAGTTCCTCCGAGATCCTTGTAAACGTACATTTATTTGCGAGCATCAAAGAAACTGTAGCAACCCTGTATTCGCTACCCGCGTTACCGATGACCGTCGGATTGCTTGATTTTAATCGATAAACATATAAGGCAGCTAGAAGAATATCATTAGGTGGAAGCTGTGTGATCTCCAGAATAGTCATTGTCCATTTTAGGAATCCCGTTGTAGGGACTGATAGAGGAGATCGGGTAGGTGGAAGGGAATGAAGGGGGTCCCATTGGTTGAACCACATAAAGCAGATGACCTTTAACAAACATCAATTACATTACGAAAAGATTCTAGACTCATCACATACCGAAGCTAATAGCTCATATAGATTTTGGAAAACAAATTCCTTTTGTCCAGGGAGAGTATTTGGTGCGAAGGCCAAGCTCATGGTGATGTTTTTTGAGCGAGCTTTCGTAGCACGGCATCTTCGATTCATGGAATTGCAAGCTAAACATCATCAGTAACATATTGCGTGAGTCTGAGGGTAGTAATTACCGATATTTGGCGTTTTGAGACCATGTGATCGCGCATATCGTAGGAGCTTGTGAGCGGCAATGTCTTTTCCATTGAGCTTGTATACACAAGTCATATCGAGGTTGCTCTCAGAGCCCTTCAGAGACACCAGCGCGTGATGCTTTTCGTCTGCCTTTGAGTTCTTCTCCAGGTCCCACTTCTTGATTCTTCGCTTGTACTGCCTCTCGCTCGACGGTACATCAGCGCCACCGCGTGTACGGAACGTATCAGTACCTACGTTGCATAGAATCCATGCTCATCCTGCATAATCCGCTGGACTTCAGCTAATTTTTTCTTCTCATCCTTGTACAGTCGGGTGAACAGCTGTCGCTGGGCTTCCCAAATGTGTGCCGGGTGTTCTGCTGCCCGTCGAATGTTTTTGCTCATGTTCAGAAGGAGTACGATATGAGGACATACGATTTCTACCAGTCGGTGACATCTTTGGGAGAAGATGATTTTATATATAGCCTGCGTAGACCGTCAAGGCTGATACTTGACAAAAGGACCGCCAAGTATGCACGCGAATAAAACGTCGATCTGACAGCTCTCATTGGTGGCACGCCAACTTTGCATGCAGCTGTGGCTGTGCTTTGCATCGGATTGCAAAAAGACCGCCAAGAGAAATTGCTTAACGGACAGCTGATTGGTCAGACGATTCCTGCCCTGCAACCGGTAAGTAATTTGTGAAATGACCAAAAGGACCGCCGGCCATGAAGAGAAACGCAGCAAAAGGACCGCTTCCCATGCCGGACAAAAGTACCCCCCTCAAGAACATAAAATGGAGCATTTGATCGCTAGGGAGGACGACGTTCACATTCCAACTTATTGCATTATCTCCTCATCTAAGCCGATTGTCTAGTTACCCGACGCCTCTTACGCACGTGACATAAAGCAAACATGTCATTAGCCCTCTCTCTAGACTCTATTTGCGATCTCATCATCAATCTCCTCAACCTCCTAGTGAATATCTTGCTTCTTTGGCAAAGTCAGAAACTATTGGCAGCTGCGGTAAGCCGTGGGGGAGTAGTCATTCTTAGATTTTTAGAGTCTGCTAATCTCATCATTTTGCTGTAGTTGAGAAAACCTAGTCGAAGTGACACTTCCAAGATGGCGCGGCCCTAGCTGGGTCGCAATATGGAATCTTTGCGGCGAGATCGAGGTTATCTGATAAGAGAGAAGCTCTTGTATTGGATATGTAGTAGGTGGAGGCTGACTAGCTGCCGTTCGATATCGTTAGATGAAATCTGAAGAGTACAACAGCAGCTGTTCATATGTAGCCTCCTACTAAACGACTGGTACGCTGAATAAATACAATTGAGCGAACAGGAAGCCTGTTCTGGTTAACTGACAGTACTAACTCAGCTTGTAAAATCCCCTAAAGGCGAAAAAGTTCAAACGATAGACGTCCAATGTTGAAATAATAAGTCACTTATATCAGAATAACAAGTAGGTTTAGAAAATCTTGGTCATAATCACTTTGTGCCCTGGTGATGGTAAGGTATCTCAGCGAAACAAGAAAATAAGCAACAAAAATCAACGCTCACAAACGCTTGCTCAATGAAACAAGAAAGGCACGGAATATAACGCTCACAAACGCTTACTCTTGATCACACCAGTCGCGTCATAGCCCATTAGCCCAGTGCCTTCCCTGCACCCGACATACTCAGCCTCGATGTCTTTGCCCTTCAGGATCGACGTCTCCTCCCACAGTACGATGTGTCCAACGCCACTACCCATGCGTCCTGCAGGCGAGTAGTCCTCCATCCACTTCCTGCGCAGCTTGATATGGCCGTGGTGAACGCGACCCGCGCGCTCAAATTTCTTCATGTCGAGCCAGAAGAAGAGTTCGATCTTGCGGTTATGGTCGAGGTTGACGGGCCCCGCGGTACGGAACGTGCCGCTCTCGGGGACGTAGCCCATGCGTACATCGAGCAGGCCGTTCTCGACAGCCTTATCGCCGAGATGCAGCATCCATCCCGTGACCAGACCGTCGAACTCGCTGAACCAGTGCTTCTTTTCTTCATCTGCCATGAGTGAGTGATCCTGGCCCTCGATTAGAAAGCATATGTTGTCTGGTGCCTCAGTGATGATAGTGCGTCCTGGGCGGATGGTACCGTCCTCGGGAGTTCGCTCAGGGACCTCCTGGACGGCACCCTTGAACTGCTCCTCAGGAGACGTGTCAAGCAGGCGTTCACGCACGCATCCCCAGTAGCCGATCTTGTCGGAGAAAAACTCCATCCCGTCCAAACCATTGACGCCATTGGGCAACTCTGCGGTGCAAGCATTCTGTGCCCGGCGCGTGTTGACTGTGAGAAACTCTCGCCAGACGCCAGCATCGTCAGGAAGGGTCCTCCACCAGGAAGCCACTGGCTCACTCGCAAACCATTCGGCAAGCTTCTCCGGCTTCCAGTAAGATAGCCAGATTCTAGTGCCAAAGTCGTTCTTGCCAGGGTAGGTGATGCGGTCGAAGTGTGCCTTGCCGATGATAAGCTTGTCAAACTGCTCGATCACTTCCAACCTGCTGCCCGTAGGTTCTGCACCTTGATACTGGACGCCGAAGATGCCGTACACAAACTCGCTGCCTGGCTCATGTTTCGCGCGAAAGAACATATTGCTATGGAAGCTCAAAGAGGATAAGGTCACGAGAGACTAGGTGGATACTCGATCAAAGGCTCTTGCGGCTACCAACTCAATGTTGCTGCATACTGAGGGGTATCGCCATTATTCAGCAGCTTCCATCGAGTACAGAAGTGAAATGAATAAGTCCTAAACATTTCGCGCCCATTAAGGCCATCGCAACTGCCCCCAGACCGATTCATTCCAACGTATACTCTCTAGACATTGTTTTAGGATGCCCTAAATACTAAGCGTGGATAGTGGAGACACTAAAAACGAGCTCCTTCGCTCCTTCGGGCGCGGGGGAGCCTCGCCTCCAGTTTTGCCTCGGCTCAATTGCGAGCCGAGCGCATCCCGCAGGCCGACGTCAGGGCCAAGCTCCGGAGATCTGGAGGAAGCACGTGTAAATTGTGACCCTTGTCCTCGCCTTGTCTCTTCTTTTGCGCTTTGTGCCTTGTGCTTTCTTTCGTACTTTGCTGTCTGTCTCGTTTGAGGGCGCGGTTCTAGATATACCCAGCTATTCTTACAGCGCAGCGCCTCCACCCTCTCCTCCACGAGGCACGCCCAAGCAGCACCAAGCTCGCCCGCAATGTCCACAAAGCTCGAGAACCCGCTCAAACCCGAGAATCTGCCCTCCAAAGACGAACTGAAAGAAGATGTCAAAGCCGCATCCAAGAACTCTCTGCAATCGCTGCGGGCTCTTGTAGCCGGCGGCGTAGGCGGCGTGTGCGCCGTTGTCGTGGGACACCCGTTCGACCTCGTAAAAGTGCGGCTGCAGACGGCAGAGAAGGGTGTGTACAGCGGGGCTATGGATGTTGTGAGGAAGACTGTTGCGAGGGAGGGGTTGACGAGGGGACTGTATGCGGGTGTTAGTGCGCCGCTTGTGGGCGTTACGCCGATGTGTAAGTTGGGCTTCTTGTTCCCTTGGAGAATTAAGATCACAATGGGAGCGTAAGCTAAGGTGTGAATCGCAGTCGCGGTGTCCTTCTGGGGCTACGATGTCGGGAAACAACTCGTATCCAGCTTCTCGAAAGTCGAAAACGGTCAGTACAGCGTCGCGCAGATCTCGGCCGCAGGCTTCTTCAGCGCAATACCCATGACGCTCATCACGGCGCCGTTCGAGCGCGTAAAAGTCCTCCTGCAGATCCAGGGCCAGAAACAGCTTGCGCCGGGCGAGAAGCCCAAATACTCGGGTGGTGTGGACGTCGTCCGCCAGCTTTACAAGGAAGGCGGCATACGCTCCGTCTTCCGGGGAAGCGCCATGACGCTCGCCAGAGACGGGCCCGGCTCGGCATGCTACTTCGCGACCTACGAAATCGTCAAGCGGAAATTAACACCAAAGGATCCTGCAACGGGACAGCCGGGGCAATTGTCGCTCAGCGCGGTCATGGTCGCGGGTGGTAGTGCGGGTATCGCTATGTGGATACCTGTTTTCCCTATCGATACGATTAAGTCGAGGCTGCAGAGTGCGGAGGGGAGACCTACAATCGGAGGGACGATAAGAGGGATTTATGCGGCCGGAGGATACAAGGCGTTTTTTCCGGGCATTGGGCCTGCGATGGCGAGGGCGGTGCCGGCGAATGCGGCGACGTTCTTGGGGGTAGAGTTGGCACAGAAGGCAATGAGCAGAATGTTTGATAGGGATGGGGAGTAACATGTGTGGGGTTTGCATGAACGGATTCTATCTAAGGGCCGTACCATACGGGTGGATGGATCCATGATTTGCATTTATGTTGCGCGCTTTGGGTGGCTAGAGATTACTTCATCTAGAGTGTATATAGAAGACCAATCTAGCGACTTCCTGGAAAATTGTTCAACGTTATATCGGGACATGGGTAAAGAAGCATCTGAATGTGCCTTGCAGTGTATCACGTGAAAGTACGTGACCAGCTCGAGACTTCTATTTTTAGCCCAACATCGGTGAAATACGATCAATGGTTTTCGACCCGAGGTCTCATCTTGCTTAATTAGGAAGTTTAGAACCTGTGATACAATCATCATTCCCTGAAGGATATGCCATCCCAGTAAAATATTTCCAGTTCGTCCTTTACGCAGTCTCAATATTCTTATCACTTTGTTGTGTGAATCTAGTACGGAACGAAGTTTTACCAAAGTACCATCTCTTTCTATGATCTCACAGTCGCACTTCAGCAGATGAACAGGAACTAGATGCTTCTTTTGTTAAAACAAACTGAAAGTACCCCTAGTCAAGCGACCAACGGTTTCGTAGAGTATTCGAAATAGAAAGATGTGCTGTGCCGTGGAGCTACCAGGATAGCAGTGACGTGACACGTTGTGAGGCGTGGCATGAGGCTTGCCACAAACTCACTCGTACGACCCGGTCTTTGCTTACATGCCGAAACTCATCGTCAGCTATGCAAACCCACAATTCGCATCATGGTTCCGTTTTCGAACAAGTATTGACCGCCTTCTTTGGAACACCCAGTACGAGGGATGCACGTATTCACCCATGGCTATGATTATCCTTCTCAGCCACAGAGCCACAAGACGATCCTTTGTCGATTAAAAGTACAATGTATACATCGCAGTGCGCTATTTGCCAGTAATCAACCCTGTACAGAACCAGTTTCAAGATGGCCCTAGACCTACAACGGCTAGTGGCGATCCTGCGGCTGCACCAGCAGAGTGACGTCAAGGGGGCTGTCTGGTTCCTGCAGCTAGAGTACAGTCCGATGGGCCCGGCGAGGGTTAATTAAAAACAGGGAAGCGAATCGTGCTTTCTAGCTTGTACTTGTACATCTGATCGTACCCAAGTTTCCTTTCTCTTCTTAACTCCTGGCGTCTTGCGTCTGTCGCTTCCGCGCACCGGTGTGGAGGCTAATTCTCTCGTAGCTTGTTCCGGCCTGGTCAATACAAATACAGGTTTGTTTTCAATCCACCACATTTCCAGCGCGTTCGCTGACAGTGTGTAAAAGCTACAACATGTATACCAAGGTCTCGAAGCACGCGTTGCTGCTCGGTGCCGCGTTGAAAGCGGCCAACGCGGTCGCGATTCCGGATCCCACGGCTGCCCCAGCACCCATCGAAGCACGCGCTCCGATCACGACGCCGGCGCCGGTATTCTTCGAGGGTGGACGCAGCCACGTTTTGGATCAGCGCAACATCTTCGACGATATCAAGAGCGGCGTGGATAACATCGCGAAGTCCTGGGGCAGTGTCCTAGGGACGGATCTACCCAACTATTTCACTGAAGGCATCCCCAATTGGTTTCAGGATCTGCCTACCGGTAGCCAGGTACAATCCTCGCTCGGAATTGGTGATGATGACCTTGATGCGGCCCCGACTCAGGTGCTCAATGTTCCCCCGTATGCCAACTGGACTGATAAGGGCTGGAATGTGCGGTTTCACGGAAACGTATACAAGATGCCGAACATTTCGAGGGAGAAGCTGAATGACCTGGCCAACATCTTCTTGATCGACGTCGACATCGATGAGCTGCCTGAAAGCCAGCAGGATCAGGCGAGGAACTTGACCTCGGAAATCTTCATTGTGCAGCAGGGAGACCGAAATGTCACACTGCATCTTGAACCTGCCCCTTCCCAAGGTGGCGATGGCGAGCCTGGAGGCAGCAATGCAGTCACTCCCCCAGGTGGCTCCCAAAACGTCACGCTTCCATATGAAACCACCCCCGAGGGTGATTTTGATGTCTTTGTGCCCATCAAGAATGTATCTGGGGGAGGGCTGCTTGCTGGAAACGAGACCAACAACGTCCAGCGACTCAACGTTTACACCGACGGCACGCTAACCGGCAATGCTACTGCGTACCTGGTCCCGCCAGAGGGCATCACGTTCATCTCCGATATTGATGATATTCTTCGTGTCACCAAGATTTATGATCCTAAGGAAGGCTTGCTAAACTCGTTTGCCCGCCCATTCACTCAATGGATGAACATGCCCGAGATCTACGCCAACTGGTCACAAAGCCTTCCCAACAGCACACACTTCCACTACTTGACCACTACCCCAGAGCAGGTCACACGAAACTACATGGACTTCATCTTCAAGACGTACCCCGGTGGCTCTTTTGACACGCGGCCCTTGAACTTCTCTGATGTGTCCGCCACACTATCGATCCGCAAATTCCTACTCGATAAAGTCTTTGCGACGTTCCCGAAGCGAAAGTTTGTGCTCGTTGCCGATACATCGAACTCGGACGTTATGAAAGCCTATCCTCAACTCGCACACGATCACCCAGACCAAGTCCAGTGTATATTCCTACGCAACACGTCGGCAACTGATGATAGTGACTGGTTCCCATACGACACGTCCGGCTTCGAAGGTCTAAACAACAAGAGTTACATGTTCTTCCATGTTCCGGACGACCTGCGCGGTTTAGATATCGCAAACGGACAGTGCTTGAACGAGAGCATTCCTCAGAATGTCACTTTCGCCCGCCAAGATGAGGTTCTCGGTATCCACGGTGCCGGTACCTCTTTGGCAGGCAGTGCGACAATGAGTCTTCTAGTGGCTTTGTTCGCTACTGTTTTCATGGTTTTGTAAGCGACGTTCTCGGTGGTTCGCAAACGTACGTAAGGACAGTCGAGCGAGCGAGCGGCATTATAACTGTGTGGCGTTTTGACGGTTTCAATGGAAGATGGATGTCTGGGAATGGGTAATGCAAGCAGTTTGATTATGATTGCATGTGTGTACGATCAACTTTTTCAGCGGCATCGATTCTCCATATAGGTTTATTTTCGTCTTGTAAATATATCGTTGCTTGTTCAATGTTCAATCATCAGCCTACTTGCTCCTTCTGTGTTTTCAGCGTTTACGTTTCACAACACGTTATTGCTGCATACGGCACCTGGAATGTAAGCACCTGATCCCACAAAACTCTATAAAATTAACATTAATAGCATTCCACTGACGCCTTCGGAAAATGTCCGTTAATTGCAGACACATGCCTTCTTTGTTATGGTTTACCAAGTTCTCAATCACTTGATGATCGCAGCCACCGCCAACAAGAGACACTCCGGGTCGCTTTGTCCTCTGCACCCGATGTGGTTCGAAGTCTGAATTCATTCGTTCCGCAAGCGACAGCATCAAGACTATTGAACAGCCACCGTCGGATAAAACACAAGTCGACTAGATTTTCTAAGCACTCGACAAGCTTCGAATCTAGTGAGAGCTAGCGGGAGGCTGATCGACAAGAGCTGGGACAGTGTGATTAGGAAAGAAGATTGTATTGCCCCGATGACCTTCGGCGACATGGCGAATATGACGAACACGCCTCCGCTGCCGAAGACCCCAAGTGGGTTCCAGCAGCCTCGTGTCTCTTCGCTTCCTTCTACGCCCCTGAATCCAAATACAGGTTTATTTCTCAGTCACCCTCCATCCGTGCGTCTATCATCAAGTCCCGCATCGTCGCCGCGCATCGTCGGGTCTCCGCCGACACGGACACATTCGGTTTATCCCGAGACAGGCACCCTAATGACAGCGGAAAGCCAACCGGGAGCCGACTTTCTCGAACTATCGAGTGACGATGCTTCTGAGTGGGAGGATGACGATGGAACGCGGGATTTCGACGATGTCGAAGGGCTGGGAAACGGGACACCGGGCCCCATGTTTGATATCAGCGAAAATCAACACTGGGAAGAGGAAAGAGGGAGGATGGATCAGAGTGAGTATCTAACGGCTCTTCCACCGTTCAATCAGATCCCAGCGCATGACTCCGCTACAGAGGGCTCGTCAACTCCGACGCCTAGACCGCTGACCCAGGCGCATCAAATGAGTGTCAGGAGATATAGTCGGGTCAATGTGGTAAATAATCGTGGGTCGCCGCGCTCGAGTATCCTCAGCGATGCTTCGTCAGATGTCATACCTAAACCACTCAACATATCGCGGACCGTGTCGCAGAATCTCGAGGATAATCCTTTGAACAGGCTGTCTAGTGACACGCAGAGGCACCTTCCAAGAGACACGTCTGAGGCGAAAAGTATCCGCATGAACGCCTTCCTCAGCGCACATTACGCCAATTTGGACGCTATAGATACCCAGCCGAACATACCAGTTCCACCTCGTTTTACCTTCCCCAATCATACCACCCAGAGAAGTTTCTCAGAGAACAAGCACGTCAAGATCCCCGCACCCATCCACACAGAATCAGATCCAGATCAACCACCGCACCTCCCAGCCCACTTCATCAAAACGCCGTACCCTTTCCGACCAAAAAAGGAGTTCCCCCCACCAAAAACCAGACCCCGAACAGAAACATACATCGCGCCACTAGACCCCACAAGCCAAAAAGGCTTGCACATACTCGGCATGGCCCGCTCAGATACCTACGACCACCGACCCCGTCTCGAGCACAACATGGACGCCCAAGGCCTGACGCGTCCAAATCCCACCGACCGCTCCAATCACGAGCGCTACAACTCGGCACGCAGCGCGGATAGTGTGGTGGAAAGCGTCCTTTGGCTGAGCCTCCACCGAAACAAACACACAAGCGTACCTCACCGCCTCGAACAGATCCTCATACCGTCTAGTCTTTCCAGCCCGACGGTAGAGCCAAAACCGCTCCCGAGCCCGACGTTCAAGCCTAAATTAAGACGTTTAGCGATAGACTTTGACGACATGCACTTCGGTCTCGAGCTCCGGCGTGCGTATGGGAAGCTAGCTGGTCCGTGGGTGCTGCGCGCGCTCAGCGCTCGGAAGCTGAGAGTTATCCAGGTCCACAGCGTGAGTTTGTGGAGCGGGATAGACGCTCCTGTTCTGCTTCCTCTGGGACAGCACGACGAAAGCGGGAGACTATTAGCCGTGGGTGCGGGCACTGCGACGTTAGATTGCCCCAGTACACCGTTCACGGAGGACGCGCTCATGGAATTATTTCAGCACCCGCACCATGGGAATGCGAGGTATACGTGGGTTCATTGGGCGAGGAAAGTCGCTGCTGCCAATCGCGGTGTTTCACATCCCCAGTCCCAGGTCCAGGCGCATTCCCATCGTCCTCCTTCCCCTGCAGGGTCCGTGTCCGTGTATTCGACTGACGAGGATGGGAGTGAGCAGGAGGTTGTACAGAAGGATGTCACGACGGTGCAGTTTGTGCGTGGATTTTCTCTGGGTAAGATTCTGGGTGTGCTGGCGGTTATGATGGGGGTTGCAGTGGGAGCTGCCATGTTGTATATTTTTATCGGGGATAGCGTGTGGTTGGGGCAGGAGGCGAGATCACGCGCAGAAAGGGTGGGTCCCGGGATGTTGATTGCGATTTTGGTGGGGGGCGTGGAGGGTGTGGTGTTTGCGGGTTGGCTTGTGGGGAGTTGGATGTGGTTGTGATGGGTTTTTGGAAAAGGGTGGGAGTGTGTGGGATAGAAGACGATGTTGGACTTCGTTGTATATAAATTTGGGAATTTCTTGGTTTTTTTCAATGGTGTAAAAGGGGAAGTAGGCTTGATATACGGTATTGGCGAGGGGAGGTGCTAGTGGAACTCTTAGATTGTCTTGTGTAATACTACCAGTTTGTTCTGGTTGTCGAAAATTCCTTTAATTCAGCTATAACCTCCTGATCTGACGAGTTATGTTACTATTGGTTGTAGAACACCAAAGGCTAACGTACATGCACAATACTATCTGGTTGAACAAGGCGCTTAAGGGTACACGATGGCTTTCTCGAATCGAATAAGCAGTGATTAATGTATAGCTACGTCCCTATCTCCCCTAGAACATCGGTGCTAAAGGAATGAATCACTCTCTATGAATACTAACTGAACCACTCTAAGCTGCACATTCTCTGCACAAAACAAAAGGCATACGTGGATACTACAGGCTTATTTGTCTTTCAAGCGCAAACGAACATAGCGAGATAATACACTCAGAGACCAAGTGTGTATTGCTTTTTATAATGTCTTAAGACTGAACCAAGCATTACGTGTGCATCCGAACAACTGCTAGACTTGGTCGTAAGTGGCAGTATTATGAAAGAACAGTTTAGGGGCTAGCGAGGTGTCGATGGGAATCTCGCACACTTCCCGGATTTTTCGTACTGGATTGGATAATTCCATTTGTACCTGGTACTTATGCCCATCCACGTTGTATTTTCGTCATCTACTTTTGTAGCCTGTAAGTTACTATCGGCGATTTTGCTTAGGTGCTGCAAGCAGGCCGACCAATCCTTCTGTATCTTACACGTTTTCATGAAGGTAGAATCATCTCGCTACACCTAGCTCGCGCCAGTGCCTGAAGGCTCGCGTTCGCTACCTCAAACATACTGGCAGGCGAGTAAAACTTGAACGCACAGGCAGCATCCCTGTTTCAGGGACTGGCGATCACAAAGACGTGGGAAATGGCCGACTACACGGTACCTTCGTCGAAATACAGATATGCAGTACCTGCAGACGCGTCGTAAATAACTCCCTACCTTATACCATAAGATACAAAAAATCATACGAACAGGACGACTCACTTCCAACTTCGCCCCCTCTTGCTCACATGCTCTACCTAAAGTGTCGGGCGGTGAACAAGCCCACACGACCGTACTTCGCATTCCAGCCTCGAAAAAGCCTCGCCGAACACAATGCTCGTCAAACCAGAAGACGTCGTGGCGTGCGCCCAACAAGCATTCCTCCAAGCCTGCCCCTGGCATAGTTGCTCGCGAACCAGTCAGCGGCCCCCAACCTGTGACCGGCTCCCTTGGCAGGGCCTTGGTGCCCCCAGCCAGCCTTGCGATGATTCGCCGCGCAAATGAGGATACGAGAAGGTCGAGCCCATCGCCATCGACGTGTAAAAATAGGTGGGCGTGCTGGGAGCATGTGTGATACATATAATAAGAGCCGGGGCTGCTGTGGAGGTGGTGCATTTTCGCGATTTTGCTGCTTGCGGACGTGTTTGAACGTCACGAGTTGAGCGGGGTGCCGGACGAAGACTATATTTCCTCGATCGCAACAATACCAGGAGAATTCTAACATGGCGCCGAAACGTGGAGGTGGGAGTAGCGGCGGTTATAGCAGTGGAGGGAGCGGAGGAAGTAGTCCTGTCTGTCCAGGTTTTCTCGCCGCCGACAAGGAATCATTGATTACGTCGCCCATTGAATACTACATCAGCTACTGTTTGTTCTTTGCTCTCACCGTGGGCATCTTCATTGCAGCCTGTTGTATTCGGAAGAGAGCCGCGAGACTCAAGGGATTCCTCCTTGTGACGCTATTCTTCATGACGCTGTAAGTTGCGCAAAGTACTCCACCATAACCAGTTCATCAGTTAACATATACCAGTGCATGGGCGCTTGTCATAATTGGCGTCACGCTCCGCGAATGCTACGTCGGGAGCGTCTACAACTACTACAACTTCGTGATTGCATTCAACATCTTCTTCGACGTGGGCCAGTACCTCCTGCTCGTCATCCAAGTCTGGGCACTCAACAGCTTGCTTAGCCAGCGCCTGACTTCCGGCCAAGGTGCCGTCAAACTCATTACCTTCGCCATATTAGGAGTCATGGGGGCTCTGACCGCAGGCTACATTGGCCTTTACAGCTACAACCGCTACCAGTCCACACCAGAAGGCCGTACGAAAGACCAGGATTTTACAAAGTACGACGACGAAATGAAGTTCGCAGTCGCATACTGGGCTCTCTACCTGGTGAGCGTGCTCGCGGGTGGCGCACTCTCCATGGCCCTTCTCCTAAAGTTGCGATCAAGAAACCTCGCCGTCAACGTAAGTCCTCCCTAACCCCCCACACAACGCACGCAACTCACATGACCAGGACATCATGAAGCGCACAATCGCGCTGATCCTCTGCATGCTCCTCTGGACAATCTTCCAGCTCGTCCCCTACGCCTCCGACCTCGAGGACAAATACCTCGGAAGAGAGACAAACATCGCGCTGGCGTACCTAACTGGCTTCTTCCAGATCTTCGCTTACATCGCCATCATTAGCTTGGGGAAGTCGGAATCCTGGAAAGATGGGGCCGCGGCGCAGACTGCGTATAATGTGACGGGCTATGGACAGCCTGCGTACGCACCCGTGCAGCCTCCTCCGCCTCAGCAGCCGTATTCGTATGGTGGACAGCCCGGGCAGCAGTACTACTATCAGCACCAGCAGATGCATAATGGCGTACCTGCTCCGGTCAATGGGAATGGCCACATGGTGCAGGTTAAGTAGGGAGTTTATGTGGAGACTGGGTTGGACTTCTTTGGTTGTGCGTGCAATTTAGCGTTTACGTTGGAAATACCAGATGATGCCAGGATATCAGGATAATGTGGGTTATTTTGGAAAAAATCGGAATAGTGATGCCAACAGTATAAGGCGGAATCTTCAGTTTGAAATACCATAGTGATACCAACAATATAGGGCGGAAACCTCGTTTTGAAATACCATGTTCCATTTCCTTTTAGAACGTCCTTGGAAAGTTCTCTGCGGTGCTCTTATTGCTTCTTTCACCCGCACAACTTTCGACCAACGTCTGGTTTGAAAGAGCGTCTGTCACCTGACACTAATGCGTTACGTAGTCTCATCCAAGTCATAAACTATGTAAAACTAAAGACGGATAGGAACAAAAGAAGCTGAATATTCGTATACGCCTACAATGCAACGAACGCCCCGCCCCGTCCAGAACAAACCATCATTCCGCAACGCGTTAAGCCTAAGCTACAAGAGATGCACTGCTACAAGACCCTATATTCACATCCACATTCGTCCACCATCCATCTCACGAACCCAACCGCACCGCACCCCCCTCCCTCTTCAACCCCAACTTCTGCAACTTAATCCGCGGCACAACACCAACCAGCACAAGCACACTCGCCACAATAACGGCCCAATGCTGCACATGCGCCACATTCAAACTATACGTCGTCCACGTCGCCGCGCACACAGTCGCCAGCCCCACCACCGCAACCACATACCCACTCACACGGTGATACTTCCAAATCGCCTTCGCCTTGTCCACGCCGCCGTATACGCTCGGAGTGTAGTACTGCGTGAAGCCCACGAGTGCTTGTAGTAAGATGGAGAGGTAGAATATTAGTCCCAGGATGGCGTGCGGCGAGGCGAAGTGCTCGTGGCCGGGGCCCGCCTTGTTTATCTCGATGATGACCAGGCCTGCGAGGAGCGCGGAGAGCCCGACGAGGTGGAAGAGGAAGTGGATTGTTGTGCCGGTGCGTTTTTGGCCGGGGGTGTGCGTGGGCTGGAGGATGAGGGCTGCCTGGGTGACGAGGAGGAGGCCGGCCGAGTTGAGGAGCTGTGCATCTTCATTAGCAACCTTGTCTCTGGTATCCAAGGGAAATGCGTACCGGGTGTGCAGAGAAGAAAATGAGTTGGTGTGAGAAGATCGCGCCCCAGATTATTGCTGCGAGAATCCATATGCCTGCCTGCGCGATGGGAGCTGTGCCTGTTACACCGTGAGCAAGACTTCCTCTTTATCTCTCACTCTCTCACTCTCTCGAGAAACGTCTATACGCATACTCACCCAGCCAGAGATTCCGCCATATAGAATCGCCCTCCATCTGCGCGGCATCGCCCCTCCTACCCAACAGCGGCTCATCCTCGCCCACGCCCCTCGCCGCATTTATACTCTCCGGGATCCCCGTCGCAGACGCCATGAGCACTTCACGGTACCTCTACGTAGACAAAAGATAGATCCACTTCGAACAGATAGTAATGTAGTGGGTAGTAGTGACTTCACGGACAGCGAGAGCAGCTGAGTTGGTAATACGGGGGCGTGGGGAAGCTGGAGCTCGTCGATGACGGAATGCACCCTTGTCGATGTGCAAGGGCGGGCCGGGCCAATGGGAGCGCCGCGCGTCGTAAGCACTGGAGCGAGGCGGCGCGAGGTCAGATGCGCGCGTTGAGCATCCGCCGCCTTCTGTATTCATCGTATAAGCTAAGAGGCGAGGCGGGTCGAGTAAGACACTAGGGCCGTCGGTGTACGCTGAGTTCCGAAGCCGTGTGTTACATCCTCGGGGCGTACGTACAATTGCTGGGAAAGCACTCTGCGAATAAGCTGCACATGGTAGCTTGATATAATTGTAGATTCTTTCTTTTATTCGTACATATCCAGACAAAAGGACCAGTATCGGTAGGACGCAGTGTCGCATACCGAGGTATATCGCCGGTCGGAGCCAGCCCAAAACGCCAAAAATGCTACATATGCTGTCGAAATCAGCCAAAGCCATAAATCTAATGACAAAGGCACCGCATGCTAACCGACTCTATTCTAGATCTTCTGGTCGCTTCACCGGCGACGCTCTCGAGGGGCTATCCACAGCTGCTCGCTCTGCGCTCGCTCCGGGCCCTCCACTGATGGACTGCCTGGGCCTGGCGAGGTCCGGATCTTGCGTATTGACTGGCGCATACAGATCCTGTGCCGCAAGATGCGCGTTGATCCGAGCCTCGCTCCTCATCTTCTGAATCTTGAAGTAATTGTATGCTGCAATACTGCAGATTGTGATGACCAGGCCGGTCAAGTTGATCGGCGTGAGCGGGTCGTGGAACACGAGGTTCGCAGTTGTAATGGTTACGACCTCTTTGAAAATGCCGCAAATGCTGAGCGTGACAACGCTGGTCCTCTTCAGCAGCGCAAATTCACTCGCCGTCATAAGAAAGGCTAGGCACCCCGGGAATAGCAAAATGCCTATCCCCAAGAGCGTGCCCTTCATCTCAAAGAGTCTTGAAAGCCCATCAAACAGGGCCGGGAATCCCTCCACGGGTATCGCTAAAACGAGGATGCTAAGAAACATGACTGGTGCTAGGAAAAATATAGAAGAGAACGGATTCGCAGTCGCAGGGTTGCGAAGGAGTAGTATCTGCGTAAGGGACCAGCGGAAGCCGGAGGAGCAGGCGGAAGACATGACGAGGATGAAACCGAGGACGTGGAAGGCAGTCTCGCCGGCCACCATCATGATAACGCCGACGGTCATGATGGTGATGATGATAACGAGGCGCCACGAAATTTGCTCGAGGCCGAACAGGAATGCGAAAAGAAGGACGAAACCGAGTGCGGATGACTTGCACATAGCTGACACTAAGTTAGTATTCGAGCAAATCCAGAATCCCAATAAACTCACTGAAAAAGGTCAAGGTAATGAACTTCAAGCTGGTATTGCCCAACCCAATATCCATGCCGGTCGCCGCGCCGCAGGGACCGATACGCGTCAGATAAAACCACTTCGTCATGAGCGGTTTCTTCGGGTCTACCGGTTCTTCGCGGGTACCGGAAGCGTGGGGGTTTAGAGAATCGTGCCGTGGTCGAAGCGAGGGTATAATGAACAGAACGAGCGATGCGAGTGAAAATTGAACCACCATATGCAGACAGGTCGTAAAGAGCGGAAATGGAAAGATGTTTTGAGTTTCGCCGTCCCCCTTTTCTTCCTTGAACATCCACTTGTTGTACACCGATATCGAGATGGAAAAGAGGTACCTGTTGCAATTAGCTTCCGGGTCGTTAGATTTCGAGAAAATGCTCACCATAGTCCAATTAGCAAAGCGTTTATCAGCATCGACTGTATCAGATTCTGGTTTGCGAGCTTCTCCTCCTCCTTCGTGAAATTGACCTCCTGAGGGACAATGCGCTGGTCAAGCAACGTGTTCCGCCTCTTCCTGCGGCGCCTCCGCCGCCTGTCTCGCCCCGTCAGGCCCGTCTCCTCATCGTCCTGGAGGCCGTCGGCACTCATGTTGTCCAATTCGTGATCGTCGCTGTCGGTGTGTCCCGAGGAGTCGGAGTCGCTGCCAGACGCCCTGTCTTCCCCCTCTTCCAGGATGTCGTCAGAGTTGCGCCGTCTGTGTTTGCGTTCTGTCTGTTGAGGAGGCCCGGAGACACCAGCGAGGGAGGAGGAGCGTCTTCGAGCTTGGTTTGCAGTCACCTGGTCCTCCATAATCTTAGGGGTCGGCGGGTGGACCAGGGACGCTATGTTGCGAGGGGCGTGCCGGGCGCCGTCGTCGCTGTCTGGGTCGGAATCGGTGCTCGAGGGGGGGTTCGAGATGGTGGCAAGCGGAAACACATCGGCGGGATGCAGCAGCGAGTCCGGGGGTGCAGGTGCTTTTGAACCTTCGAGCCAGCGCACCACCGAGTCGGTCATGGACATGGTCGGCGGTGACGGGTGACGGGGTTAGTGCCTTGGCAGCCGATCACAAGGCACGAGCAATCATCTGGACGCTCGTCCGCGGTGGAGCTCGGGTTGCTGTCGAAGTCTGGCAATTCTGGTGCAGATGCAACTGCCGTCTCAGGGCGCGATTCGCGAAAGTGTTCAAACGCCCTTTGGCCGCAGTCTGTAACACGGGTTCAGCCCGGGGTCCCTAAGCGCTGCTTGGCTGTTGTGTAACGTCGCCAGGCCCTGTCTATAGTGGACGTGTTATGCGGAGTGAAAATCAGGATCGATATGCTTGCGTCCTTGCAAGATACAGATGTGAGGATGTAAAATGATCAAAGTAAGAGACGCGGATGCATTGCCTCTGAGATCACTGCTCAGGCTGTTCAAGCACAGTAGACTCCTTTGGGAATTTGCAACTCCGGCTGCAATTCCATCCGGCGATGCAACAACCCGGAAATCAAAACCAAATCAAGGCTGAGCAAGTGTTCTCACGTAAAGCCGCACAAGTCCTCCATGGAAATTGGATTAACTGGCAGTTCGGACACTGCGGAGTGTCTAACGGTACCCAGGGTCTATTGGCTCGTTTCGGATTAGACCCGACAGTGAATCATATATCCACCCAGCAGCGCACATGCGCTCTAACAATATATATAGTGACCAAACAACCTATGCATGCAAATTACAACGAACGCTCAACAAGTACAAGACCCATAAGTATACAATGCAGCCATACCATCTAGCTCATTCTCATTCTCTCCGCTCCTTGTGCCCTTCCCGACTGCTGCCGGCTCTCTCGATGTGAGGATCGTACTCTCTGCTGCGCGCAGGAACTGCAGTCGGGTTGGCTTCTTTCAGCGGTCCAGTCTCTGCAGTTTCCATGTCACTGTCGTCATCCTCCCTCCTCTGCCTTTGCCGCTCAAGCCATTCATCGTCGCTCTCGTCGTCGCTTTCCTCGCCGGCTGCAACCACGTAGTGACTCTCGCTTCCAGCAGGGTCCTTGATGAACCCGTCGATGATCCAGTATTGCAAGGCGTTCATGATGAGCGGGAATATGAACATGACGAATAGAATTTGGAGGGCTTCGCTGCCCTCAGTCCAGCGCAATGCCCAGTCGCCCACCCATGCGATCCAGGGCAGAAGTTGGAAGATGAAGAAGACACACAGCTTCATGCCAAGGAGACCGATGAAGTAGATGACAGATTGCTTTAGCCACCAAGTAGCGCGAGGTGGATGGCCATAGTTTCCGGAGCGGATCGACTCAGGTGGGTTGGCCATGGGTGTGAGAAGGAATCCCCTGTGTAGGACCTTGAGCAGTAGCACGAGGATCGGGATGCCAATGGTGGTCTAGTAACGTTAGGATTGAACAAATCTAAAGCTTTGAAAACTTACGTCAATTGCAAGATTCAGCAGGTAGAAAGAGCAAGGATTCGGCTGATTTCCATCGTCGTCCTGGCCTGCATGTTGCGGTGTTGCCTTTGTGTTCGCAGCGACGTCAAACTTTCCTGACGAAAGCATAGACATGAGGATGTTGGCCAAGTGCAGCAGAACAGACCCAAAGACCTGTTTCGACACGTCGAAAAACCATATCTTGAGCGGACGACGGGGTGTCTCGCGCCATCTCTTGTAGGCCAGCGACGAAACAGCCAGCAAACCCAAAGCACCCTGTACTATCAGAGCATAGGGACCCAGCAGGTGGCACTCGCCATTGTCATCTGACTCCATCGGACTGGCCTTGGCAGATGCGGTCGTTGCAGGGTCGGCGGGAGCGTCCGACGTTGCGGGCAGCTGTTCGGACGAAGCTGGTGTAGCAATAGCCGTAGAAATAGGCGACGCGTCAGTCCCAGCGGGCTTTCCAGTAGGCTCAGACGCTCCGCTTGGACGGGCGATCGTGGGGCGGTCAGGAGCGGCTTGTGCAGGCGGTTTCTCAGGGTCTGGCTGTACGCCATAGATGCCCAGCAGCTCAGTCTCGAAGATCAGGGTCGAGCCAGCAGGAATCGGCCCCGTAGCATAGTTGCCGTACCCCAGGTTTGGCGGAATAGTTAACTTCCTACCTTCTCCTATGCACATTCCTACCAGACCCTGATCCCACCCAGCAATGACCTGTCCTGCTCCCAGTGTGAATTCGAACGGGTCTCCGCGATCGTAGCTCGAGTCGAATTGAGATCCATCGCTCTCAAGAGTGCCCTTGTAGTTGACAGTGATCTTATCACCCTCTTGCGTTTTCCGTGTGCATTCTACAGGCTTCGTGACTTCGATACCGAGACCCTGGGCCGAGGCGAGGGACAGGAGGAGAGTGAGCGGCAGCGCGCAAAGGGTGGTGAAGCGCGCCATGTGCAGTTGGTATGCGACGGGCCGTCGCGTTGCGAAAGCAAGGTGCGAGGAGGTAACGCAGAGGCGACGGTTGAGCAAGCACGCGGGCGGACTTTGTGGCGACGAACTCGTGTAATGGTGAAACGCGTCCAAGCGGCACACCGTGCCTATTTCCGTCGACCGTGTACAGAAACAAAAACGATGGCGAAAGTGTCTACAGGCGAAGAAGAATGATCATTTGCGACGGCAACAGTGGGAGCCTGCGCCTCGATGATAATGTGAACGTCCGCGGCCCTTCGCCAAGGAGGTCTACTGCGGCTCTAGCTCGAGCCAATCACACGTCATCTGTATAGTGTACCAAACTCCACACGGTGTCCTCGGGTCTTCACGACTACAAGTTCTGTCATTTTGCCTAAACTGCAAGGAGGGTCCACGAGCTTTCGCAGAGGCACTGGTCCCTAGTGACAATGCATGCAGAGGTAGACTTATTCAAATTATATGCTCAGCCCCGATGTTAGTGACAAACAAGGCCCACAGTATCTGGGTATTCCAGCCATTGTAAACAAGAAGTTTTCGTAGGCACGTATTGAATGCTATTACGATACAAGCTTCAACAACAAGTCATGTCCTAGTCATACGGTATCCTTCGAGATCACCCCGGCGCCAACACAGCCTCCATTCTCAACCACATGAATCGGCCATGTCAGGAAAGAGTTCTTGCTAGAATGTAAGATTCAACATTATATTCCTTGCTTCATCTCCAACCAGATAGGTGTTAGGTTTATCGAGCTAAGGGCCGGTACAAGTTTAGTCTGATAAGTTCTATATATATTCCTTTTAAAAGCTGCTCTGCTGCAGTAGATAGACAACAAGACTACTCGAAGCACGTCTACAAAATAAATTGTAGGTGCCTCACTTATAACGCTGTCAGTCTCCATCGTACCAGACCGAAAGTATGCGCCCAATTTGCAAACATATAGAAGTAACGTAGAGTCATGCATATACCGGTTGATCGAAGCACCATTCGCAACCTGTCTATCGTCCTGAAGGCACACCTCCACGCTCTTTTCCCGCGTTCTGCTTAACTGTCAGCTTCCCCTAGTCAACCAGTATATGAAAGGCTCTACGGTATGATGTTTACATGTTCTAACATTCATTCGGGGGCGATATCTATTTATGATTGATGCTAAAATCTCTTCCGACCTGGATGTTTCCAGCAGTGAAGCTGAAAGAAGACTCTCCACCTGTTGTATCAATTAGCAGCATTCAATTGAAGCCATTTCGATTGGTTAAAAATACCGCCTTTACTAAATGTCTCGAGACGAGAACCTTTCCTTTTCATCTGCTCCACCCATATCGCTAAGGTTTCTTGTATTGCAATATACCCTTGATCCGTTTTACTTGGGAACTTGGTCATTTCCGAATGATCGGCATTTATGCTTTGAGCATCATACCCGGGAAGGATAGCGGATTGATCCGTTACAATCTATTATTCCACAGATCAGTATCCGTCTGCTTGACTCGTTGAAAGAATTGCGGGGCGTGGGGAAAGAACTTCATTTGCGCGTACCTTTCCAACAAGGCGGCTATGGGCTTTGGCCTCGTGAAAACAGCAAATTTCTACTTCTTCCCGTTCATTCTTCTTCCTATCTTCCATAAGGGTATGAAACTCTTGTTGTAGTATTGCTAAGACTTCCGATGTAGGTTCTAGGACAGTGACAATGTTGTGGTTGGTCCCCAGCAACCGAGAGAAGCGAGTAAGTTGAGAAGCCCATTCAGCTTTGCTTGATCCAAGGTGTGGAGTACCCATAAAAGCAATTGCAAACGTAGTATTAAGTAGCGCCCTCACATAAGGTTGTAGTGATCCCCGCGCAATTAGAATCGCCTGTTCCACAACTAGTCCGCCAAGACTGTGTGCAATGAAGATGATCGGACGTGTGCTCTGATCTGATGAGTAAATGCTATGAATGGGAAAAACCTGGGTATAGTAACTCACTGTTTCCGTAAGATGTCTTCGCCTCGCCAGGTCCTGTGCGAGTGTTCTTCTGTGATCCCTAATAGTATTCGAACTAGCCATGCTGAAAAGACGTCCAACGTCAGCATCATATCCGAATGTAAATATCCGAGCGTTTTTAATATCCTCAGCAAGCAAATCTTTCGGCCAGAATATCGACTTGATTGAGTTGGTGTGCGTCCACGTTGTTTCACGATTTCCTGTAAGACCGTGTACGAAAACGATACTGTGGTATCTCATTAGATCGGCGCTTGGGCTGGTATTACGGCCTGTATAATTACTCTACAATAGCGTTCTCGCCTTCTGTGAGCATCTTCAAGCCATATTTGCCCGCTGTGCTGAAGAGGTTTCTGTTCGTATCGGAAGTTGAGGCTTGTTGCAGTTCTGATCTCTTCCTCCATGTCAAGGGCCACCATTGTGGCATACTGGTTCTCTAATACAGCCTGGAACGGTTTCTTATGGTCGCTATTACTGTAGCCACTAGTTTGTCCAAACAGATAAGCGAAACAATATCGTGTGCTAGAGAACAGTAATCTGACGTGTCGGAGGTGTTTTCCGTAGGTGATTGAAGTTTTGTGAGGGATACGAAAAGGCGATTTACGAATCCAGGCAGAAGCGGGGTGTGTATCAGGGGTCGATATGAGCCTCAACCTCAGCCGCAGCGCCAAAACAACCCCTCTTTATTTTACACCCGAGAGTTGGGCAACAGCAAAACACTAACAGGCTAACATTGTGAATATTCCCGGCGGTAGAGATTAAGTCTCTTGTCAAGTCGGTAGTACACCGCGTGAGGTTCAGAAATGGAGCAAAAGGCCTACTTTGGGACTAACCTAGCCTTGGGCGACATATCTACGAGCGGTGACTTGACTATAAACATTTGTGAGTGCTAGCATCTCTCGCGAAATGGCTACCAATTTCATTTTTAATACAATCTATAGATCCGCTACCTGCAGTCAAAGAAATCACGGATCGCCTTGTAGCAAGATGTAGAGGGTCTGTGGATGTCTCCGATATGTTGTCTGGGCGGATTGAAGACCTCAAAGACGCATCCGATGCTGTGTTAGCCTACGCAAAGAAACTAGATGAGATCCTTCTACCAAATCAGATGGAGCTACACGAGAACCTACGACATGTCCTTGAAAAACACTCGTTCATACTATCCGACGCTAAGAATTTGGAGACTTTGCTAGAACGTTACACCGCTGATGAAGACCTTGACAATACACGTCTGTTCACCCATAGCTCTCTGTGCGACAGTATCATCGACACTCGAGCGAGACTATTCAGGCTGCATCTGGAGCTCAGTCAAATCCACGCTTTCAAGCATTCCTTCGACACCAATTCCATCCATAGCATTGTGAAACAATGGCAAGCGAAAATGGTTTTAACAGAGGAGCGAGTAAAGGAAAATATGTCCTCTCTCGAAACTTTCTATACCGCATCTTCGGTTCCCTACGTCGAAAGACAGAAATGGAAAGGACTCGAGAAAGAACTTCGTAAGCACCTTGGATCAGAAATGCTGCAAGACAACTATCTTGCGATCCTTGAAATTGTTCATGGAATGCTCATTGGTTCAAGCCAGACAACATCATACACAACTGAAGAAATGAGTAGTCTCGACCCCGACCAAGACGCCATTCGCTGTTTCGCATTAGCATCCAACCCGGGGGATGAAGCTGCTTTTCGAGCTCTTAGTAAACGCTCGAATTTATCAAAAGTTTTACGAGTTCTCCTAGACTTGTACGATACTGAAAAAGAAGTGCTTCAATGGTTCAACATATGTCTTGAAGAGCAACATCCAATGGCCACTATTGACGACCATCAGCTACTTTACCAATGCATGAATAAGTTCCCCTCCGGAAAAAAGCTTCTGGCCACCATACTAGGTCGTGGGGTTCCTCTTGATGTCCCACAATGGAAATTGGTGACTGAAGGCGATGTCGAGCTCAAACATTGCACGCCCCTAATATGGGCACTTCTTGCTGAGCCAAGAATCTCCAACGACATAGTGTTTACCCTACTGAATTTCGGAGGTAATAAAGGTCTGTCGACACCATTAAATTACCTCTTGTTGTATGGAACGCAAAAGAACACCACGAAATTTTTCTCTTCCTTCGGCTCTGCTTCTCTATGAAAATGTAATACAGCTAACTAAGGAGAGCAGTACTTCCTTTTTACTGCACACCGGATTCAGGCATCACTGCAAGTTTTGCATGCATCATCGATAAATCTCGCACACCAGTATTGGAAGCCCTCTTGGAGCTCGATCGAGACGAAGTACTCAAGTGTAGCACACCCAGATCTACATTCTATCACTTCAGTGTGGAAAACAACGATTCCGTGACAGATGAGAACGATGGATTGCCAAGCGATCTCCCGATTCGTTTAGCCTGCGTAATGCTAGGCAACTTTGATGCTTACCGTGCTCTCGACTGCGAAGAAATTCCAAATGACGGAAGCCTTCACACGGCAGCACTGATGGCACTGCCAAAGTTTGTCAATTGGCTACTACACTTTCATGATCCCAACAAGGAGCCACAAGAGTTCGACCAGATGATACCGCTTGCTATTGCATGCACGCCATGTACCGTTCCTTGGTGTAAAGTTGCCAGAGAAGAAGCCAGCCTTGCAACTCGTCAAAAAGAGTGCATCAAACTTCTGGCGCCGCGGACAAAATCGAATTGGCGATACCGAAATAAAACCGTTCTGCACATCGCCTTGGAAAATGGCTTGGAAGTGACTGAGACCATGCTCAAGGCGCTGAACTTAGTCTGTGATGCGCAGCGGAACGACAAATACTTGTATCAGGACAAGAGCGGGATAGAATACTCACTGGATCAATACGTGCTGAGACTCATGACCGATATTGATGATTCGAAGAAAAAGACTCTTGTACAGTGTCTTCACAATTATGGGATACAGTCGCGTTACTTTCGACGTGCCATGCCTGGTGAGGGCGTCCAGCCATATGGCTGCCAAGGTCTACCTATACCAATTTTCAAAGCATGGGATGATGAAGAACGTAGAAAAATGAAAGCTTCCCGGATTAAGAGGCGTTAATGAGGAGGAGAAGACTCAAAAATGGGAAGGAGATGAAACCCAAGAAGAAAAAGAAGAAAGAGCTCCAGAGAGACAAAGGAGAGAAGAAAGCTAAAGTAGAGAAGGAAAGAAAGGCTAGACAAGTGAGAGAAGCATTAGCTTGTATGGCCGCTCCCAACGAGTGGGAGGCCATATTGTCCGCTGGATACTATCGAGACTTCGTAGTTGTAGAAGAGGCCAGATGGATTTTCAAACCCTCATAGGCCACCGGTTGCCGAATGAAACGAGGGGGTCTATAGCATGATGGTGTAGAAAGGGCTCATGTATAAGCAGAATTTCTCTTGAAACAACGCGAGCTAGGGATAGAGTAGACGGATGATGAAAGGACATATAACTCTTTGATTTATTTCCATCAGAGATGAAAAGCGATTACCCTTCGATACCATCTTCAGTTGCAAGAAACTGGCTGTTCTAGCCCTCCGTGAGCCATGCCTGGAGGCAACCTGTACTAGAATCGCCCGTTGTAACATTAATCACCACGCGAAAAAGATCCGTAGCAGTAGCAGTAGAATCATATTCAGGTATAGTAGCGCACGAAGTAACAAGACTAAGAAGAGAGATATCTAAGCTGCTAGTGAAGTGTTCCGTGCTTCAGACCGTACCTATAAGTAGAGTACTATGGTCTGCTTTTACTATGAAGCTAGGCTTAAAGTAAGCATAGGCACTTCTATGCAAATTATAGTTTCCTAATAACAATAAACAGCTCCTCAGACTGCTTCACGTCATGTGCGGAGTAACAGGGATCGGCATCGTGCTATGCTTGCTTGGCCGTAGTTTCAAACAATATTTCATTTATCACCCAAAGTATTACCGTAAGCGTGTAGACGTAAAGAAAGGTGAGTTATCATAGACCTTAGGCCCAAGTGGAGCCGAGCGAAAGCAATGTCAGTTACAAGCATTTGAAGAGTTCTAAATGCAAGCGTACAAAAGCACGAAGAGTTAGCTCAGGGAACGGTCAGACCCTGTCCGCGCATACATTTTGTCGAAGCTTCGTGGGGAACATGGAGAGAGAACGGGGTGGGAAGTCAATAATGTAATCTGCATTTGCGAAGGTACTTCCCAGATTTGGTCAGCGTATCACTACTACCATGCTGTTTGAACGTGTCTGTGACTCTGGCGAACCCAGTGCGTGAGTGTTGTTGAGACGTACAATCGTGGATTTTATTAGATTTCAAATCATTTCAATACAGCTTTAGATCTTTTCTCTCCCAGCTAGACATGTTCTCGATGCAGAGCGGTCCCAAGAACACCCCCTTCCGCTGGAATCCATCGCCTTGTGGGCGCTTCCCAAGTACCAGTCCAGCCCACCTGGCGTCTACCGGTTTTGAGAAGCATTTACCTGTCCCAGCCTGAGTATTCACATTAGCATACACTTGAGAGCTCCTGATACATGAAGATTCTTCCTGGGTAACTCAGAATAACTTACTTTGTCTTTTCCAGTTGCGGGTGCGATGGACGGACGAAACGTCCATGGAGCGATGATTGCGAAGGTCGTTCGATGCACTCCAGACACTAGGCATTCGGCGTACGTTGGGTCGACCATAGATTCAGGCTGTTCAACAGCATCCCAAAAAAACTCAAAGTGTTGTATCGCAGAAAGGTCATTGTCAACCTCCTTCACCAATGCTGAAATGGTCAACTCAGTGGAAGGAAACGCAATTGCCTGTTTAAGCTCCATGCTCCCTTGGATGTCTGGGTGGATCCTTAGCCCAGCGGACAAGCAATACGATATGGGCGCCTGGTTCCATGCAAAGCTAAAGGACGGTGGTGAGTAATCCTTGCTGGATTCTCGTTCTTTTTCCCTGTACGGTTGTGCAGAGACCCAAAGCAGACCACTTCGAATATCAGGCGGCCAAAGACCCGCGATATAAGTCCCGTTCACAAAAAGCTTCTCTATCCAGGGTTGCAATGAGCTGGCCATTCCATCCAATATCAGCAGTCGGTGCTCTTCTTTGGTGATCCCTCCCTGCGAGGCAACTTCAACGATCCAGCGCCAATAGGAGAAAACTAATGATGCTGCTGCTTGCGGGGAAGAACCTTCCAGAGCTTTTATTAATTGATCCTTGAGTGAAGCAATAGTTTCAGACCACGGCAGACGAGATATGCTGCTGCCTTCGGTTTGAGATATTTGGCTGCAAGACCAAATCAATTGATCATCATGAAAGAAAACAAGGCGATGTGGCAGGATAGCCTCTTGTAGTCGCCAGCCTCGGGAGGCAAGATCTTCGCTGATGGCTGTGTAAGCGCTCGGGAGTGCCTTGCGTAGCTGCAAAACGAACGGCTGCAGGTTATCTTCATGCTTTCCACCACTTTGATCTAATCTGACCCTGATGGAGCCCTCGAGTTCGTCAGTTTTTCGAGAAAAGAGGTTGTCTCCCGCGGAAGTCGAAGAAGCAAAGACGATATCAGCGTTCTCACAAGCTCGCCCGTACCAGGTATTGGCTATCAGCTGCATCTCCGGGTCATCCTGTACAATACAAAGCTCGTCAGCAAAGAGGTATTTGTAGCCTAGCTGACGGCATATGGACATAGTGTCTTGATGTATTTTGGCGAACCGATCAATTTTAACACCATTATACATTTCCTCAATATTGCCTTTGCTTAAATGGAACCTCGTTTCATCACTTCGAGCGGAGAGGAAAGCAAACTTGATGTGAGATTCTTTCGAGAACCAGTCGTGCTGTCGTCGCACAAGCCGGGGCGACTCGTCTTGTTGCAAAGTTCCGACGTCGATTAGGTAGTCGGGGTACCAATCTGGTGACACATCACAGACAGAATGGTCTCGACGGCAGTGGTCCATCCAACCTCTCAATTTCTCTGCAACTTGAGGCCCCGTAATTTCTGGCGCGAGCGTGCGGCTTCGAAAGAAGTCCTTGGCCAACTTCGGGACAGATTCTAGAAACAAACATTAGCAGGCTATCTTCAATAAGGTCATGAAATCCCCGACTAAACTCTAAACTCGGCCTGCTTTCGCAAAGCCAGCTTAGGGTAACACAAGGTTAAGCTTTCGGTCATTACTGTTATGCCCACTCTACGGGCTTGAAGAGTTGTTTTTCGGCTTTCCAGGACGCTTCACCTCTGACTCAGAAAAGTGTGCTTACCGTCAATATCCAGGCATATCTCGATCTCACATTGTTGATCGGCACAAGAGATTAATAGCGAGTCCCTTCCCTTCCCTATATATTCCATATCGGCATCAAATCCCACACGAACACGCATTTCGCTGTTCTTGCTAGTGCCGACCGCGCGGAAAAGGTCCTTTGCTGTGGCACACAAGTAGTAGCAGAAAACGCAAGGGAGATCGTCTGCAAGATAGAGACGATAGACTTTTCCAGCCTTCTCTGCAGAGGAGAGGTAAACGAACTCTTGTCTGTCATTAAGCCAGCATCCCAAGTCACAGAATTCACACTGCCTTATCGAGGTATCATCAACAATAATTCGAAGGCGAGGTGGCGACTTCCCGGTAGGTACGGTTCCGCTTCGCGGGGCTACAGCAGGGTCGGTGCGGGTACGTGATTGGTTACTTGTAAGTCGTAAGCCCATTAGTATCCCAGCATCTTAAGAACACTTTACCTTTGGTTTTCCTCAAGAGTGCTGGTTGGGAACATAATCGACGCTCCTGTTTCTGAACCAAGCATAGCAGCAGTTCTTCCCGAGTCGTTCTCAGTATGTAGCGACCAGCCACTCCTCAGTAGGTCCTTCATGATCGATGAGTCAGTGAAGAAGGCTGCATAATGCAAAGGGTTGTTACGGTGACTGTCTGAAAAAGATACTCCCAGTCGCATTGTGTTGGTGATGATTCCATGTCGGCGTAAGACATATGCAATCTGTATTGGCGTCATTTTTCCGTAATTGTGTAGAGTAAGGTTTGCACCAGTGGACATAAGGTCGAGAAAGGCTGGTACAGAGGCAGTTGTAGCAGCCAAATGCAATGCCGTACTTTTCGCGCTATTCTCCGTGTTTGATAGGATGGCATGGTTCAGCAGTTTGTCAACCTGTAGTAACCGTGACATAGAAACGAAATCTCGATTAAGGACAGCATGATGGAGTCTGGTGTTGCCCAGCGCGTCTTTCGCTGTCAGGTCTTGCTCTGTAGCGATATCTAGAAGTAGTCGAGACGGTCCTGGCAAAGCGCGGCCGACAACGTTAAACGCTTGTAGGGCCTTCACAAGGTCGTGGGATTTATAAGCTGCCCGACAATGAATGTACCAGTGCGCCTCTATGTATATGTAAAGATCATGAGTAGGCAAGAGGGATTGGCTTTCCGGGTCACCTTCAATCCAACCGATAATGTCAAAGCCTTTGAGGAATTTGTCGAAGGATGCAGGACTAGCTGATAGGGATTCTGATCCCGTCACTCTGGCAAAAGGATCCGAGTTGATGCATGTCAGAGCCACGTGTAGGTGTTGTTTTGAAGTAGAGAACTCTTCATCTTTTCGCTGTTCGAAGAATTGGCGTACCGACAGATGGGAAAGCCTTATGGTATCGTCGGATCCTTTGACCAGAAAATTCGCTGTATAAGCAAGGATGTCGTCGACTGTGACATCTTCATCTCTCGTTCCCGTCGGGGACATACGCACCGCTTCGCAGAGTACAGTCGATTTCAACTGTGAGAACGAACACAACACCCACTTAATGGCACTTTTAACGATTGAATGCCTGGCTTCCTCGTCCTCAGCACCCAATGCGTAGCCGAATAGTATTTCGTAAGCATTAAGAAGGCGCTCGACCGGAGGCGCTTCGGAATTTTCCAGCCGATCCAGCCTACGATCGACGTCTCTTGATAGCATGCGGCCCCCCTGTCGTTGTGACCGAGGCAGGAAGATATCAATCTCCAGGACAACCCACCGAAAGCTGCTATCCGTTAGTCCGGCAACTAATAATTCTGAGTCAACATACCATCCCTCAGCTTGTCGCTCCAAAGCTTGTTTCAATCGACGTGTCTGTTCCTGCGATAGGTTGTTCCCGCGTCTAGTGATTTCGACTTCGACGTAGTCGTGTATGTCATTTGAGTTCTGCGCATTGATTTCCAAAGATCGATAAGATTGGAAAAAGTTGTTAATTTCTACACCAAATCGGCTGGAGATGAACACACGGAGGTTTGGTGCTGCAGCCATCAGATCCGCTAGATGTGTAAGAAATTCACCTTGATCTTCACATTCGTCCAGCGCATCAAAAACAAACGTCATCTGTTCATCGCCACGGTCCAGGAGTAGATCTTTGAGTGTAGACATAACAGCGCCAAATGTCATATCACACCCGCCCGCGATCTGCTCATTGCTATTCTCGAAGGAAGTGCGTATGCGGTCTGAGATGGTCCCGTTGGACTGAACTGAGCATTGCGCTAATACACTCTGGAAGATGTTCCTCGTGAGGTTATGTGCTGTCCGTGTGGGGTTACTGGGCTGCGAATTTGCCGAACAGTAGAAGAACGCGACTGGTTCGTTTTCCAGCAGGTGTTGAACGACTATCGACGTCAGCGACGTCTTGCCCGAACCAACTATGCCTTGTAAAAATAGAATTTCGTTCTTCGACTTCTTCCACGGCACGAATGCTGTCTCGTCGCCAAAGAGCCATTGGCCAGATGCTAGGTACGCATCTCCGATCAGATTACGCGCATCCAGGTGGTCTTGAGAATGGTGTATTAGCGACAGCCACGCCAATACCTTCTCTCGCTGTTCGCGTTCTGTGCTAACCGAGCGGCCGATCTGCTCCAGTAAGTCCATACCCTGCTTCATCAAGCTATCAATGCCATCAAAGCGTTTTTGGGTCAATCGGACACCAAGCATGCTCAGTGGCATCGAACACGCCTGACTTAATTGATGGACTGTTTCAAGCGAACTCGGCCAGGACTTGGCGGCCACCATGTTCATGCCTAGTTGTTTGAGAGTACTTTTGGCGAAGTATTGCGCGACCGAAACCTGATACTCAAAAATGGAGGTATAAAGCGGTAATACGATGTTTTCGTACCCCTCCTTAGTCGAGGAATCGAGAAGGAATTCTCTTTCAGCATAACTGTAGCTTGCAAGCAAACCGGTGATGTCTTTTAGTCCATCAATGGCGCTATTGACCGCCTCGACATTGCTCATAACGAACCCGACCAAGCTCATACCTACGCTCCAAGGTAATGAAACATATGGTGGAGCTACAGACATCCCAACGGAAATGAGATCAGACATCTTGTTCATGGTAGTGAGGATACTTTCAGCGGTGTCGCGAACTTTCTTCGGCTTCCCAAACCATGAGTAGGTCCATTGCTTCGATTCCATCCGCGCTTGTTGTTTCTGCACCATAGCTGCCGTTACCGAGGGCGAGATTGTTTCCGTTTCCTGGTCGACTTTGACATCGTTTTTAATCAACACTTCGTAAACCTGAGCTAGTTCGGGTTGCTCTTCCTTCAGCCTCTCGAACGCTTTTTTCCATAGTCGATCTCTCGACGCAGCGAGAGCTTCATCTTCAATTATGTCATCCTGTTTCGAGGTCGTCGCTAGTGGTGTTGCATCTGATGGCAAGGCTACCGGTGCTAATGGTTGTACATGGCCTCCTTCATGCTTTGCTAGGTCAGTGGCGGGCGTGAATTTGGGTCATGCGATAAAGAGAGCTTATCGAACTTACTTGCTCTTGAGAAATAGACGATGTAGTGGACGGAGCGGCCGAGGTAGCCTCGTTGGATAGGGTGCCTGAACCCCTAAACCACTGCTTAATGCGCGATCTTTTGCGAACTTTGCTTATCTCCCCCATGTTGTGTGGCACCACTTCACGAGTGAAAGACTGGGTAAACACCGAGCAACAAAGCCCCTCAGTCAAGCTGAAGCTCTACTACTCGCCTAACTGGCCAAGGCTGACGCCTTGGCCTTACGCAGCTCAACGCAACTTCGCAGCCCAACGCAACTTTTTATCGGAAATTGAGACTGTTTGGCTTTTCAACAGCGTAGGCTTCAATTATATGGACTAATATACGGGTTGTTTGACAGAGCGAGTATAGTAGGATCAACAGTCATCTCTCTAAGCAATGGCACCTGCTGGGGTTGATTTTGTAAGGCTTCAAAATAGCTGTTTTTGTACGTCCTAGCTGCCTTACAAGCAGCCTTTTAAGCCTCCTGCTCCACACGGTGATCGATAGCTTGTCGCGCTACCTTAACAGTGATTACGCCGCCTTTCTGTACCTGCTTTGCATTTTTTAACTGCCTTTTCTTACGCTGTTGCGCAGCTGCGGTGATTTCTTGAAGGTCACGCTTAGCGAGCGCCAGACTGTCAATCAGCAATTGTGAGCTTTGTAGGAACTTTTCTAGCCGCTTGCCTGAAATATTGCGATTTTGTAGAGCCTGCGATATCTTCTTATGCTGCTGTTGGTATGAGGTAGGCGTATTAGCAATAGGTGATGAGCTGGCAGCAGATAAGGATAGCGGTGACGGCGTCCGTACAGCAGTTGGTAGCCTTGCATAGACGATCTCTGGGTTAAATGGAAATATACCTAATTTCTCCCAGGCGCTGATTATCGTCCTACGCTTGAAAGTCGCCATCCTTATACTATGGATTTGATGTAGAAATTCGACTTTGTTGAATTCTGTACAGCCAGTTCGCGTGGCTATCTCTACAGCCATTTTATGATTATGTTTTAATGGCTGAAAACAGACGACGTCAAGCGGCTGTAGGTGATGAGATGCATGCAGAGGTAGTGAGAAAGGTATTATTTTATAAGCATCGCAATACTCAATAAACTCGACAGTTAGATGACTGCCAAAGCCATCAAAAATAAGTAATCGCCAGGCGCCTTTCTGCCGCGCGCGCGTCTGAGCTTCAAAGAACTTTAGCCACTCAATTAATATAGAGTCGTTTGTATAGCCAGAAGTCGACGTAGCAATCATGTAGCTGTTAGGTAGAGAGGTGTTCGTATACCATTGGTGGAGGTGGTTGACGCCCTGTATAATGAGCAGAGGCTCGAGAATCTCGCCATCGCCAGAAATTCGATTCTATAGAGGTGATATAATCGCGTGAAGTTTCTGATGCAGAGACCTGAGGACGGTCTAGCTCCATAGTAACTATCCATTGGCTGCCGCCGACGCCTATTCAAAAGCCAGTTTCGTCCATATTGTAGGTATCGCATGGCGTAATACCATAGGTATAGATTAGCTTCTTGAGCTCAGTGAAATGACGGCTGTAGGCATCAAACGTTGCCATAGCTGTACGATTGATATCTTGCAGTTTCTGCTTTATACAGCGGCAGTCAGGATTACGACTGAGCCATCGCGCTGGCCAGTCCTTACTGAGTAGTGGAGCTTGGCCGTCGGGGTGCGCTCAATCGATAATACATTGAGCCGCCCCTTTCAGCTGCGGCATGAGGCATGGCATGCCTATTAAGTCGTAGCGGCGTATATATGACTTTAGAGCTTCGTCCTGTACTTTTAATAGTCGTAGATTTGTACCAAGGCGATCGTGGCGGCTGGTTCGGCCGTTGACGCGAGCTCGAAGTCGCGTAACAGGCAAACACCAATCGCGCGCAGCAGCAGCAATATTGGGTATTTTCGAATCAGGAAAGCTGGCTATACAATCGGAGATGCGCTGCTCAATTTCGTGACTCTCGCCGTAATATTTAGGCATGGTTGTGGTTGAAAAGTAGATAAAACAGAGATTGAGGCGATAAAAAGTTGCGTTGGGCTGTGAAGTTGCGTTGAGCTGCGTAAGGCCAAGGCGTCAGCCTTGGCCAGTTAGGCGAGTAGCGTATGCATCTCAGCCCCAACCTGCATAACCGACAACGCTTTAGGAAAGTTAAGCGAGATCTATGCAGCATTGGCATTCGGCGCACGTACTCCGACGCGTGCTGCATCATCTGCAATCTGTGCCTCCAGCGTAATGCTCTTAAGCGTAAGATCTGAGCCCTTCAGAGCACAGGTTCCAGCCATATTGAGGAAAGACTTCTCTGAGCTCCTCGAACGTGAGGATACTTACGGTAGCGGCCGTGTGAAGAGACTGCTCGCCCCTTCCATAGTTGTGATAAACTACAAAGACGAAAATGACAATTAGCACACAAGGATTGCTGATGACTCTGACTGGTTAAAAGGCCATAGCAGCACTTTCGGCAACATGATAGATTCGGCAACGCGTCCAACAGTGAAGGATTGAGCGAGTGTGGTTGCGATTCATTGTCATCTTATGGTTTATTCATCGATGATCTGCGTCCACTCGCTTTCTTCGGCGCCATACATGATGTTGGACAACCAATGGCGGAGCAGAGCGGCATACGGCATAGCGTTAGGATCAATGCTAATAGTTCTATCCCCAATATCGATCTGAGACACAGGATTGACGAAGAATGCAGTACCAACAGCGAACAATCCCATCAACCGTCCTTCCTCGGCAGCTTCCACGATATCTGAGATGACGATTTCCCTCTCAAAGACATCCAACTTTTGCGCCGTTACCACTTGGCCGTCCAGATCCCATTCGCTTGTTCGAGAGAATCTCTCGCGTGCAAGTTCAAGAACGCTCCGCCTGGTTATCCCCGGTAGGATAAGTCCGCTATCCAGTGACGGAGTAACCAATTCGTTTGCTCCGGCCCTAGTCTTCCAGACGATGAAAAGATTGGTCGAGCCAGCCTCTGTCACTATTCCCTCCGGGCCGAATAGCCAGAGTACCTGATCGAATCCTTTTCGCTTTGCCTCGGCGTGGGCTGGTAAAGCGGGCCCATAGTTGGCCCCGAGCTTTGCAGCACCTGATCCGCCTGGCCATGCTCGAATCCATTGTTGAGTATTGGCCCACAACTTCATGGGCGTTCCAGCGGTTGCTGATGGCCAGTATGTAAGGACAACGTACAGTAACGCTTCTTGGGGTACGTGATATCCCAAGTCCGCATCAGTACCGATCATTGTTGGCCTAATGTAGAGGCATGAGCCTCTGCTTGTATCTTTCGGTAACCATCGTGACCCTTCTATACGACACAGTTCCTTGATGAGCATACAGAGCTCTTCTGGTTGGAATGCAGGCAGAGTTATTCTTGTAGCACTATCCAGCAAACGACGACAATTTTCAAGCGGGCGAAACAAACGAAGTTTGCCGTCGTAACCACGATATAGCTTCATACCTTCGAAAGAGGATGTTGCATACTGTAGCACACTCGTGGTAGGAGGAAGCGAAAGGTTTGTGTAGGGCGCGATGCGCGGAGTGGACCATCCGCTTGATGCTGTCCAGGTCACCGTGAGGAAGTGATCAGTGTGTGTCTTTGTCGAAATGGTCGATATTGTCGGTATTGCTTGTAGGTTGGTAGTCAAGCAAATCTTCAGACCCGATGCCTTGAGGGAAGATGAGTTGCTGGTGTCTTTGGCGGTGTTGCTTGACAGCATGTGGTGATCCCATGCAGCGGCCGGTTTATCGTCTACTACCGCCATTTTGGTTGATCTCTAATAAAAACAAGCTTTAACGATGAGGTCTTCGTACAGGATAAGAACGAACAATTCTATATTCTTAAATGAAAGATTTGGGAGCAGATGCGCAGGACGTGCCCGTGTGGGCGTGTGGGCCTCTGCTGCAGATTTTGCGATCGCAAGGCGCAAGACGTAGGGCGTAGGGCATAGGGTGCACCTCTCGCGCAAAGAACTTGACTGGGTACAATATGACTGTACTTTCCGTCATACTGACGGGTTCTGTTCTCTACTGTTGGTGCCATATCAAATGAATAAAGTCATAGGTGGGCAAAATCATCGCCCAGTCGCAGTTGGCCTCATTGATAGCGAAGTTGACGGAGGAGGTTACGCTTCTCCGACGTTGCGCCTTAATATTATAGCTACATGTAAACAGGTCCGCGGATGGAGTGGGTCTGCAGATCTAAATGCAACGCACAAGACGCAAGATGTAAGGCGTAAGGCATAAGGCGTAAGGCGTAAGGCGCGAGGTAACATACTATACAACCTTAACAGCAACCAACCTTACCAACAGCACCAACCAATGTTACCATCGTGTGGGATTCATAAATTTAGAGGGGGGTGAAAAGATCTTCACCTAGCTCAAGGGTCATCGTAGATCCAGGTCCTCCGAACCACACACCAGATACAATGCCACCGACACTCCAAGCTGACGATCCCAACCACCCATTTAACTTTTCTACAGTAAGACAATACCTAATTTCTCAGCTGAGTACGAAGGAATTTTACTGATGAGTCTAGAATCGAAAGCGACTTGTACTGGTCGCTGGGATATTCTGTGCCTTCAATAGCACCTTAGGATCTTCCCTTCCTTCAGGCGCCACTACCTCTCTTTCGCTAGAGTTTGGCTATTCAAGAACTTCAACCTCAATCGTACTTCTGAACTCTCTCTATATGATAGGCTTCGCAGTCTCACCACTATTCTTCGGTCCACTGAGTGAATCCATCGGTCGCCGCCCTGTGTTGATAGGCAACTACACTTTTTACGCCATATTCACACTCTGCTGCGCTATTGCTCCTTCATTTACTGCTCTGCTTATGTTTCGTCTCCTTGCTGGTATGAGTGCTGCCGTACCGAATGCCGTGGTCGCGGGCTTATATGCTGACACCTTCGGTGGACCAAGGGAGAGGGGACAAGCAATGGCCGCTTTCATGCTGATCTCATCCCAGGGACCATTGATCGGGCCGCTTATCTCAGGGTTTATATCCGTCAGTCTTGGATGGAGATGGACATTCTGGGTAGGCTTGATGATTGCTGGTGTCGGCTTACCTGTGGTCTGGCTTCTTCCAGAAACACATGTGCCCGTCCTAGAAAGGAGGATGCAGAAGGATCATGAGAAAGGCTGGCAGATGCATGCCGTATCATGGAGCAACTTAAGACATGCGAGCGAGATACTAAAAAGACCCGGACAGATGATGATTAGAGAGCCTATACTGTTGCTGTCCTCTCTATACCTGGCGCTTATTTACGCCATGATGTATTTATTCTTCCAGGCGTATCCAATCATTTTCGGGGGTGTATATGGACTTTCACAAGACATGATAGGTCTCGCTTATGTCCCTAGTAAGTGGTTCTTTCGCTCTGCTCCAGCTCCATTACCAATCGCTTACGGGGCTGTCCAGTCATGGCCGGTGTCACGATAGCGTTCACAGTATTCCATTTATTTGGAGCATTCTATGCTGAAGCGGAAAGGTGCCAGCGTCCCTGGACACAAGTGGAAGAATTTCGTCGTCTGCCACTCGCTTGCTTAGGAGGGCCTTGGTAAGTTTTAGCTCACATGGCCTGCGGCACAACGCTGACATTGTTAGTATCCCGATTGCACTTCTCTTCATGGGGTTTACAACGAGCCCAAATATTCATCCTGCAGTGCCTATGGTGTTTTGCGGGATCTTCTTTGGCACAGGTTATCTCTTTATATTCCTTGCTATGCTTATCTATCTCTCAGATATATACAAGCGCTATGCAGCTTCTGCACAAGCCGCTGCCAGTACCACACGCTCTCTTACCGCTGTTTGTCTGCCCTTTGCTGCACCGACGATGTATCATAGTCTTGGCGTCAAGTACGCGAGCGTAACGCTCGCTTGTGTTTCGGGCGTTATGGCGGTTATTCCTTTTGCATTTCTATTTTTGAGAGGCAAAGTTCGCGCTCGAAGTTCATTTGCAGGTTGATCAGTTATTTCGCATATAGAATTATAGATCTCTTGTTCTACATATAGATACCAGTGTATAATACTCAGAATGGATAGCTTTATTATCAGAAAGGTATAAGACTATGATTTGGTAATCTACATACTTCTATGCACTTATGAGTACATCTATACACCTCTGCCACGCTTGCGCAGGCCTGTGCAAACTGAGCGAAGGAAAAAAAACTTTTCCTGATACAGATGTGCGCGCCCTACGCCTTAAGACCCACATACCGTTCCTTATAAGGAAATTTCAATCCTGCTTGAAAAGACTCATCTCTTATTATATTATGGGAATGCGAAGTCCTAGATTGTTTGTTTGGGCTTCTTCACTTGCAGTTCGTTCAAAGAAATCGATCACCGCCCGTCCCGCTGAGTCTTTATCGCCTCACATTTTGGTGACAAAGCCGTTTTCAACCACGTCAGCTCAAAGACATATTCCTACCCGGACGATATGTTTGTCGCCCACAAGTCACCTCGTGTTCATGTACTCGGTCTGGGTAGCATCGGCACCTTCGCAGCACACTCGCTTGCTGAAGTACCGAGCAAACCGTCTGTGACGTTGTTGCTTCACCGGGCATCGCTTATGGATGGATACATTCGAAATGGGAAAAATATATTACTCAAGACGCACGACGGGAATATGGTCGCACACGGGAACTACAGTTTTGAAGTGTTAAGGGGTGACAAATGGTATTCGACAGATCCAGACTTGGTTCCATCAGCAGCCAATCGATACGTTCCCGCAACCGACACAATAGAACATCTTATTGTTTGCGTCAAAGCTACGCAGACTGTTACCGCTCTCCGTCCTCTATTACCTAGGCTTGCACCACACTCCACCGTTATGTTCCTCCAGAATGGCGCTGGTATGATTGAGGACGTCAACACGCATCTCTTCCGGGATCCAAGTACCAGACCAAACTATGTCTCAGGGGTTATCTCGCACGGCGTCACTACAAACGCCCCGTTTGACATCACTCATACTGGCTTTGCAGCAACATCCATCGGTCTTGTTCCACGTAGCATGGGTCCCGTGGCCGAAAGTGCAGACTCTGATTCATATTCCCGGGCATCATATCTACTACAAACGCTCCCTCTAATTCCTCGACTCAATTGCCGATCATTTGGTTGGCCGGATATCCTCGCAGTGCAGCTCGAAAAGATTGCAACGAATGCCTTCTGTAACCCGTTTTGCGCGCTCGCCGACTCTTCGAATAAGTATCTCTTTACGATTCCAGAGACATGCAAGTCCCTAATGTCGGAAATTTCTTCGGTCATTCTAGCATTACCAGAACTTAAAGGTGTGCCTAGCGTTGCCGAGCGGTTCTCTTCAGCTGCGCTTGAATCTACTGTCATGTCTATTATCGATCGTACCAGGGAGACGACGTGTTCGATGGTTTGGGACCTAAGAGCAGGGAGAAAAACCGAGGTTCGGTACATTAACGGATTCTGGTCCAGGAAAGGCCGAGAGGTCGGCGTGCCAACTCCTATAAACGATAGCATGGTGGCTAAAATCGAAGCGCGGGAACCATAAGGCAATTAGTTCGCATCTCAAAAACATTAGAAGCCTGCGTAGCGCAATGAAGCAATGCCGATCGAATAAAGAGACCTTCCACCTCATGTTGTTCCACTTCATAATTGACTCTTTGACATCATGTACGGTGCTGAGCAAAGTGAGTGCACGCTTTTCATTAAAGGTAGACCGGTATTCATGACCTGCTGAACCTAAAATCATCCCGTTCCCTTGCTAAGTATCGGGCTTCTTGCCGTCCGCATGTTGTTTCCGGAAAGACGTTAGCCAATCAGGGTTGTCCGCAACTGTCGTATTCCAGGCGTCGTCCTCGTCACCATACAACACCCGCCTTGACTCCCGCTGGAACATCTCATCAGTAGGTACGACGCCTGCAGCCATCTGCTGCCTGGCGAACTGGCTTAAATGGCGTGTTAAGATATCGGCGAATGCAACTGTGTCAAGCTCTTGGACTGAAGTTGCAACTTGATCGTCCGTACTGCGAATTGGGTGATAATCTGGGTCCATGACAAAATCCTCCTCCTGACCTTGGCCAGTCTGTGCCAATGGCTCAGGGGTAAATTGACCAATCTGCAATGATATCTGCTTAAAATGATCGATAGAGGCGGGGTTCGTCGCCGAATAAGGTACCAATGCTGATGACTCGGAACCAATGAGATACGGCGGGAGAGCGTTGGCCACACGACGAGTGACAGTAGCATCAAAGTCGTGGTCTCCTCGCCAGTCAAGCATTGTTCTTCCATTACGGAAATGCATGGTGAGATGATCTGTCCGCTCCTCCCAGGTATTCATTCTGATGTTACAGAATCCGCAACGTGATGCGACCGCCGTGATTTCGACCTTCCAGTCCTCCATCAGTGGCATTGTGTCTAGTTTATGGACATGCCGCAGATGTTGAACAAGGTGATCTTTTCTTCGGAAAACACGTACAGCGTTACGATCGTTGTGGCAAGCATTATGATTATGCGAGTCTAAGTGGGCGGGACTTGGGTCGAGCATGTCGCAATAAGCACAGTGCACTCTTCCAGTTGGGGGGCGCACCACTAGAGCTCCATTTGGTGTACATCTCCATTCTTCCAAGTTTAGATGTAATGACTTCTCATGTCGCACCCAATCGTACTTGTGCCTAAAGGTATCGCAGCAAAAGGTGCACTTGAAAATGCGGTCTACCGCATTCGTGCCCTTTCTTGTCACCTTGGTTCTCCTACGAGACTTTATGGCTGGCGTACGGTGGCGTGCCTTTGACGCAGCCGAACGGTCAGAGGTACTTGAAAGCATAGATGAGCCGCTTGTCCCGCTATCGCGACTTGCTGTGGAGGAAGGACCGCGGTAGGCACGAAAGTCAACCGCATCGTGTGAGTTTCCGTCTGATTGAGAGACACGGCGCGAGTGGCTCTGCAAGGCGCCGTAGATGGCGGAGAGCGATGCTGCCTCATCTTGCGGTGGTGAATCGCGCCATCGCTGTATAGGAAGCGAGTGTAAGTCGTGGGGAGGCTGTGCAGAAACAGGTGCTGTAGGATTTGCCTGACCTGGCGACTGCCTCAGCAGATATCTGCTTCTACGACGGGGCAACGACGTTTGCTTGGATCGCGGGATGCTCTGTCGCGCCACCTCGAGGGAAAAGTTGTGATCTGGAAATGGATTCTGCTGATGCGGAACAACTACAGGCTCTTCAGAAGAACAAGCATCGAATGTGATATCTTCGGAAGGTGTGTTAGAGCCTCTCGTACCGGTTCCCGGCGCACCAGGACTGATTTGCGGATGTCCGTGGCATTCTGGAAAGTGCAGAGCATCGAAATCACTCGGCAACTCGGTCCATGGGTACGTCTGCCATTCAAAAGGTTCGTTCGCCATTGGTCATTACTTGTCGCCGTCGCGAAGCTGTCTCGTAGTTGTTCTGTAGACTTGAAGACACGACGATGAACTTCAACAGAGCTAGTTATGGGCGCCAATCTCAGTAGACCGAATTGTTTGGCTGGCACAACTTCGCTGTTTTGCCAGTGAGGATCCCAAAGTGCCGGAAGAAGTGTGACGCAGGCCTGTATCGTTGCTAGAATGCGCCGCGTCAAGATATAGAAAGCAGATCGCATCGAACCAATCCCGCCATCGGCGCACCAACCGACAGATTGTGTGCCTCAATAATGGGGCCTGGTTAGCTCCGAGTTCGTTCATTGGATGGTTTCGATACGCTATCGCCATGTGAACCAGCCCAAACACGCTCGGCTGCAAGTGTCAAAAGCAGCACAGTATCGTTACCTGGATACATCTTTCTGGTGCACACTAAGAACGCGCTACTGAATTCTTTACCGTCGTCTATTTCGTGTCTAGACATGGTGTTCCTCAAACCTAGCACATGAGCACATGAAGTGTGCCAACTCGTCTTATCGACTCGTACGCCGCAACATGCCTATAGTTCAGCAAAACATGTTCGACTTATACTTATTGAATCCAGGAATGATGGAAAGTGATAAATGTTCGATTGTTGCACGATGCCTATTTCGGATTCATTAAACAGCGTACGCCCTACACCTTACGCCCTACGCCTTACGCCTTACGCCTTACACCTTACACCTTGCCCCTCACGCCCTACACCTCACATCCTACATCTTGTGTAAGGATAAAAGTACAGACGCTTGCCAGGGTATCACATACGCAGAATAACGAATTGTAGTCACATAAAGATATATCACGTGGGTATAGTAAGTGGGTATGAGTAAAGCGGTAGTACGCTAGCGTTACCAAAGAAAAGGCGACGAAGAACAAAACCATAGAACAGATTTCAATATCACTATTATTAGAGAAGTCGCTTCATTATGTCTAAATCACAGCACCTTACACCTCTAGGATATCGCACACCGTATTTTTTCTTATATTTTCTTTCTATCATCCCATATTTCATATCAAGGTTCGTTAGAAACCTCTGATAAGATAAATAATAATATGGTAACATCCCACCCACAACGGCATTCATTCTTTTCTTTCTACTACCATCTTCTTTGTGCCGGATGTCAGGTGAATCACCTCTTTTTTTTTCTTAATTAATTTCTGTACTCAGGCCTATGCCGAATTTTTTTATAAACCAAAATCACGACTCCAAACACTAACATAGAGCATCCAGAGCAACAATAACATCTAACAAAGTCAAAATAAGTGCAAAGTCTATACGACCCAGCTACCTACATGCCCTAGAATCTCAGACTATCATGAATAACTACTAACAGGCACTATCCCGCACCCACCTCAGCCTACATACTAAACCCCCCCCCCCCCCCCAACGATTCCGTTCTCCAGCCCATATCTTGATATTACGTACCCTCTTTACTTTTCGCTCCTTTTCCTACTACGCCCCTTTTCACACTAATTCCTAGGTGAATCTCCTCTTTTTTTCGTATCATGTTTTATACTAAGGCATATGCCAAATTTCAGTCAGAAACGAAATTCTACATTATCCTCTTCAAAACTACCCACCCGCTTACCCACCCAACCCTTGAACTTCCCATACATAACCTCCTGATCCATAATGATACATCTCACCATCCAGCTCACACACACACACACACACCTAGAATCACCATCCAAACCCCAGAACAAAAAGGTTAAATCTTTAAAACCCAGAAGTATACAAGAACCAAAACAAAGGCATAACCCCCCATTAAACTCTACTCTATTACCACAAACCGCAAAATCCCCCGACAGAACAGAACAGAACAAAATACAAGAAGGATAAAGCCCAACCCACGCACGAACTACCCGTTCTAACCGTCCAGTTAACCAACCATGCAACCATGCAACCATGTATACACCCCCACTCTACCGCACCCTATCCCACCATCCCATGCCACACCGCACCGCGCCCAGAAAAAAACCAGCAAACAAACAATCCAATCCAAACCCAGCGCCACGCCGCACCTCATCCCATCGCCTCGCCTCGCCTCGCCTCGCCTTACTAAAACAAACAAACAAGTAACAATGTGTAATATACGCATGAGAAAAAAAACGTCATGTACTCTGCTTTACTCTGCTTTACCCCGCATGCCTTACTTCGCATGTTTTACTTCGCTGTACTCGGCGACGCATAGCTAGCCGCGTTATAAGTATACCGTGGTATATATAGTATACAGTGTGTTCCTTTTTCTTCATTCCATCTTTCGTTCCATTCCGTCTGTTCCATTGCCTCGCTGCTCGCTCGCTCGCTCGCGCGCACACGTACCGATCTCTCTCTCTCTTCTTCTTCTTCTTCTTCCTCCGCACATACGTACGTACATGCGTACGTACATACACACAAGCAAGCGTAGCGTACATACATACATTCAATCATTCCATCGTTCATTCGAGTATTATACGCACCACATCAAGCGATGCTCCACTCCCAGTCATCCACCCACCCTCTCCTCTCCTCTCCCCTCCCCTCTACGACTTACGTAACTTCATAAGCTCCGGCGGCTTACTTTTATCCGGGGGATCAAGGAACTTGGTCATGACGAGGGAAAGCTCCTTGAACTCCACGGGCTTAGTGACGTACGAGTTGAAGCCGGCATCGACGCACTTTGCGTAGACGTCGCCGAGGACGTTGGCAGACAGCGCGATGATGGGGTGCCGGCGGTAACTGTGTTTTTTTTCCCAGCGGCGGATCTCCCTGCAGGCTTGGTAGCCGTCTTTGTTGGGCATGTGCAGGTCGCACTGCAGCGAGTTAGCAAAGATTCAGCTTATAGGGGAGTAAGGACGTACCAGGATAATAGAGTAGTAGCCGGGCGGCTTGGAGAAGACGGTGTCGGTACATTGTACGCCGTCAAGCACAGTTTCGGTCTCGATAGAAATCTTAGCTAGGAATTTAAGTACGACCTGTAATGCATTAGTCGATCGATCCTCACACCAATACTTCCATGTACTTACCGTCTGGTTGATGTGATTGTCCTCCACAAGGAGAACCTTGTGCCCTTTACCGCCCAACCGACGCTTAAGCTCCTCGAAGACAAGCTTCTGGTTGAAGACGACTTGCTGCGCCGTATCCTGGTTACGATCCGTGCTAAATTCGCGTTCTTTCTGCGGATCGAAGATGACTGCGAACTTGGACGGTTTGAGCGGACGGTAGATGAACTGCAGCCGACGGTCGGTCAAGAGCTGATCGTAGTCGTACGCGGGCGCTTCCTTCATCAACTCTTTCTTCTGGGCAGGATCCGACACCACCACTATAGAGGCGTTGCCATGAACCATCGAATTTAGAATTTGATCCATAATCGCGATTACTTCGGTGGTGTCATGCAGAACTAGAACAACATGGGTGAACAGAACGGGATCATCACCACCAATCATTCGTTGAGCCTCTAACAAGTTTGGCTGCCCCGTCACTTGATGCGGAATACCAGGGGGCAGAGTCTGCTTGATATGCCGGATAGTAGCTTCTCTGCTGTGTACCAAGGGGCATACGACCAAGATGGAATACATTGGAGGTTGCAAGGAGCTACCAAGTGGCGACAGACTCCGATGAGGTCCGGGTGCGGCAACAGTCTCATCTGAACTCATCGGAGAGTCCTCGCTTGGCGATCTCTTTGGTGGAAGGGCAAGCTTCATCTCCGGTTCTTTTGATGCCAGGGTGGTCTCCTGCAAGAACGACGAAGCCGAAGAGCGCTCTGACCTCACACTCGATTTGCCTGTGAGAGCAGCACTGGTCAGAGAGTGATCGGAGCTTCCCGACGAGAGGGAAGGTGACTCGCGAGTCCGCTCAGAAGTGGTAAGGCTTGGCACCGGTGACTTGACGGATTCGCTCTTTTCGGAAGACCCGCTCGAGAAACGTTCGTGGCGGAACTGAGCAAGATGCGGTGGGGGTGTAGGCCTGGGAGGCGCAGCAGGTTGAATTGGTAACGGTGGAACTATTGTCGAAGGCTCCGCGGCTGGCGTGCCAGGGGTTGACGGCTTGGGTTGGGGATAATCGTCATCTGTGGGCAGACCGAACTTGATCGTGAAGAAAAAGGTCGAACCTTTGCCAGGAATACTTCGAGCATCCATTCGTCCTCCATGCAGCTCGACAAACTGCATTGAAATCGCTAGACCGAGACCCGTCCCGCCGTGTTGCCGTGTGCTGCTCGCATCGATCTGGCTAAATCGCTTGAAGAGATACTTGGCTTCATTCTCGGTGAAACCTCGTCCAGTATCTATGACTTCGAAGCGGACCATGGACTCGTTGCTGGCTAGTGGGCCTGTCCGATCAGGAGGCTGGAGTCGACAGCGCACGAAAATCTCGCCCCTCTGAGTAAACTTGATCGCGTTACCGACGACGTTCAAGAGCACTTGTCGTATGCGGAATTTGTCGCCTTTGACCATCGACGGCACACCTTCGTCCATGACGTAATTGAGCTCGAGCCCCTTCTGGATGGCGAGGCCCATGTTAAGGTCATTCACCTCTTCCAATAGAGAAGGCAAGTGGAGCCACTCCATCGTGAGCTTGATCATGCCCGCCTCCACCTTAGATAGATCCAGAATGTCGTTGATAAGATTCAGCAAACTGTCTGTGCTCGCTTTAATGATGTTGACGTGCTCAAGCTGTTCTGTGTTGAGCGGACTGTCTAGCAAGAAGTTAACCATTCCGGAAATACCATTGAGTGGCGTCCGGATCTCATGAGACATATTGCTGAGAAAGCGGCCCTTGGCATCCATCGTTTCCTTGAGGGTCTGCTCGAGAAGTTTATGGTCATTGATATCGGTAGCAGTCCCATACCAAGTCTCCTCCTCGCTGTCCTCAGCAAGCGACTTCTCAAGCAAAATACGAACAAGATGCCATCTGAATTCTCCCGCCTTGTTCCGGAGTCGGACTTCAGTGGAGTAAGAAGCACGACCATCCGCGTCCTTCTTGATCCTGAGAATACCAGTACTCGCAAGCCTTGACAGCTTGGCTTGAGGCATGTCCATCTTGTCCGGCGAGCTTCCTGGACTGGTGATTGTTCGTTCTGTCTCAGATGAATCATCGGAAGAAGACGAGTCTTGACGAACATGCTCTGTAGGTAGAGATGTAGGCACGTTGACCGCATCGGAACCATCATCGGCCATCTCGGGCAGCTTGCATTTGATGACATCCTCCGGATGCACATGCTCCAAGAACCCATTCCCATATGCTTGGATCTCCGTCTGACCGGAATATGATTCCCATTGAGAGTTGCAGAACGTTAATCCGCGGCGATCTGATACCACAAAGACTACTTGAGGGCTGGAGTTGGCGAGCGCGCGATACTTGGCCTCTGATGCGGCGGTCTCTTGTTGTCGGGCAGAGTTGATTTCAGCGAGATGCTGCTCATGGAAGTCCATGTTTGTTCCAATCCAGTGTACTATCTGCTGTCGCTTGTTCTTCAGTGGGGCCACTCGTACGTAGAACCATCTGTAGCAATCATCGAACCTTCGCAACCGAACCTTTTTCTGCAGCTGCTGTCCTGTCCGCAGAGATTTGTTCCACTGCTCTAGATAATCTTCGCGATCGTCGGGATGTATCGTGTCCCATGGACCTTGCAAAACCTGGTGCTGCTCCTGCCCGCGATAGATCAAAAATTTGGAGTTCACCCAGGTTAAGGCTCCCGTAGTGGGCAAGGCAGTAAAGGTCTGTACTGGTAGGGAGTCGATGATGGTCCGTAAGAGATTCTCGGATGGAGGTGGCATCATGGGACTATGTTGACCTTCTGTTACAGAGCTGCTTCTACCATGACCCGCAGGTGTCGCCGGTGTTCGAGCCCCAGGAGTGGTAGCAGCTGGAAGTGATTGGAACGACGAACTGAAGTCTGCACCATAAGAATGAAGAAGCGAATGCCCTCTATGGCTGCCCTGCGGAGAAATCACTCTCGCTCTTCGAGAGCCAGTGGTCTCTTCCGTGACGCCCTTTTCCATACGGGGTGTTGGTACATCATCCTCAGTCGTCTCAGGCACGGCGCTGACGCTCATTCGCTTCGCATGATGTTTTTCGGGCTTTCGATTCTGCTCGTGCGTGGCTGCAGGTTGTCCACGATTGGTTCTCTTCTTTGCGTCAAAATAGCTCTCCACAGCTTCACTGCCTGCCAAATGCCCAGGGGTACTGCCGACCGAATGCTTGCTGGATATCCCTAAAGTATTTGCATCCCATCCCGGAGTACCAGTGATGGATCCACCGGGACTGGGTCTGGACCTCCCAGAGTAATCCGAGGGGCTAGTGACGCTGCCGCCAGCAGAATGGCCGATATTTTCGAGGTCAAGATGCATAAGATTACCGAGACTTTCCGAGTCCGCCATTGGTGCCAGACCCGATGGCTGACCTGCGCCGAACCGACGTTGTGCGGCACTGCCTGCTTGAGCTTGAGCGTTCGAAAACTGCCAAGCGTTGGAAAACGACGTTGCAAGGTGAGGTCCAAAGTGTTTGAGAGAATTCGTAAGATTGCGAGGATATGGTACAATAGGCGATAATATGGACAGAATGGCAATGGGTGCTTTTCGCTGAAAATCTTCTCGTGGAGCCGACGATTCTGGTATGGATTGTTCAGATACTCCTCCAGATAAAGATGGAGTACGGGAAGGCGTACCGGGCTCAGGAGGCTGCATTGTTTGTGATAAGGTGGGGTGTATTAGCGGTATGTGCGTAACGGTGCTGGCCTTGTCGATTCCGATTGCTTCGACAATGCCGTACTGTGTGTAATCTTGAGTAGAACTAGAAGGATTAAAAGTCTCTTCATCCACGTTTCCTGTCGTGAAAAAAGGATTCTCAGTCGGGTCATTCTGAATTGCGGGGGATGGAGCGGGTGATTGCGCCCAGGGCGAGCTGGGGAATTGTTCATATTCTTCGTAGCGAGCGTGCAGGCGGCGATCACCCGGTTCTGTCGCTTTAGAAGCGTTACCTGCACGTGGTCGTACGGTAGAGGGCCGGTGAGCCTCATGCGCAGGGCCGTGGGACTTGGCGGTCTTTGCTTGGTCTTCTTGTTCAGAGTTAGTCGAACTTTGGCTGGAAGCCGAGAAAGAGGGTGAGTAGTCTCTGGTCAGCGTCACGACCCGGCCTCTTTCCAAGACCCGATTGACACCGGGATTGTCAATAAGCGCATCAGGTTCATGGTCCAGAGCACGCAGTACAGGAAACACGGCAGTAGGCGGAGTGTTTTCTACGCCACCAACACTTGAAAAATCAGGATCGCTAAATGTGGGTATTCTAGAAGGGGTAGGATTAAGGTGTTGGAAGCCGGTCCCATCGTATGACATGGGTAACACTTGCCGTAGCGGATGGTCCGCTCTCGGTGTCGCTGCTGTGTGAGGTGCATGGCTGACTGTTCGGAGCAGTCCACGAGGGCGTTGGGAGAATGCCGAAAGAGGGCTTTCAGGCGTGATGTCTCTCTTCTGGCGCTCGTGTCCTGCAAACGAGTGGCGTGAGGGAAGCTTTGGCCTCCTATCAGGTATTATAGGAACCGGGGGAAGATCGCCAAGTTCCTCCGATTCTGGAGTTGGAGGCTTCTCTGCTGCCTCGCGTTGGGGTGGTGGTGGTACCTTCGTCTCTTGGTACGTAGGCATGTGCGGGCTCTCGCCGTGAGCGGATGCATGGTAAGTACACTTCTGGCCCCAAGGAACATTCTCGATGTCGGATGAGTCCGCCGGAACAGCCAACGTCGCTCTTTCCACTCCATAGCTGTCATGAATGATTTTCGTGACGTTGGTCCACCATGCAGCAAGTCCGGGCTCCAAGCTAACCGATAGTACCAGCTCATAGAGGTTCGGGCTAGGATAGCGCGGGTCTTCTGGATAAGGGCTGTTCAGAGGCCTCTCCCCTGGTGCAAAGGGTGTCCCTGATGCAGCAGGAGTGCTGGACTCGGACAGGACACGCTCTCGTGGCGCAGCATAATCTCTGCCATACATTGCAGAGACTGTGGGAGACAGGGTCGTGAAGGGCTGGTGGAAGGCCGAAGACCATGCTGCGGGTGTATTGGGGACGGTGGGGAAGGGGTACGACGGCGTACGAAGCGCGCGAGCTGCGGGCGTGGGCGGCATACTGCCACGGATCGTCTTGGCCGACTCGGTAGATTCGGTCGAGGCTGTTTGTGCCGTGGGCAGCGGACTGCTGAATGCGCCTTCGAGGGTCGGCGACATGGTAGGTACGGGCTCTTCCTTTATGGGCGAAACGCGTCGTGCACCGAGGGCAGTGGCGGTGGAGGGTGTGTTTCCCGTGCTCTTCATCCTCGCGCGCTGCTGCTTCTGGATTGCCCTGAGCTGTAGGTTCCGCAGACGCTCGATCTCCAATTCGTCTGGCGACGAGTTCCCCTGCGGAGTGCCTTCCGGATTATCCTTCATCACCTGTGGTGGCAGGCCCTGGCCCTCGTCTGCACTGTCGCTCGTGTCGGCATCGGTGGAGTCGTCATCCTGGGGCGGCAGCGCGTGCGCCACAGCGGCGGCGGCGTCGGCGGCGGGCTCGAGGTGAGGCGGCGGGTTGGTGGCGGGGAGACGCTGCAGCGGCGGGCGAGTCGAGGGAGTCGAAGTAGCGGTGTCTTGGGCGGTGACGTCGGCGGAGGTGGCCTCTGAGGTGGGCGACGGCAGCGGAGCCCGATTCATTCTTGCATCCCCCTATCTCCTCCGGCGGTGGGAAGAGGGAGAAGACGTGCGAAGGATGGAGCAATGGCCGGCGACGGGGCAGTTCATTCATTCGCGGTGGATGCTGGCAAGCGGCAGAGGTGCAGAGTCCCTGGGCGACAGCACACGGAGCCGTCTCCCTAAAGTCCACAATGACGTACTAGGCGAGAACCCTGAAGCGACGACAGCGAGGAGCCGACGGACGGGGCGTGAGACGACGACACAACACGCCACGGCAACGCGACCGGTGAGGAGTCCTGCGGGCGGCTCGGACTGGGGGAGCGCTGTGTGCAGAGGCAGCGGGAATTGGACGACGGTGGGCTAAGGCTGGCAGGCTGGCAGGCTGGCAGGCTGGCTGAGGGCGACTTTCCTGGCAGGCACCGGTCGCGGACCAGGGATGGCAAGCGACGAGCACTCCACCGCGAAGGCTACCGGGAAACGAGTCGACTATTCGGTGCAGCGGCGTGTGCGTGTGCGTGTGTGGAGCGCGGTGCGGTGGCTGGAGCGCGGCCAGTAGGGCAGCAAGCGCCATGTCGCAGCGCTGCTTGCGTGAATCTCTGCGCAGGGCAGGCGCGCCCGACGTCATGGCCAAGCACGCTTACGGCAGCCGCGACGCACGCCCAATGCCGTCGCGCCTTCCTCAGACGCACGCGAGGAGGAGAAAAATTCCTCTGCAGACACGTCAGGACGACGCCAGGACGACGCCAGGACGACGCCAGGACGATGCCTGGGCGACGCCTCGACGGTCGCTGCACGCGCCGTTTGCGCCCTCGACGCTCGACGGGGCCCGCACAATTCGCGCGCCAGACGCCTCCGTCGCCGCCCAAATCCCGCCTAGCCCGCCCTCGCACCACGGCTACGCGACCATCCCGACTTTGCCATGGGCCTCCAAACCGCTCTAGCGCCACGCCTCTCCATCGCGATCCCTCCATCAATCTTCCGACGACCCAGCAAGCCACGCCATGCCACTGATCTCCCGCGCCGTATCTCAGCCTCACTTGCACTCGACCCAAGCGCCACGCACGCTTCGGGCAACGCCCTCCGTGAACACGTGTTTGTCCCGTCTGCTAGGCCCAACACCAGCCGGCATCTGCTTACAACTTCAGTGGCCCTCCCAACGGCGCTCCGACATACATCGTACGACCTGTGTCCCGGGAACAGGGTTCCTGCAGCGACACCCATACCACGTGCCCGCCGACTTTTCTCCACGCCATGCAAGTAATATGATTCATCCTATCTCACAACAACCACTGTCTACAACACCCACCCACCCGTTGTTAGGCTGCCCAAAGTCGTACGTTCGCATCGCCCCACTCCCCACCCTCCGCCCTATCAAATCTTACACACCGAGGTATGTCCCGCTCGTGATACGCTTTACACTCGCAACCGGCTTCCAACTCGGCGGCGCGGGGCTGCTCGGCACCGCTGCGCTCTCCTCCGCATCGGCAAACGGGTCCGATTCCTTCTCCTCTGGCTTGTTCCCCCCAGGCACCATTTGGCTTACACCCAGCTCGCTGCCGAGAGTGAGCGATTCTGCCCCCGTCATCTCCCATCTCGCCTCACTGTTGCCTGCTTTGGCTTCTCCGTCCGTGAAGAATCGCACGCGCATCGTCTGCGCCGGCTGATCGCGTGAAAACGTAACCTCTCCTAGCCGCCAGTAGATCAAACCCTTGTCGCGTGAAAATGTCCCTGCAGGTTTCGACTGGCAAGACGTCGCCTTAGACCCGGGCTCGAGCCGCAGAACCAGAACCAGGTTTTGCAGCGTAATGCTAGCATGATCGCCAATGTTGAATTTGGGATTCAGTCCGTAGTTGAGGAGCACCGACGTCTGCGTTGGCTCCGTCTTCCACACTGGCGAAAGTAGTATCGGCGCAAACGAAGCCAAGTTTTCGCCTTCGAGGTGTACCTGGTAGTGGAATGCTACCGAGGTTTTTGTGATTCTGGAGAGGTCTACTGTATAGGTACCAGGACTGTCCGTCAATTGTTCGACGAAAGCAGGATTGGGTGCGACTTTCTCCAAGACAGGGAAATTCTCTAGTCGAATGTTTTCTGTCCCAAAGGGACCTGATGAGAGATCGACCGGGTTGAAGGCAAGCGCGACCTGTCCGATAACCAAGGCCTTGGTAACATTCCCTTGTTCAAACCACGCGCTCACAGTTTCTACCAACGATGCATTCAAACCTGGCTCGTGCATGTCTGGGTGTTTCATATTCGTACTGATCGAACTGCTCAGAGATCGTCCAGATCGTACGGATTGTGTGTCTGACGCGGGGTGATCGTCTGACATCAATGTACGGTGTGGCAGCTTGAAAACAGGAGATGCAGGCTGAGGTGGGATTGCTGGGGGTGGGAACGTCGTGTTTTCAGAGCTGGCAGACGGTATTGGTGGAACTTCACCTATGCTGGTGAGTTCAGGTGTCGCAGGGTTCGGTACAAAGATTGTGTTTCGGACATCTCGCCGTCCACGTAGTGTTCCTGAACGTCTGGCCGGTGCAGCTTGCTAAGTGACTGTTAGCATTGTAGTAATAAGGGTTTCGGTCGTGCGCCGTACCGCTCGTAAAGCATTGGCCATATCAGCCATTACTACATTGACATCGCCTTCCTCTTCTTGGATAGGTGCATTCTTGATGTCAAGCTTGAATTGCGGCGGCGGGTTTAGTTCGGTAGCGCCCCTGGTGTGGTTAGTCATGCAACCCAAAGCCATCTCTGTAACAGAAGCAACATACAATCCTGCTTCCCTTGCTTCCCTTTCAGCTTCTGTAATAGCGTCGCTAGCGGACGGAGGTACAGTAAACCCTTCAGCGTCCTTCTCGGGCTGTTCGTTGATATTAGAAAATATCAAAGTTAATAGGCATAAATGATCATACCTCAGGTTTGGTCTCTTCTGGCGGAGGCGGTGACAAAGGTTCAATGAGCTCTGGTATCGTGTCGTGAGTGGTTCCATTGACAGCGGCTGGTGCTGGAGTAGGACTAGCAGCTCTTTCTTCGAAAGGCTCGGGGCTTGTCCCATTCGGCCGGTCGGCGCTAGACTTGCGCGTATGTTTCGGCGAGCCTGACGCGTCTGATGCACGTGGAGTGGCACCCGTGGCACCCGTGGCAGAGGAACCGGGACGATCTATGGAGGAACCTGTCGTATCACGATCTTTCGATTTAATCTTACCGAATCCCCCAAAAGCAGAGCCTAGATTCGAGTTCGACTTCCTTTCAGGAGAGGCCTGTCGACCGTATGGATGCATGCTCTGCCGACGGCGGTTCAGTACGGTTCCGAATCGCTTCAGAGGATTCGAACTATGTTTCCCTTCCGGTGCTGTGGCATGGTTAATCACATCCTCACAAGGGCAATTACAAAAACCTACCAGACCCACTCTTTTGGCTACGGTCGTCGTCCGCTTGGATTGTAGGAGGCGGAGGCATAGGAGGAGGAGGGGCCAAGTTCCTCGACGGCGCTGCCACGCTGCTACCCTTGCGACTGGCTGGCGGGGGCTTCTCTCCGCTGCGCACTCGTAGGACCCATGTCTGAATCTCGTCGGCGGTTTCGATGTTCAGCAACACATTCAATGTTTCTTCCGCGGTCACGCGATTTCGCTCTACTTGGTCGACCTCGTGGGTCTGGAACTGCGTGAGGGCATCGCGCAGGTGATTGAGCCGGCTTTCGTCCACAGCCTGCAGCTTCTCGAACACATAGGGAGCCTGGGATTCCCATTGAAGAGTCGCATTCTCGACGTCGGCGACTGCGCCTGCCACAGCAGACGCCTTTGCCTTTGTTCCCTTCTCCCTGAGTTTCTCCGCCTTCTTCTTCGCCGTGTCGATCTCGCGGGCCATGGACGCCAGATTACCCGAGATGGTAGACATGGCTTGCACCTCGCGATTCGTCGCGGAGAATTCTCGCAGTGGTCGCTCAACGTCGACTTCGATCTTATGGGCAAGCGTGTGGTGCGATTCGGCGACGGCCTCGGTCGCGCTGACAATCTTCTGCCATGGTGTCGTAAAGACGCTGCGTCGGGTCAGCATAGGCCGTCGTGCCAGGCGCGGACCTGTATCCATACCCCAGATCTGAGGACTCGTCTGGCGGGCGCTTGTTGGCGAGCTTCCGCAGGCCCTGGACGTAGGCTTCCTCTACGCGGCGCCGTTCCTGCTGCCGTGAGCGTCTGCATTGCGTCGCGCGTAGGAGAGCATACCTGCAGCCAGTCGGCGATGTGGGCATTGAGCTGGCTGACGTGCTTCATGCGCCCATTGAGGGCGTCGACGGCCTGCGTGGGCGGCAGGGCGTCCTGCTCGTGTTAGCAGCTGTAGCTGGAGCTCAGAGGCGCCGCTAGAGGCGTACCAGCAGACCCGGGTACTCTTTGCGCTGTAACTCCATGGCGGGGATGTGGAGAGGGGCGCGGCAGCCGCGGTGGAGCGATTCGGCGTCTTTTACATAGAAGATCGCCGTTGCGAGCAGTCCGGGAGTGTCGCGGAGCTGTTGCTGTGTAGGCCCTCACTGCGCTGTCTTGTCACGCCTCGGGTGGAGCCAGCCTCGTCCGCTTCCGGCCTAGGCCTAAACGCGCGGTTCGCCCGGGATTACGTCAAACGGGCCTTGACGGTGGCTCTGCCTGAGTTGTGAGGGTGCTGTGGCGAGCAGAATATAGCGGGGGGTTCCCGAGCAGCCCAGTGCGGTGTGCGATGTGGTCTCGTGGGCGCCGGGGGGAGCGAGGCTTCGGTTTGGTGTGGCCGAGGCCTGAGCAGCAACACTCTCCCCTGGCTTAAAGCTGCATCTTTCACCTCTCCCCAAGAGGCACGACTCCAACCCACCGCACATGGCGACCGACTGGCACTCCAGACTGGGCTTCTCCGCGCGACTGTCCGCGGTCACCAAAATGCAAGTACCATGATTATGGCAGCTAGTGCCCAACCAACACCTCGTAAGAGCATCTCCTCAAAGTCTACAATGGTCACGACCGAATTGGGCAGAGATACTACACAGTACATGGACAGCACCACGGACGGCCCAAATGAACATTAGACAATGGAGTGCCCTCTACCTTCTACCTCAAAATACTCCATGTTCCCAATCTAGCACCGATTTAGCGGCCGGGCCCAACGTCCCTGTACATGCTCTGACTGTGCCGCAGAACATCAGCTCATCAAGCATCTGATTCGACAATATCCGCTGCTGATGCACGCCGGGAAGCAACTATACTAGAGTCGAAGATCTACGAGGACGCCCAATCTACCGTACTGCCCCATATCGTATGTCACGTGCGGTTATCAGACTAACAGTGCTCTAGGAGGAATATGAAAAGCTATGCGAGGAAACCATAACAAGCTTGGGTGCACCTGCTATTAACTTTCATTCGCCTCAGGTATAGCATCCTAATGCATTTTAATTCTAAATCTAACTCAACCCAGGAAGATTACGTTCCTACGCCTTCCGGCATAGACATTGGTCCGTACAGGAACGCCGTTTACCATCGCGAAGGACTCTTTTCGGTCGTATATAAGACCGTCACCACCCAGCATGAGGGCTACTTTGCTTCCTCGACTGGAAAGAGCATGAAGGTAATCGCTTTAAAGGTCACTACACCGTCGATGATGGAGCCACCACATGACTCGAAGCGTGAAAGCCGGATCTTAGAACTTGCTGCGTCAGACCGTGTTATACCGCTTTTAGAGACTTTCCACGAGCCCGGTTCGAGATTTGTGCTCGTCTTCCCCTTCATGCCGTTCGACCTGAACCAGCTTCTGCATGATCGGAAGCTCTCAAAATCCCAGATTAAGAGCGCACTCAAAGACTTGTTTTCTGCTTTAGCATTTATACATGACAATGGCATTATACACAGGGACGTCAAGCCCTCGAACATGCTGCTCAAGTCCTTGGATGGCCCAGCATATCTGACAGATTTCGGTATTGCATGGGCTCCGAATACTGCTGGATCAGATGAGCCAGCTGACTCGAAGATTACCGACGTCGGCACCACTTGCTACAGGCCACCGGAACTCCTTTTCGGCAACAAGAAATACGGGTGTGAGCTTGATCTCTGGGCTGCCGGATGCACCGTTGCGGAAGCTTTGGTTGACGACCATCCCACCTTGTTTAACTCTGGGGAGCTGGGCAGCGATCTTGCGCTTATATCGAGCATGTTCAGCAAGCTGGGAACTCCTAATCTGGATGTGTGGCCGGTCAGACTCCTATTCCAATATCCCAGTACTCTATTAACATCAACATAGGAAGCCGCGGGCTTTTCGGATTGGGGAAAGGTGCAGTTTATCGAATTCCCTCCTAAGCCGTGGTCCGCTCTCTTACCCGGCACCTCGGATGTCGAGCAAGATCTCGCCAGGAGCTTGGTCTGCTATGAGAGTGGCAACAGGTTGAAGGCAGCTCAGGTAATGTCATCGATTATGTCTGCTATTTAGTGGAAGCTGACGGATACAGGTTCTCAAACATCCGTACTTTTCAGAGTGAGCGACCACATCTCGGGTGGTATGTCATGTATGTTTGCATGACTTTGCGCCCAAGAAGCTTAAAGACGATGCTTTTTAATAGCAGAGCAATGTCAGGATTGGGCGGTCAACGTATACCCAGAGGCCCACACAACGGTTATTTCGATGATCTCTGCGACTTCTGGCAAATCGGATAATTTCTCAGTATGATAGAATTTTAAGTACTGCATAGTGTGTAATTTAAAACCGTCGTGCGCTTCGCTCGATCCGATAGTTAGTGGTGTCGTACTGTAAACTTGGTGTCGTTGACCTTTCCAGCACCGTGGTTGACGTGCGTGACACGGTCCGAAAGTTAGGAGCGAGGGTGCGCTAAAGCATGCTTGCCTGTTAAGACCGGCGCGACCTGGCTAATGCAGGGAACAGTCGACCGGGCACCCATGAAACCGAACCCTCGCTCGACATCACTCGAGCCCAGCACAACAAACCCCGCGGTCCTTTGTTGTGTCGCCTCAAGCCCCCAACACTGCATGTCGTCGCAACTGTGGTAGCTGCTGCCAGGCGACAGCTGCATTTCCCCAATCCCGCCGGCTCGACATCAACGCCCCTCCACGTTCGACCCGCGCTCCAACATCATGGCCTTCCTGTTCCGCAAGTCCACCAAGCCTCATAGCGAGCTCGTACGCTCCACCAAGGACTTGACCATTCGGCTAAGCGAAGAAACAAAGCCAAACCCCAAGGTTCGCCTTACATCGCAGTACTACTGTGGGCCCAACTAACGTGCAACAGACTGAGGATGAGTTGGCTCGAGACCTGCAGCAGCTGAAGATTAGGCTACAAGGCACGCCTGGTACTTACACTCTTCCTTACTTTGCTCTACTATTAGCGTCGCCATTCGAAGTGTGTCTAACGTCTTACAGAATCAGAAGTCAATCCTGCCTCCGTGTTCGAGCTACTGAGCATCATAATCCAGGATGACCTGCTCTTCACTCTCGCGAACAATATCTACAAGCTCCCGTTCGAATCACGCAAGGACGCTCAAGTCATCTTCTCGACCGCTTTCCGCTACAAGCCTGCGGGGGCTCCAGATCCTCAAGTCCTGCATCACGTCATACAATACAGACCGGAGATCATAATAGCATTATGCAAAGGTTACGACCGGCGAGAGAGCGCTATGCCGTGCGGTGGCGTGCTGCGGGAAGCCCTTAAGTACGACTCCATCGCCGCACTTCTTTTGTACGACGAGCCGACACCGGACGGAAAGACGCGGGACCTTGCAAGCGTGAACCCAGACATACCGTCTTCGGGAGAAGGCGTCTTTTGGAAGTTCTTCGAGTGGATAGACAAGGGTGCGTTTGAAGTTAGCGCAGACGCTTTCAACACGTTCAGGGTATGTCGGTAGTGGAGGCACGAAAGTTCAACAACTGACAGGGCTGCGTAGGACATCCTTACGAAACATAAGAGCTTGGTGGCGGGATATCTTCAGACGAATTTCGATATGTTCTTTTCAAGATACAACACGATATTGGTACAATCGGAGAGCTACGTCACAAAACGGCAGTCGATTAAACTTTTGGGCGAGATATTGCTCGACAGAGCGAATTACAGTGTCATGACGCAGTATGTCGATTCGGGAGAGCACCTAAAGATAATCATGAAGCTGTTGAGGGACGACCGGCGCATGATCAACTACGAAGGATTCCACGTTTTCAAGGTGAGCTTATCGTTGAACTCTATCGCTGTTGCACCGTACTCATTCTTACAGGTCTTTGTTGCTAATCCCAACAAATCCGTCGCCGTGCAGCGCATCCTCATCAGCAACCGCGACAAATTGCTGCGGTTCCTGCCCAACTTCCTCGAAGACCGCACAGAGGACGAGCAATTCAATGACGAAAAGAGCTTCTTGATTAGACAGATAGAACAGCTTCCGCCTGCACCGATTGCACCCCCAGCAGCGGCATGACGTGAGAATCTTTTTTGGTGGACGATTTTTCTGGTTTGTTCATTGCATGGGTGGAGTTACTTTCCGGCGCACTGATTTGGAGACGACTACCCGACTGAGCACTGCGAGCATTTCTAGCATCAGTGTGCGTATCTGTGCATGCTTGACGAGACCATGGCTTGGGATGTGAGCGACCTTCTGTGGTTAGCAACGAGGTTATGATGTACAACGACGGCATTGTTGAAGGAAGAGCTGAATTCCGCGCTCATAGAACCTCAGTTCATCCGTTTATATCGATCAATGCTACCGTGGTGGATCTATTCACGTGGCTCTTTACAGGTGCAGAGAGTATGCGTGCATGTGAGAGTACAATGGTCATATGACGAAGCCACAATATGCATTCCTATCCCAACGTTCCGATGGGATCGCCGAGCTGAAGAGTTGATGTTGAAGTGGCTGGTTTGTTGTCTGTCATCGGCAGCTTTTTGTGATGACCTCTGCCCTCGCCTGATTGGCTGCCGAGCTTTGCCCGACACTTCCAACGTCGAATGCGACATCGACGCCATCGCAACCACCTGCAGCTCTCACACCCACAATGGCCTCCAAGCTGGTACCGTTCATGTATCGCAGCGGCCCCCGCGCCCTGCGCCAGCTCCAGCGCACTCAATGGCGGGCTTTCAGCGTCACAGCACCCGCCCGGAGCGACTCCCTAATGGTGGTAAGTAGCTCTTCGCCATCCTTCCCACCCGCAATTGCACCGCTGACGGCGTCGACAGCACCGCGACACGCCCGAAAACAACCCGTCAATTCCGTTCAAGTTCACCGCGCAGAATGAGGAGCTCATCAAGGAGATCGTCTCTCGGTACCCCTCGCAATACAAGAAGGCCGCCGTCATGCCTCTGCTCGACCTCGGCCAGCGCCAACACGGCTTCACGAGCATCAGCGTCATGAATGAGGTGGCGCGGTTACTGGAAATGCCGCCTATGCGCGTCTACGAGGTGGCTACATTCTACACCATGTACAACCGGACCCCGGTCGGCAAATTCCACGTCCAGGTCTGCACGACGGTAAGTGGGAAAAGCGTGCATTAGGTTAGCACTGCTGACAGATGAAGACACCCTGCATGCTCTGCAACAGCGATTCGGTCATGAAGGCTGTGGAAGACACTCTGGGCATCCACCACGGCCAGACCACTGAGGACGGGCTCTTCACCTTCACCGAAGTCGAGTGCCTCGGCGCCTGTGCGAACGCTCCCATGGTTCAGATTAACGACGACTACTACGAGGATCTCACATACGACTCTACGGTGTCGCTGCTCAAGGCCCTCCAGAACGCGGCCGAGAAGACCGGTGCACAGCCTGGAACGCCGGGCCTTGCTGGCGACGGCTACTCGATAATCACTGGGGAGAACAGGAACGTTGAGAACAGGGACGGTATTGACCAGGGACGAGGATACACAGCCGGTGGCGTGCAGGTACCGACGCCGGGACCTTTGAGCGGGAGGAAGACTTGCGAGCCTGCTGCCGGTCTGACTACGTTGACGGGCGAGCCTTGGGGTAACGAGACCCTGAGGAAGGATGGAGAGCTGTAAACTTGTACATATTTTGTGGGTCCGCCGTCTTGGTGCGGGTGCAAGTTGGAATTAACGTCCGCCAGCATTTTGTAGAACACCTGAACAACAGTTTCCTTTTGGCCGAATGATGTATTAGCTGTTGATGTGCTTGATCGTAATTTCCGCCATTCTCTGTGACTACTTGTGCGGTGTTGCTGGATATGCCCCATCGCCTGAACAAACACATAAGCGTACATTCGTTGTACCAGTTTATATCTTGGTAGAACTTGTGCCTGTTGATAACGGTATCCGCAAACAACATGTCCACCTCGGTACTCCTTTGTACCACGCTGCAATGTCTCATTGCCGGGTTATCTTTCAGCGATTGCCTATTTCAACGTCTACAGCCTCACAAAGATGAGATGAGTACTCAATAACCTTCCAAACGGCGTCTAAGACCTCGACATGAGGGTACTCCTAGTGCCGTAAAGGTATATAAGACACCTCCAGTACCTACGGGATCTTCATCCACAGCTCTACATCCATCCATTGACTCCTGAGTCTTCTGGTAGGCACCTTTCGACTGACAGATCTATCGACAAGCCCCACCGAGCTGGCTCAACATGAAGCTACTCATCCTCTTCATGTTCGCCTTCAACATCTTTGCAACTACGCTCTCCAACTCCATGGCCGTATCCCACGGCGATGATGTCGACGTCATCAAGGATGGTACGCCTGCCATCTCACACACCTTCTATGCACATCTGCATTGCTAACAACCATTAGATCTCCTCCGCAAGGACACCGAGTATAGTCCCGCCAAGCGCAGGAGGTGTCGTCACTGCACTGAATACGTCCGTGCGTGTCAGGCTGTAAGTATGTTTGTAGCTGTGAGTTATGTATTTGCTGATTTCTGCGTAGCAGAACCATAACACTGAGCCGTGCAGGACGGATATGTGCAAGGAGCATGTGGAGTATTGTCATGGATGTACGGGCTGTAAGGGGGTTGCTTAGGGGTGCACATCATGGGCATCGGTGGGTGATAGTCTGCGATTAGGTGCTGTGGTGGGGGGAGCTTAATCAAGTTACCTAAGGTTCTGGAATAGGGTTTCGGTGAAGGGTGTGTCTGCAATGGAGGCGTGGGTATTCTATGAATAGATCACGGAGATAGGTCTAACACAAGCAAATGAAGTCTGTCGTGCAATGACAAAAGTGACCAATCGTATGCGAGTTAGCCCGCGGTGAATGTCGTCCATGTGATTGTCTTGGCGCCCACGTTCATCATCTCCACCTCCACACTCTCTCACCCGCACGCTTTCCCCCACTGTCGCCGAGTCGCCGCCACCATGGATGACAACGCGGCCGAACCCGCTGTTAAGTTCAAGCGGCGCAAAACTACGCATACGAAACGAGCGCGTCTCGAAGTCGAAGATGAACCCGCAGTCATTGCGCCGCAGTCGCCAGATGCTGTTCCTGATGGCACGGTTACTACGCAAGCGCCCGAGGAGGACGGCACTTCTCTCGCGCTGAAAGAGATCATGCGCAACCGGAAGAGACCGCGCGATCGACTACGGGAAGCTGCAGCGCGCGCGGAACTCACCAAGACGCAGGCACTCGTACAGCGAGAACACGATGCGCCGAAGCAGGGCTACACAAGCCGATTTGTACCGCAGACGGGACAGGTCGTGGACCGTGACGACCAGCAGATGTATGTCCGCCAACTTTCTCCCCTTGCTCTTCCAGCGAGCTATGAGCTACGGTATACGCATCCCAGGCATGGAGGCTAACGAGCCAGTACGGAATATATAGAGGCGCGTTTAGCTGAGAAGAATCGCCGTCTGTACGGCTGGCCAATTCCTCCGCACCTTGCCGCAGCCGTTGCCGCGCTCGCGCCCGAGCATGCGCCTGCGCCGACGGCACGCAGTCCGCCCATCGTGCCATATACGACTGAGGGTCCCGCGACAAAGTCGGAAGAGCCGGACGATGAGAAGAGCCAGAGAATGGCAGCTGGAATGGGGAAGCTCCAGGAGATAGATCTCGGACCGGCGTCCACCTCGCGCGCAGAAGCAGCGTGGATGAAGCTCGAAGGCAGCCAGCCTGGCGACGAGCCCGCGGGGAAACCGCGTCTAGGCCGCGATGGAAAACCCCGGAGGCACACGAAGCGGCGGAACAGCGAGGACCTCCGACGAGACGCAATGGTCGAAGCTGTCCTGCGAGAAGCAAAGCGTATGTATCTCTAACCCCTTCCCATTCCCATTCCCACTCCCCCAACCCCCATTCAACGCGCACTAACCGACACAGTGGACTACTTCGACGAAGAAGCACCAACCGCCTCTGCACCCGGCGACCCCGCCACCGACGACGCCCTCGTCGAGCAGTTCCGCCAGGAGTTCCTGGACTCCATTGAATCGCGACACCAGCGGAAGCCCGCTGCGCCCGTGAAAGACGCGCCGAAGGGCCCGAAGCTCGGCGGATCGCGCAGCGCGAGAGCAGCCATGCGCGCGCAGGAGGAACAAGCTGCGAAGAACAAGAGGTGAAGACTTGTTTTGTGGAGCTTTGGCTTTGGCTTGTTTCGCTTCGTGTCGTTCAACACGCTGTGCTTTTTTTTTCCCTTAGAACTATCTGCGGGCGCTGGTCGGATGGGCTCTACGCTTCGCAGGAAGAGTGTTGCGTCGTTACGCTTTTTTTTTTTCCTTTTCTTTTTCTATTCGCCGCGCCTCGCCTTGTTTTGCTATCACGTCTTGGGACGCAGAGCACGTACTGATTCTTGCAAGGTTTTCTAGGGTTAATGATGGGAGGGTGTTGGGGCCGGATGAGTGGCGGGGTATGCGGGTTAAGAGTACGGCTTGGTATGTGCAGCGTTAGGTTGCGTGGTTTGGTGCTGAGTCTGGTGTTTGATGGGGTACTTGGAGGCGTTTGGGCGGGTGTGGGGAGTGCGTTTCTGGGTGATGTGCTTCTTGGGGTATTTGGCGCACTGGGTGTGTATGTGTATTGTGGTGAGGTTGTGAAAAGGGATTGCGAAGTTGGTTTGGCTTGGGTCTGGGGATGTGTCACAGGAGTGTGGACTGGAGCTGGGATGTGGATCGAGTATTGTATAGGCTATGGAGTATCTGTGATTGAAGCAGGTGGCCATATCTATCTCTGCCATGTGGTCCGTCGTTATTGCTACAGGATGGGTCTAGGGGTTGTGTGGGATGAGATGGTAGAGTATACCTGCCTAGGGTAGTTATCCCTATTGTTCGTGTGTGGTATCGTTCTCCTGGTCAGCGTTGCCATTGCCATATCGTGGAGATGTAAAATGCTGCCGGAAAATATTAAGTTCATGGACTATCACAACTGTTGGAGTAAGATTTCATGAGTTTCAAGGTGGTAGGTAGACGGGTGAGGATTATGTGCTCGTGTCCTAAATTTGATAATGCTCATGTCGTGCTGTGTGAGTATTCGCACAGGCTCAAAGGCTCGGATTCCCGAGCCACAAGCAAGTTTCTATCTTGTACTACGTGGTTCTCGTATTAATTTGCGTTGTTTGTGCGTGCTGACGGCTGCCCAAGTTTTAGTTAAGGTGTTGCGAGTCTTGCCTGAACACTGCCATGCAGTTATTTGCGTCGAACCGTGTGACAAGCTAAAGATGGAGCTGCGTCTGCCTGGCATTCCTCATGCCCATGACGCACCTCGATCTGCTTCAAGAAAAAGCACCCTCGGAGCTGACGATGGCGCCCGCAGGTGCAGATGTAGTACGACCCACTGGCGGCGGCGGACCCCACAATGTAATTGTCTGCGCCTCAGGCGTGGCGGTGCACAGCACGTCGAGCCCCGGTTATCGATTGCTGAATCACAGCCAGCTGCTGGAGCTCTCCAATAGCAGCTGGACACAGCAGCTTGCCTCGCGCCATGATTCAGACCATCCACAAGTGTTTGGACAGACTGGCATGTACATGTGTTAGTGTGCTGCAAGTGAAAGACGAGCGGAGCTGCTGAGGCTGAAAGGTGCTCTTTGGTTCGGCGGATCGTCGTGCTGCTCTCCACCCACCTCACCGCACCGCACTGTCAGCAAGGCAACCACGGCTCGACACTGCCGCGGAGCCCAACGACCTGCGCCTTTCACAACAACTGCTTTAACATTCATCTCCCCCCCACGAGTCGAGTTTGAACCTGTTCAACCTACCCCTACCCAGCGTACGGATCTAGCGGCGCAGTCGCAATCCAAGATTGAACCTCTCTGAACAGCCTTGTGCTGGCGAGCTTCCCATATACTCTACCACTGTAAAGACCACTCTACGAGAAAGTACCCTGAAAGGCTAACCACGCACCAGCCCTTCCCCCCCGCAATGGCGCCAAAGATCAACTTCATGGACTTGTCCACGGACATCAAGACGCTCATAGTCCAGCACATTACCCGCCCCACCGACCTTCGCAACGTGTGCCTCGTTTGCAAGCAGCTCCACGAAATCACCGTCCGATCGCTCTACTACGAGGTTACCCTAGATGTCGGCAGTCCGAACGATACTCGCCTCGGCGCCTTTCTGAGTCCGAAGAACATAGGCTTGAAGCATGTCAGGAAGCTGGATCTGTACCTGGCAGATGTGCTGGACAAGTGCAACCAGCAGCAGCAGGCGAACTTTGCGATTCGGATGATATTAGAGCTGTTGCCGGAAAACATACTGGAAAAGTTCTCGTGGCACCCGTGGTCGCCTTTCTCAGGGGATAACCTGGTGCTGCTGTACAAAAAGCAGAAGAAGATGAAGTGGCTCGAGGGCATCGCATTGGACAAGGAGGTTCTTGACGAGATCAAGAAGATCCCGGACTACGAATCGATTTTTGAAAATGTGCGGAAACTCGGCTTGTACCCGGATAGCCGTGAGGTCTTGGACTACTGCCATGAGTTGGTTAAGAACTCGAAGAAGGTGGAGAAGATTACGCTGCATGCGAGCTTTGAGGAGAATGACTCTCCGATACCGAATCGCGAACTAAATGACTCGAGTACAGAGCCTGGTCTTATTACATCTACCATGTTTAGCCATATGCGGCCCTTCGAAAAATGCACACCTATGGCTCTAAAGGAAATTACCCTGCAGAAAATCAACCTGCGCTACGCTGCCAACACGTATTGTAGATTGATTGATTTCCGGTCCGTCAAGTCTATCCGCATATTCGCGTGCGCAGGTGCCGACGCGCTGCTCGCCGAGCTCAGCAAGAGCACCAAGCTACCCGAAAAGCTAGAAACCCTAGAATTCAAGCACGACGACAACCACGAAAACGATGGCTTAGGTGCATTGGACGGCTTCATGTGCTTGGTCACCGGCATCAAGACGCTCACAATAGACTTGTCGTACTCGAAGAGCTTGCCGGCAGCTGCAGGTATCGTGCGGCATGGGAAGACGCTGAAATCGCTTAATGTTCATGCGAGCCGCATTCCGGATGACTGTGATGACGAGTTGGTGTATGATTATGCGTCTTTCTCGCAGATTTGTAAGGATTGCTCGTTGCTAGAGCAAGTGTCTGTTGCGTTTCCGCAGGTCAGCGTTATCCGTGCTAAACAGGATTCTTTCATCAACTTTGAGGTGAGTCAATGTATACGAAAGCTGTTGTCCGTGAATTCTTCTTCTTTTTTTTTTTCTCTCTTTTTTCACGATCGACCTTTGTGTCACGGATCTTTGGACCACACAATCCATAGCATATGCTAATCCGTCACAGAACTGCCTCGGCGATTTATCCAACCTCGTAACATTAAACATCACAACATGGCCAAATAACAACCCGTCCTCCACCAAGCTCCCCCTCAAGATCTACGAACACCTCCTCCAGGGCCTCGCGCAGCAAGGTTTCGAACGCTCCTCCGCCCACGCAGCAGAGCAAAAGCGCCCTTCAAAACTCGCAATCATCGCGTGGGGCTCCTCAGATAAAGTCTACGACCGAGAAGACAGCCAAAACCAAATCATCTTCGTTAAAGGCAAGCAGGTCGATCCGCTTGGCAACGAGCAGTTTACGGCGGTGCAGATCGGGTGGTGTCTGCGCAAGTTTGTGGATGCGGGCCCCAAGAGCGAAATCTTGGATTTCTCGCTTTCGAAGTCGACGAGGCCGCCTACGAGGGAGAGTGCGTCGAGCGATGACTCGGATTGACTATCTGTTGACTAACGCTGGGGAAGGCAATGAGGAAACAGGTTGGTGGGCTGGCCCTTGAAGGTGCATTGAGATGAGGTATACGACGGGTAGAGGTATATCTTGTGGATATTCTTCATGACCCGCTGGTTTTACGGGTGTGGTGACAAGCTTGATATGGGAGTGAGTCACGGCCTCTTCGGGAGGACTGGCTTGTAGATGTACATGGGTGCTCTTGGAACATACAACTGGGCGTAAAGGTACAACAAATCTCTGGCGTGGCATTGGCGTTATGGTCGGATAGTGGAGGATTGATATCCCAACTCCAATTATCAGCGGAGGCGCCTCTGTTTGGGTAAAGTAAGAATAGAACGAGCCATATCAAGATCAAAAAGGTGGTCTGTCTGCACGCATTGAAGCTCCCCATATAATAGGTGATGCTAGTAGGGAAAAGTTTTCATGATATCCACACGACGTTGGCTGGGATGGTTGATGCTACCGTGGGTTCCGGTGAATGCCGCCGCTCTAGCAGTGAATGATGACATTGGCCAATCGACTGGCTATAGATTCTATAGTGAATTCAGACTTGTCGTCTATATCCTACTACATACACACTATACGAAGCTCGTGCGTCGGTCGGGCAGTCGCAAGCCTGGTCTGTGCCCGTCACACCAAGCGCGTCTGTGGATATCGAGGTGAGTTTGTAATCGAGGGCCCTTCTTTGTGGTGGACCAACTGGAAGCGTCGCTCCGGTCAACATTCGGCGACGGCGAGGGGTTGTTCCAATCTCGCCGAACTCGTGCTCTCCGGGCTGACGCGAGAGCCCGCCTCGAGTCGCGTCCTGGCCTGGCCGCACACTCTCACGGTAGATCATCGGAACGAGCAGCAGCCCGCAATCATGTCGTCTCAGTATCCTCCGCCGCCGGGCTCCGAGGAACCCCACTACACGCCCATCTACCCTGCGCCGCCCTCGCAGCCCGCCCACGGCCTGCCGCCCTACGCCCAGGACATCTACCCCAAGATCGAGAGCCTGAACGACGTCCTGCAGCAGCAGGCGAACCACGCCCTGGGCGCCGACCAGAGACAGCTAGGGACGCCCGCCGGACAGGCTGCCGTCGCCGCCGTGAGTCCCCCCAGCATGCACAGCTATGCGCCTTTGCTCATCCACAGACAGAACAGCGCGGAGCCCAAGACAAACCGCCTGCGGAAAGCCTGCGACTCATGCAGCATCCGCAAAGTCAAGGTACAATTGGCCAGCACTCCGCCCTGACCCGGCTGACGCTTTGCGCAGTGCGATGAATCAGGTCCTCCATGCAGGGCCTGCGCTGCCCTCGACATCCCGTGCACCTTCGAACGACCGAGCCGCCGCCGCGGCCCTCCCAACCGCCATGCCGAAGCCATCAAGAAGAAACGCCGTCTGGACGAAGCAGGACTCGACCCGGGCCAGCCTCACCCAGCGTCGCCCACCAATGCCGCACATGCGCTCGCCCAGCTCGCTGCCCCGCCGCGCCCCAAACCCACCGCCGAGTCGATATGCTCCCTCCCAATCATGAACAACCTGATAGACGACTTCTTCACCTACATACATCCACTGTGCCCCTTCCCGCACGAACCGTCTTTCCGAGAAGCGTGGAACAACCGTGAGGACTGCGGAAACGACGCCTTTCTGGCTTTGCTGGCTTCCATGGTTGCGAGTCTCGTGGCTTCGTTCCCGCGGAAACCGAGGCTACATCTCAAGCAGCAGACGCGAGATTACTTCCCCAACCACCTTGCGCTTGTCGACAGATGTAGGGAGATTTGCGCACAGGCACGCGGCCCCGGGTATCTGGATAAGCCCAGCCTGAACGTATACGATGCTTGTACGAGCTACTTCCTGGGACTGACGGGCGCATACACTTTCCGCTGGCGACAGCTGCGGCTGTACTTTGGCGAGTGCTTGACGATTCTTCGTTCGCTGGGGTTGCACAAGGCGCAGGACCAGGGTTATACTTATCTTGGTCGGCTGCCGGAGGCGACGGGATCGTCAGGACCCAAGTTTGAGGGCTCACGGGATGCGGCGTTGGACTATATTACCGAGCAGATCGGTCGGAGGGTTTTCTATACGCTTTTTGTAGGCGTGCGGTAAGTTGAATACGTTTAATTGTGAGGTTTACTTGCTGATTGTGGTATCAGAAATATGCAGCAGCTGGGAGCTTCGTTCGGTGAACTTGCTATGCTACCTTCTACACCAACTGAACAGCTTCCTCCGTTACCGCTGGAAGTGGATGACGCATGCATCTTCCCTCATGAGATTCTCTCGCAACCTCAGGACGTTATCCCAGAAGTAACCGGCTTCAACATCAATGTCCGCATATATAACTCGTACGCCCCACTGTCAACCTCGGAAATGGCATACGGAATCGACGAGCTCTACGACTGGGACCAACAGCAGCGCATGCTAGACCAATGCCTCCAGCGGTGCAAAGAAGTCCTCGACAACATCCCCGCAGTCCTCCAGGTGCACAGCAAGGACAAGCCAAACAGCGGCATCACGCAGCGGCGGCAGCCCTACTATCCCCCGATGCCCGAATACGTCGGCATGCGCGACCCAAACCTCAACACGCTCGGCACCCCAGAGTCCCAAGAAGCCCGCCGCATGATGCAGTACGAGATCCAGAAAGCTAACATCTACGCCTCCCACCTCAGCATCCGCTCGTACCTCGTAGAAAAGTACTTCTCTCTCCTGGATAAATCTAACAATGCCCGCACGCAGCACGCGCTGCAGAGCTCCCCCGGCGCACCAGTCACAGGCCTCGACCGCCTCGTCTCAAGCTCTACCATCGAGGCGGAGGAACTAGAGAAGCAGATGGGCGAGGAGAGAGAGCACGTCGTCAAGGATCTCCTCGTTGTGCTGGGCAGCATCGACATGGTTAACATGGAGCCCAACGGCGACTCTTTCATCCTCAAGATCCGCTCCATAGCCGGCACGTTGCTGGAGGTGCCCAAGGAGCGCAAGGGCAGCGTCGCCCTCCAGCACCAGGAGTACTTGTACAAGTTCCTCGAGGTGCTGAGTAAGTTGGAGCGCGTCAGTCCTGAGGGGTCGGATCAGAGTGCGGGGTTGGTGAGTTTTGGCTTTTCTTTTCTCTCTCTCTCTCTCTTTTCTATTCCTTACCAATGAATGTTGGTGTTGGTATATGTGCTAATGTATGTGTTGCAGGTCGATGAAGAGGCTGAACTTAGACATTGGGCTGATCTCAGGGATTACCAGCTTAAGTTCCAGGAACAGGGGGGTATCTATGGGTTTGCCTAGGTGGCGAGGGAAGATGTGTGTGGTAAGTGTAGGGGTGTTATTGTAGGATAGATGTACTTGGTGGGAGGTGATTGTGGGATTGCATCGTGTGGTATGACATAGTATAGTAAATGTATCGGGCTTAGTGTACTTCTTGGTGGGCACGAGGCTCTGTGGACGGGGCTGTGGTATACTTGTACTTTTGGTCCAAATGCACTGGGATTACCGCAAGCTAGTACTGGGTCTTAGTGAGGACGAAGCTCTGTGCCTTGCGGCCTCGAAAAAATCGTCTTTGGAGTAAACTTCATACGCACTGCACTTGTGATGTTGCATGTTCGTTCTTGATGTGCGGTGGATATTTTCAAGATGGATGTAGATGTAGCTGATAACGTACCAAAGCGCAAATGCATCAAGATGACCGCACGCTGGGAGTCAATCTTAGTATAGACAAGGCTGTGGTATTGTCGTTTCTTGTGGCCTTATAAAGGCTGCTATACTGGAGTAAGAAAGAGGAAGCTTGACACGCACTACGCCTTAACAGCACATATTCGTTCCTAACGCCTAGTGAATATTTTTAAGATGTACGCATCACCAGTATCATATCAAAGCGTACAAATAACCTGAATTAAGCATCTGACCATCGCACCAACCACCGAATAGGACGTACACACTGCACCACGGCGATCGGGTGTGGCGCCGCGAGTGCCCCGCCCGCCTGCCGCCCCTGAAGCCTACCGCCCCCCAAGCCCGCCACACCCATCCACCCGTAGAATCTACACACGACGCACCGAGTGCCGTACCTTTACCAAGCTGTTACGCCTACAGGAGACAACCGACGATTTTGGGAGTCATGGCTCACCAGATAGACTACCTGGAGTGGTAGTCGAGTATGTCGCCCACCGTGTACCAGCAGGCTGCAATCCAAGTTCGAAATGATTTGCTCGTGCCCCGGACGGATGCCTGCTGGGATGCCCGCACACACACACAACCCAGCCCGGCTGCTCATCCTGGCTGGCTTTACCCAGTACACACACCACACCCAATCCAATCCAATCCCTTACACACACACACACCCAGTTACCTACCTATCAATCATGCGCCCCTCAGAACCTCCATCCCACCCGCCCACACACACCCCCAGCTGAACCTACCGCACGCCGCGCCCTCATGCGCCACGATACCTGCATCAAAGACGTGCCACGCCATGCCGCGCCCGCGGTCTCCCCGAGCGACCGAGCGAGCTGCTCGTTTGGGCCAATCCTGCGGATGCGTTTAATTGCGTCGGCGAGGTCGTGCTGGTCATCCGGACTCCGCACGCACGCACGCATGCACGCTGGCTGTGCTGCATGCAGGGTAGGGTAGGTAGAGTAGGTAGGGTAGGGCTGAGGCAGGTAGGTAGGTATATTATAACTGCTGCCATGTAGGGCTGGTGCAGGTGCTTGGGGCATGGGACGGTGCTGTGCTCTGCTGTGCTGCTCTGCTGTCTATCTATTAACCTGTTGATCTGTTGACCTTGATCTGGCTTTGCTTTTGTCGCTCGTTTCTTTTCTGCGTGTTTTGCAGAGTTCTGCGTTTTTGAGCTTTGACGAGGGCAAGGCTAAGATTGTGCCGATTTGAGATTGTGTGGATTTACTTGGATTCACTTTGATTTGTTTTGTTAAGGCGATACGAGTGGGCTTGTGCGAGTATGCGTGGGAAGACATCTGCGCTGAGGGCGCTCGGTGTGGTATTTACCTGCCTTGCAGCAAGGTGAGGACTGCACTGGCTGGCTGGCTGGTTTGAAGTTGTCTAACACGAGTAGATCTACCGCGCAACTAGATGCACGCGCACTCGACGCTTACGACTATGTTATCGTTGGGTCTGGGCCCGGCGGCGGACCGCTGAGTGCGCGGCTGGCTCTCGCAGGTTACAGCGTGCTGCTCGTCGAGGCTGGAGACGACCAGGGGGCGAACCTCCGCTATCAGGTTCCCGCGTTGCATGCCCAGTCTTCTGAGGAGCCGGGCATCAGCTGGGATTACTATGTTAACCATTACGTGGATCTGGAGCGCCAGAAGAAAGATTCTAAGATGACGTGGCGGGCGCCGTCTGGGGAGCTTTTCGTGGGACCGAATGGGGCCAGTGGAACGGGGGAGCCACCGTCTGGGAGTGAGCCACTGGGCATATTGTATCCGCGGGCTGGGACGCTTGGGGGGTGCAGTGCGCATAATGCGTTGATCACGGTGTATCCGCATAAGAGTGATTGGGATGGTATTGCGTCGTTGACGGGTGACTCGTCGTGGGCTGCGGACACGATGCGGAAGTACTTTGTCAAGCTGGAGCGTAGTAGGTATTTGCCCAGTGGGATTGTCGGGCATGGCTTCAATGGGTGGCTGACGACTATGGTGACGGATCTTACGCTCGTTGTGCAGGACTTCAAGTTGCTGTCTTTGGTCCTGGCTGCTGGGACTGCGATGGGGAAGAATATTCTTTGGAGTATTATTACTACGGTTACTGGGCTTGGGCAAGTTCTTCTGAGCGACTTGAACGTGGATTCACCAGCACGAGACGCGACTGAGGGGACCTACCAAGTTCCTCTGACTATGGACGACCGCCATCGAGTTGGCTCCCGGGAGTTTATTCTCGACACTGCAAATGCAAAGAATGCGGATGGGAGTAGGAAGTATCATCTCGACATCTTATTAAACACCCTAGCGACGAATGTGCGCTTCGACACCACATCCACGCCCCCGAAAGCTATCGGCATTGATTTCCTCTCGGGCCAAAGCCTCTATCAAGCCGACCCGCGCTACTCCAGCTCCACGACCGGCACAAAAGGAAGTGTCAATGCCACCCGCGAAGTCATTCTCGCAGCAGGCTCCTTCAACACGCCCCAGCTCCTCAAACTCTCCGGCATCGGCCCCGCCGCCGAACTACAACAGCACAACATCCCCATCATATTCGACTCCCCAGGCGTAGGCACCAACCTACAAGACCGCTACGAAACCGTCATAGGCGGCAAAGCAGACTCAGACTTCGCCCTTATCAAAAACTGCGAGTTCCTACACGCAACCCCAGACCCATGCTACGAGCAGTGGAAAAACAACGCCGTGTTCAAAGGCGTCTACGGCTCCAACGGCATCTCCATCGGCATCGTCAAGAAGTCGTCGGTCGCGGAGAAAGACCCGGATCTCTTCATCGCCGGCGCACCAGCCTACTTCACGGGGTACTTCCCGGGGTACTCGAACTTCTCGCTCGCAGACAAGAAGCACTGGGTGTGGATCGTGCTGAAGGCGCACTCGCGCAACAACGCCGGCACCGTGACGCTGCGCTCCGACGACCCGCGCGACACGCCGCTCATCAACTTCCACAGCTTCGACACGGGCGTCACGGCCGGCGGCGCTGCGGACAAGGACCTTCAGGCTGCGTACGAGGGCATGCAGTTCAGCCGCAAGATCTTCGACTCGGTGCTCCCTGTGGATGGATCCTTCGAGGAGGTGTGGCCCGGGCGGGACACGAGCAGCGAAGCGGCGATGAAGGAGTTCATTCAGAACGAGGCGTGGGGGCATCACGCGTGCTGCACGGCGAAGATCGGTGCAGATGGGGACGAGACCGCGGTGCTGGATTCCAAGTTCAGGGTAAGAGGCGTGGCGGGGCTGCGCGTCGTGGATGCCAGCGTGTTCCCCAAGATCCCTGGGTTCTACATCGCGGTGCCCGTGTACATGGTGTCTGAGAAGGCAGCGGAGGTGATATTAGAGGATGCGAGGTAGGACTGTAATCACGGTTGCACGATGGGATTGTTTGCATATGTGTGTTATTCGGGTCATCTCATTATATTCTAATTTCCAACTGTGTATTTACATCGATATGTTATGGCTTGACGATGTTTGCGAAGGAAAGCGTGGTGTCCGTGAAGAAGGTGGACTCTGGCTCTCCCGAGAACCCGGCATTCGTCGTGTTGCAGAGGCTCGTGAAGCTGCCTGCGTTGGCGAGCTTGCTTTTGATGAGCTTCTGGTACTGCGGTAGCGGGCATGAGGCGCCGGGGCCGCTGGAGCAGTTGGCCACGGGGTAGACGACGTCGTTTAGGATGATACGGATGTATGTTGTGGAGGGTGCGGTGGTGTTAGTGGAGGTATCCCGGTTTTTAAGGGCATTGTGACCAGAGAGGCTGGTAGCGTAGCTAGGAGAGGTGGGAGTAGAAGTGGCGGTAGAGCTGGGTGCTGGGCCGTTGTCATAAGTAAGGGTAGAGCTTAGTGTGGAAGCGGAAGAGCTAGATGCGAGACCAGTCTCATAGCCAGGAGCAGAGCTGTTCGTGGGGATAGGACTAGAGCTGGGTGCGAGACCAGTGCCGTAGCCTGAAGAATGACCAGGAACAGAACTTGAGGCGGAATCTGGAGGAGAACCGGGTGCGGAGCAGATCAAGCGCTCAAAGGCGATGGTCCCACGCATAGGGGTCAGCCGGCTGGAACGGAACTTTCTGTCTCGCAGCGTCCTGTTGCCAGGTAGCTGGGGCTCATTGTCAAACACGCCACTGGCGGCGATGAGCTGGTTGATCTGGCCATCATTCGAGAACGACGCCATGATGTTGGGCGCCTGGAAAGTAGAATTGCGGAGCGCGTACGTTTTGTTCGGCCCATCGACGAAGCGGCGGACGAGCATGTCCAGAACCGGCAGCATCTGGAGCTTCTCGATATCAGTGCCCAAGCTTGTGCCGTACCAGTATCGCAGATCCTGCGCGTACTCGTACTGCAGGATCTCCTCCTCGGTGAAAATGTCGCAGAAGGGACTTCGCTTTCCAGTGATCTGCGTCTCAAAGCCGCACAGGTACGGAATGATGCTCACTTCCTGCTGCGTGAAGTTGAAGGTGCCGTTGATCTGGGCATTGAGCCTGGATACGATGGGAGGGAGGTAGATGGCTTGCCACTGGTCGATGTATGGACTGCCGCCCTCATCCTTGTACGCAGGGCAAAGATCGCTAGGTGCGAGAGAGTTCATCCATGAGGCCGGATCACTGCTGTTCAGGGCGTAGATGGTACCTAGCTCAGTGGCATTGGGGCCTAGGAAACCGTGTGCGAACATGCGCGCGCTGTCGCGCACTCGGGGGCTCGAGTTGTACCAGTTTGACCACATCGTAAAAGGCGTGTTGTACTCGTACAGATCAGAGTAACGTAGGCGCCATGTGGCGCCCATCTCCGTGAGCTCTTTGTACCCAGTAGGTGAGATCTGTGCAATCTGGGCGCTGGGATCGGAGAGCACTGGCTCCCAAGCCTTTAGAAACTCGAGCTTTGGGTCGTTTACTGTAAAGGGGGCTTCCTGTATGTGATCGTGGAGAGCCGTCCACTCATTGTATGCCCCATTATCAGGGTAGCGACTGCCGTGCCGAGAGAAGAAAGCGGCCAAGTCCACCTTGCAGCCCTCTGGCACTTCAGAAGAGATGCCTGTTACTTCAGGACCTTCTATTCGTCAGCCTGAAGAGTCGTATACTCAGAATGAGACTCACCGGGAAACCATTGCCCATTGCCTCCCAGATGCTGCAGGACATTGAAGTCATCAGCGGTGGTGCACGCAACAGCGGATGCCGCAATGAGTAGTCTGAAGACGCGTTCCATATTGTCGGCCGTGAGTAGGTCTGCTCTGCGCACTGCCGCGTCATCTTCGCGTTGAGACTTGTCTTTATACTCAGGCTATCGTTCATGCTCCCCTTCGATATCATCTAGTCCTCGGAGATGAGCATTGGCGATACTGCCAAAAGAGGACTGGGGGCGATCAGGGGCGAGGACGGCGCGAGCACGTGGGTAACGAACGCGACACCAACGGCCATCTCATTGTGTCTGGAGATAGGCGAGAAATAATTTTTCCGTGCGATGGATATGCGCGTGTGAGAATGGATACGGCACTGCTTGGTGGTGTGGTTCTTACGTGGAGGTCGCGCTTTTCCCAGCTGTCGTAGGCCTTGCGAACCAGCCCGCCCACCGGAACCCTTGTCAAATGCCAACTCCCCATTTATATACCCCTGCCACACTCACTATTCGACGTCCACAACAATGTAACGCCAGTTAAAAATCTAGGTTTTCGTGTTTGTATGTGGAAAGACTACTGTCGCGGACTAATCGGCTCAAGCCAATGATGCGGTGCGGCGGGGCTTGTGGTGGGACCTGACAACCTACCTACTCGAATTTTGCGCTTCCTCTTAAGCCATTTACCATATCTACCATGGCCCAAAATTTGAACCGAGCGACCTGGATCTGGAAGACGGAAGAAGTAATCTGTAATGATGGTCAAACCGATCGCTTTGTCGCCTTCGCACACCGACACGGCATCAATCGTGTCTACGTGCACATCAATCCAGATATTCCGCACCAAGCCCTAGCCAACTTCGCAAGCAAGTGCAGCATGTCTAGCGCTGGCGGTATCGCAGTTGAAGCATTGATGGGTGACCCAGCCTGGATCCGCAACATACAAACCCATCAAAGCCTACAGCTCCGTCTCCGCTGGGTCGAGGATTACCAACGCCACTACGGGCATAATGTACAATTGTTAATCCGAGGTCTACATCTCGACATCGAGCCTTGGCAGTTGGACGAGTGGCGTGGTCTGGAGCAACCCGACCTCATCAGACAGTGGATAAGTTGTATCCAGGATCTCAAGAGGTGGGCTGATGCTCAATACCCTCCGCTACCGGTTGCGGCTGATCTACCATTCTGGCTCCACACACTGCAGTATCCAGATTCTGGAGAGAGATTGGATTTAGTTATGATGAGCGTCCTGGATGGGGCGGTATTCATGACGTATAGGAATAGCCCGCAGGGTTTAGTGGATATCGCGGGTGAGGCGCTGATGGCGGGTTGGAGGTGCCGGAAGAGCAGGGAGGGTATATACCTTGCGGTTGAGACGGTTCCAAGTGAGGAGGGGAGACATATCAGTTATCACGGCCTCGGTGGTCGCAGACTTCGAGAGGATCTGACATGCCTGGCCAGCGGAAATGGCCTTCGAAGGAGCAATAACCATGAGATGTGGTTTGGAGGGCTAGCAGTACACGATTATCATACTTGGGTCGCAATGGAGGACTAAAGTCTTTGCTAGTAGATAGCGCATTCGAAAACGCAGGAATATAGTGCTTGAAAAGTAAAAATTAGAATTTCGACATGACGGTTGTGATCTCTGCAAAAACGAACGAGGCCATCACTTAGGAAAGAAATGTTAGGTCTTCAGTGGCTATCCTTAAGCTTTCCTTTCGATTATCGAGTCTTGTCTATCTAAGGTAGGCTCATGAACAGCTCTAACATCTTGTCATAGTTGGGTGTTCCTAGCCCCGTAGCCGGATCCCACCCTTTCGACGCGGGAAATCCATCAGTCCCACACCCTGGATTTGTTCCATTTGTAATATCATTCAAAACCTCCGCATTCTCGTACAAGACGGGGTTTACGAACCCTACAGGACCCTTTCCAGCCTTGATACGCTCCTCATTGATAAGGTTGACCACAGACGCGAAGATTGGAGCTGCAGCGGAAGTGCCGCCCGTAATACGAAGTGCACCATTGTATACAGCAGCAATATTGTCACCGTTGGCAGAAACGTCAGGTACACCCCGCCCGTTCCGGTTGTAGATGCCGGTGCTATTTTGCCAGTTACCCTATAGTATTTGATCAGCTTGACAGTTCAATAGAAGGGGTGAAGTTCTGACATCATAGTAGTATGGATACCCCGGGACTTCACTCTCGAAATAGTCCGCGACTGCTCTGGATTGATAGTCTGGAATCCCAAAGATATTCGAGAAACCACCGCCGGAGGAGTAGGGAAAGTAATAAGGATCGCCAGCGAGATCGTTCGCAGCACTTTCAGGGTCATGGACAGTCTTTCCGGGGTAAACTTTGGTGGCACCAACACTAGTAAGCCATGGACAGGTGTTAGGATGTGATGGCGTAAAGACTGTGCCATTTCGGAGACAGCCGTTCGGCGAGTCAGGCTTAGGAAGGTCGCCAACACCGGAGTCGCCCGAAGAAACAAAAACAGAGATTCCTTGTAGACCGAGCTTTAGCCATTCATCGCACTGTTGCGTGATAATTAGATCACGAAAGTAGTACTAGTGAAGGAGGAGAAAAGCACTTGCCTGACGTTTTTGGTATGCTGCTGGCAGTTCGGCTTCTTGCTTCATGTACGATATTGAAATCACGTTGGTAGGCTAGAACAGAAGTTAGCTAACGCCAGATTTCTTTAAACACAGCTTGATAATTACCTTGTACACCCCACACGTGCGTTCGCCTTTATATCCTCCTTCTCTTTCGTTTGGATAAACAGGATCAAATTTCGGGTTATCCCCCTTCTCACCGTAAGCTTCATACGTACAATAACTCCCATCGATGGCATCTAGGAAAGTATTAAACAGTCCACCCTCAAGCCACTGCTCTGCCGAGCAATATTCGTCATCGACCTGATAGATGACGGTGTTTTGCGGGTACACGAGAGGGATAGCCAGCTCGAGGTCAAGACTGGCTTCCGATCCAGCATGTGCGACATCAACCGGTGCGATTCCACCGTTAATTGACTTGAGAGTCGGCGCGGTGCCATTGGCAATGTAGGGCGTGAAGTTAGAGAAGAATAGGTCAAGATCTTCTTGTGCGTAGGCACTAGAGAGTAAAAAAATACCCATGGTGTTATTGGGACTGACTGTACTTTCGGGATCCGGGAAAGGGATATTGTAAAGAGCGCGGATGCATTCATGGGTGATGATCTGGTCGCATTGATCGAGCGAGCTCGAGTTCTGTGGGACATGGAGGTTGGCTTCGGATTCTTGACGACGAGGTAACCTGCTAGTGGTGTGTTTGCTCAATGGCTCCTTACTTCCATCGACCCTGAAAGATATCAGATATACTTTACTAGAAAAGCAATAGTATATGGACACACTTTGGAACTTTGAATTGCACACCCTTCACGCCAGGAGTTACGTAATCAACATGCTCAAGCAAATGGCTTGGCAGATGATACTGGTCACAACTCACTCTCCTTGTCTGCCCATCATCCAATTCATAGTACTCCGTCTTTAGCAAACGCTCAGCTTCTTCAACTGTAGCATCGAACGCAAGCCATGCCTTATTGTTAGTATGACCTATGCGTTCTTTAGCAATGCCGCCGGAATTCGTTAGCCAAGTGAAAACCGCGCCCACTGTGTCGTCCGAGGGAGCGAACGCAGCAACGACTTCTTCTTGAGTCCAGTGCTTGCCGTATTCTGCTGAGTGGGGATGCGAAACGTCCATGAGCCACTTCTCCGCCATTTGTTTGGCATTCTCGTTGGGCTTCAAGCCAATTCTCATTGGTAGGCGTACATGAGGCTCTACGCGTCGAGCAAGATTTCTAGGAGTGTTGCTCACTTCGTGAATAACATGGTTGTCTGGTGTGGCTATCGCTTTGGCAGTCGCAGCTGCTGTAGTTAGGATCGTGAGGATGAAGCGCATCTTCCATGCTACACCGCGTCAAAAATGAAGATGAAGCTAATAATTACACAGCAAAACGCCTGAACATAGGCTTGATATAAAACATCGTCGCTACGGTTGTGAACTCTTTGTATGCCTAGCAGTGTGAGCAATCTGCCTTACGCGGTGCTTCTTGAACGAAGGATGCGCTAGGACAAGCTAGTCGGGACATACCTGATAGAAGTACTTCGTAGGCATGGTACACTTTAATGCGATATGTACGGCCGTAAGTCACTTCACATACGAAAAAAAGGCGTCTTAAAATTTGTGTATAGGCTTTTGCTTCTAGTATGGAGATAATGATGGATGCTCGCTTGGCGCGATTTTGCGTTGAAGATGCGCCGCCAGTGATGACGACATCATTTTAGACGTCAAAGTCGAACAGCAATGAACCTACACAACTTCTAGCTTCAATCCTCCAGAAAAAAGGTCTCCTATCACTATGGCAGCCCCTGCTGAGAAGACACTCCAATCTCTCTCTGGAAGATGGAAGCTTAACAAAGCATCCTCCGATGACTTCACACAAATCCTAGCGGTCCAGGGAGTTGGAACATTGATCCGTAAAGCTGCCTCGGCTGCATCCGTCCATCAAAATATTACGCAATCAGACGCGCAACACATTGAGGCTGCGCAGTCCGTCACCGCTGGCAAAATCCCCGGCACAACAGAGAAGTACATTTTTGATTGGGAATGGCGCAAAAACGATGATCCTCTTTTCGGAGAAGTGCAAGGCCGTAGCCGATGGCTAGGTGTGGGAGAATCAAAAACATTGGGGATTGGAAATGGTGAATGGATCCAAGGCGATAGCGATGGCAAGCTTGTGCATGCGGAAGGTAGATCCGCGGATCGGAAGTGGGAGGCGAAACACTTGTGGGGGTTTGAAACTGTTGACGGAGAGCGGAAGCATACAAGACGCGCGTGGGTGAAGAATGAGGAAGTAGAAGAGCTTAGAGTCAAATCAGTGTATGACTTTGAGGGTTGATGGACCGACATATTGGTAACTTGAGGTGGAAAGCGGAGATTCACCGGTATCGATTTGCGCATCTCTAGGGATCTAGCATACAGAAAACTCGAGGTGATTCCCTGGAACCTCAATTCATGGACACTATAGACTCATTTAAGTACAAACCGTTCTCGAAGGTCGGTAATGGATCTATGGGAGGTGCACCAGCGTCTCGCAGCAATTTTCAAGTTAACTCACAGCTCGACACGAAATGTATGTATCCGAATTGGTGCGTGGCCAAGCTCACAGAAACCCTTAAGCAATCAATCAACCAATCTTCAATTCTACAGCTCTTGTGCTCATCAAAGGTGGCTGATTAATGACTAGTCAATTAGGCCCAACCCCTAGCCCATGCTGTCCAAATATACTCGATTGAACTGCTATAACGTACACAAGGTCGCTCAATAGCGAAAAAGAACACGGTCCACATAAGGTAAAATTTGACGAGTGTCCGTGTGTTAATTATGATCTTCAATCAAACCTTGATCCCAAGGAACCCATGAATCCTTATGCTCCCACGAAGGCTTGCACTTCACCTTCGTCGGCGGCTCCGTCTTCCAGACAATGTTTTCATCATCACTATGACATAAATGATCCGAAACACCTCCTTTGTTCTTCCTTACGATCTTCATATGATCGTAGGAGTATGCCGTGTTGATTGTTGGCACAACAGCAGTGCGCCTGTAACCATGAAACCACAAATCCTTAGCTAACAGTGTTGGCTCGCCTTGAAAACACTCCTTGCTGTCGTATTCAACGCCCCGAAATCGAATCGTGCCGTTCATGAATGGCTCTGCTGCGAGCGCGACAATGCCATTCCAGCACGCATATACCTGCACTGGTTGCCATTTCATAAAACGCTGGCTCGTGGATTTATCGTCCCAAAAAGGGATGTCCATGAACTTTTCGGAATACTTCAGTTGCGCCCCTTCCCACCAACCCTTATAAAACGAATTGCCAGTCATAGAACGTCCGACCCACGCATCGTAGTACCGTGGCTTGCCCGTTGGTCCTAGATTGAAGTCCATTCCGCATGTCATGTATGATTCCTGTGCGAATTGCTGGTGTATGAGTTCGAGAACATCTTCTGTGCACAACCAAATATCATTCGAGAATATGATCGTCGTGTTTGGTGCATACGAATGCGGTTGCTCATAGATGTCGCGCAATGCGAGGTTGCGAAGTTCGGCGAGAAGTACGATTCGATCGCCGTTCATCTGGGGATGTATATCAGATGTCTGCAGGAAGTACTGCAGGCCCAGCTTCTCGAAATCTGGCCCTAGGGACCGCAAGATCTCGTATGTCCCGTCTCTGGACCGCCCCTCGACTATCGAGAGAACGCAATTGTGCGGCCCAAGGAATTTGATCGCTCCTACAAGACTGCCTAGCAGTTGAGACAAGACATCTGCGACCTGATGTAGATCCAATGCGAAAAAGTACTTGGGCCTTATCTTACCATCCGGGGTCGAATAAGGCTTACGCAGGTAGGCATATCGGTTGCGGGTTTTAGGTGTAAGCACCAAACAATCATATCTTAGAAATGCCATGTTCCTAGGATCCAAAATAGCTTGGGTGTATTTCGGCGTCTCAGCCAGTCGTTCCTTGTTGCCTTTCCTCGGCGGGAGGACGGATAATGGTCGTTCTGATGCATTTTTTGGGAATGAAGTGTTATCTTCCGCGCTGGGAATTGCCGTTCCATTTAGGTTTGCAGTTGGGCACCAAGCCTCTGTGATCGGTTCCTGGTGGTTCGCAGGTCTATGGAGATCGAAACCTTCGAAAGTGTGGCGTACATCGTCGGGGTGAATGGTGAGGATGAAGAGAACGAACAGGAAGGTAGCGATGCTAACAGCGAGCAAAATCACTCGACTGAATCTAATGTTTGAAAAGACAGAGGATGTGTGCTTGTTCTTTGCATTGTGCGCGAGGCGCAACATCGCTGGCCAAGATGTAAGACTCGAAGGGTGAGAATGCGGAGAAGATGGAAGTGGGATACGGCGTCAAGGTACATAGCCTCCATTTCGACCCGATTTACCCCGTAATACGCATGATACATAGCTACTAGCTGGTTCCAGATCTGCGCACCATTGTGAGGCTGCTATGCGTGCTATGAAGCCGTTTGCACCCTAGGGTACATCACTGACTTAGCGTAGAGACGATGTCAAACATTGAAGCATAAGCAACATGTTATTTGTCAGATTCGAGAGAACTGCGTTTAAGCTTCTAATTGCCGCACGACAAACGCTTATTACTCTTTTAGTGGCATCTGCTAGTCCGAGGCTAGTGCGCCACACTACGAGGAGACCGTTGTTCCTCGAACAACCTGTATCCTAAAATTAAGGCAGTTGACCTAGGAACTCCGGATCTGATCGCTCCTCGAGATAGCTTCACTACATACCACCGAGTGGATGACACCACTCGACCAGTTTAGAACTGGAAGCATTCAAAATCGAAACGCTCCCCTACGTACGGGAGCTAGTAGTCACCAACGGTAGCGAAAAGGGCCAGATGTTCGTAGTCCCTCTAGATGCAGTGGCCTAGACACACGAATAGCACGACTATAATTACGTGATTTCGCTTTCTGCTTCTAGCTCGATATCATGAGCTTCCACCCTTTTTGATACAACGTCTTTGTTGCAATGGCAAGTGCGGCAACGCCAATTTGTCGAAACGCTGTTAGTGTAGCTTCCGAATGCTAGTACTATGTTAAAATGATTTACCGAACCCTTCTCCGACTGTTGATTATTGTACCCATCGTTCTCCTTCTTATCTCCTTACCATTGCTTTTTGAACCCCGCCGACGTTCATTCGATTGCAAATCCTTTTGGTCATGTATATCCATCGCATCTCCACACAGTCAAGAGCTCCTCTCGCCTCTGAGAGCCTCTGATGCCAAGGACCTGGACGTTTCCGAGGCCAAACTTTCCGATGGCACCCTTCGATTTACTCGTCGCAATACCACGCATACCCCGTCGATCCTCGTTCTAGTCCTAACTCGCGATGCCGGTTCCTGGTCGCGAGACTACAAGTCTACTCAACGAACCGTTTATGACTTCCTCGACCTTCTCGCCAGCACCAAGTTAACGTTGCCTGATGTCGCTTTGGGCTTCTTGACTGCGTCTGCTGACGAATTCGAAGCCATGAAGAAAGCGACAGACGGCATGCCACTGGGTAGACTTACGATTCTTCATCGAAAAGACACAGGCGGTGGCTTTTCGTACGAGGATCGACATAAACCTGAAGTTCAAGACCAGCGCCGCGCACTTCTTGCTCGCCTTCGCAACTACCTCATGAATGGTGCAATGGAAGATGAATCGCATATTTTATGGATTGACGCGGATGTCGTCGACCTCTCGCGCGACATTGTGCAGACTATGCTTATGCATGCCAATAAACGCGGAGACGTCGGTATTATGACAGCGCTCTGCTCGCGCGATTCGATTTATAATTATGATATGAACGCGTGGAAGATTACATCTGCTGAGTTAGATGCGGAGAATACAACGAACAGAGGGGCATTGCAAGATAAGCTGGAGCACAGCAAGACTTGGGTTCCAGAGCTGATTAAGAATACTGGTGATGAGGACCTTATAGTGCTAGATAGCGTTGGAGGCACGCTGCTATATATGCGAGCCGAGCTCGTGAGACAGGGATTGGTGTTTCCGTGGTGGGGAGTCGTGGGTACAGGTTGGAAACGGGAAGGGTACGTGGGGCTTGAGACTGAGGGGCTGTGCTATCTCAGTACGAGGATGGAGGGCGGTGGCTGTTTCGTACTCGGGGGGAGCCACAAGACAAGGCATGCCGATGTAGGTTAATGGCAATTGGGTTTGATGTTTTGAACGAGCTATGTAAGAGAGGATTGTTCGGTACTTAAGTATTGCCGGAAATTAGTTTAAGTGAGGATTTACAAGCTATAGAATCATCGCTAATCACCTTGGCAACAATCTAGTGAAGCCGGCAAAATACTAAAGGCATTCCTTTTCTTTGCTCTAGGGGGATTATTGATTGCGCGTTTAGTGAAAAAAAAAAAAAAACTGCTTGTTAGATGTTAGACCTAATACTTCAGGCTCAAATATTTAAGGACAGTTAAGGATTCCTGATGTCGACGCTATGAAAGGCACTTATTTAGGGAGGCGCTCAGGCTGCCATTTGAAGTTACACAGATATTTACACTTGCTTTACTGATGTATACAATCGTGACTGATATCGACCCGTACCCTAACCTTTTAGATACAGATGTGGGAGAGCATTACAAAACGCATAAAAATCCTGATATTGATGGCATTATCTATGGAAACTAGAACCAGCAAGAGTGACACTAACTGACTTTAAAACATACTCACCTATTTAGAGATCATATTCGCTTCCTGAACTGCACCATTGGGCTAGTCTTCAAGCTTATGTACGCATCGATAACTTGGTATTGTTTCGGGTCCCTTCTTCCCCATTCAAACGCTGGCGATCCTTCTCCGAGAGAGGAACCTGGCATGATCCTGCAATCTAACCTCCATAGGGTACGACATGCAGTTAACAGCAGCTGGTACATGGTAACCTTTTGGCCAACACAATTACCCGTACCTTTGATAAACGGCATAAACAACCTCTTTACCTCATTGACCCTTTCAACTGGATTCTCCTCGGTCACAAGCCAACGCTCAGGCCGAAAGCTGCTGGGACCATCGTAAGCTTCTTCAGAGTGAAACCAGGACCAGTTAGGAATGCCGACGGTAGTTCCCTCTGGATAGAAGACGCCATCGATTATGGTGCCGCCTGGACGAGCGATCCGCTCTAGCTCATCAGGTCCAGAAGGGCGCATACGCATCGCCTCATCTATGCATGCACGCACAAAATGACATGATGACAATTTCGGACCGTAGAATCTCATCAGCGGAGTCAAATGTTGTTCTGATCTCGGCCACGAGCTTTTTATATGCAGATGGGTATTTGCATATGTAGAAGAAGAAGCCGCAAAGTGCGGTGGCGGTAGTGTCCGACCCGGCGATAATAAGTAGGTTGGCTTCCCCTAACAAAGACTCTTTCGTAAACGCAGGATTTCTAGTCTCTGGGTCGATGGCGTTGCACAGATAATGGAACATGTCTTCTCGAGACTTCTGTTCCCTGCGTTGATGTTGTTCCCAACGCTCATCAACGCTCTGGGAAACGAACTTGTAATATGACTTGACTGCTGAAGGTGTCACGGCGTCTATCAACGTGTTTAACCCCCTCGGCTTCAGCCAAAGCACTAAGTTAAGTAGTGGCGATTTGCCAATCTAGAACAATCAGCGTATGACGACAAGGTACTTGCGAAGGGCCATACAGGATAATGCAGCTTCATATAATCGCCGATGCCGTGAGGTATTACCTTCAGTGGGTTTTCCTCCGGCTCAATTGTATTAAACTGCGCACCAAAGCAAAGATCGCCAAGGATGTCAAAGAATAAGTAATCAACTGAAGTTGCAATATTTATAGGTTTACACCAGTCGGATTCTGAGCCGATAATTTCATTCCAGCGATCAATGTGCTGCGCCATGAAAGGACCTGCCGACTTGACCATTTGATCTGTAAAGGCAAGGTTTAACAACCTGCGTCTCTTCGCGTGTGTGTCGATGTCACTCGTATTCAAAGTATTGTGATCGCTCTCATTACGGACCTAGGCGTCGTAAAATTTAGACTTCTTGAGGTTGTTCTTAGATGAATAGATGTCGAGGTAAACTTGGACAGAGCAGAAAACTACGTTGTTAGGTGGTGATCGAAACTTTCGGCCTGATAGCTTGTAAGTGTGCAGAAAACGTGTAGCTTGAACTAAGTACCGTATAGTTGAAAGTTCTGCCAAGTCCATATATGACGATTACCTTTGCAGGCGTGGTAGAACGAGGGAAGGTAGGAAAACCGGCATAGAAATGGACCTGGGGTCTTCGAAAGTGGATGAAAAAACAGGCAATATACTGTGGAGATGATGTACTGGAAGGAATATCAGTTTATGCTGTACAGGAAAATTGGCCTTTTCTTAACACATATAGTTTAGGAACAGGCAGATCGAGAGAGGCATAAATACAGCCATATTGATCGATCCAGGCACTACCAGTAGCTGGAAGCAGATGAAAACAAAAGGATGTAATTGTGTGTCTGTAATGTGGCGTTCGATGTTCAGTTGTCTTTCGGATAGTCATCTAATAGTAACAGTCAGGATTGTGGTCACAAGCTGAGGGGTACCAAGACTCACGCTTTGGCTATATTCTTAGAACACCGAGGCATGATAAATTATTTGCCTGTTTTGTCTGCATTTATGCTTACCTGCAGAAAAAGATGCCCTTGGTCGCAGACTGGCGTGCATTCTACGCCGCATAAGCCAGTGCCGCACGCCAGCAGGTGACAGCACTGCAAATGCCAGTGCCACCTTTTTGCAATTTTGATGCCCTCAGGCCTAGTAATAGATTGCAATTGAGCTGCAGACCCATTTTCTAGAAACGGAGAAGATTCTTTTAGTCAGTGGCTCCCCGGGCCTTTTCCTTGGCATCTCCAACGAAAGGAACATCCTGGTGACGAAGCACTTTGGCCATCGAGATGCCTCATCTCTAGTCTCTCCAAGAGATAACACCGTTTTCCTGGCCGGAAGCCCTAGTCGGGGGCACCATCGGAGCATGGCTATACGCACTGTCAGTGACTATAATCCACTAGGAACGTCCTATCAACGATCAACCGTGTTAAGGTTTAACTTTCTCCACGAGTGGTGTTGGGACCCGGTGGGTCGGCTTCAGGCTCCAGATTGGAGCTAAGCACTGACTGCTGTACCGTTACTATTCTGCAGGTTTATATAGTTCTACTCGTCAACAGTAACCTTTAGCGTTGTTGTAGATATATAGTTTGGTAAGGATAACGAGTAGTCATGCTTTAGAGAAGTCGAATATTTCAAGTAGGCTGCAGAGCCTTGCAGTCTCTCTACAGACACCTTCATTAGCTCTTAACAAAGCCAAGTACCTGGAATCATTCGTGACAACACATGCTCGTACTGTAGTATGCGAGCAACTACGCGATAGAAAATCCACTACAATGCCAAAGAGTTAAAGCTGCTCTTTTCGTCCCAACGCTGAAGATTAGACTCGACGTGGGCCACGCACTGATGCCAGTGCCCGCCCGACTCCTCAATATGATCTAAAGCCGCAGAGAGCAACCTCGAAGAGGCTACTACACTATGTACTGTTTCATGGCTTCTACCAAGCATCAGCTCACGATGGAACGCTTTCAGGGCTATGGTGAGAGGCCAGGCAATGAAAATGGCCTGCAGCATAATGATGTCGCTGTACAGTTTTGAAGGGGACGGCAGGTTGAGTCTCACGGCGCTGGAGATCTGGAATGCAGCGGCCGTCGCGCGCCGTTGGCTCTCGGCCGTCATTAGCGGGGGTAGGCCCTGCTCGTCGCTTTGCGTGATGGCTTGCTCGTGCAAGAAAATCTCAGTGGCGCGTAGGTTAAGGTACAGGCTGAACGCTACTGGGTCTTCGCGTATCGATATTGCATTGAGATGCGGCTTGAGAAGGCCGAATAATTGGTCTGTCCTCTTGACTAGAGCACAGTACCCATCCCAGAAGCCAGCCACAGGGCGCCCTTGTCCGTGTTCGAAGCAGTCAAGGGCCAACTCGACCATCATGACGCAGCCTGCGTACGATGAGACCTCGAGACCAGGCTCAGTGTGTACATTGGAAAGGAACGGCATTTTGAGAGGCGTGAGATTGGACCTCAGAAGCCCCGGCATTGGCAGATTAATTCGGAAGTTCTAGTGATAGGTATCACTTTATGAATAATATGAGTTGTAGGAGGTTTAGAGTCGTACCTTGGCTTCGCCCAGCTGACATGGCCAGCCGGTACGTGTTCTCACGTAGCTTTCCAAAATGTATAAGCCCCAGAACGTCCGTCTCCATTCCTCTAAGGTAACTGGAGTATCTGAGTGCGGTAGAACCACATGAGAAGCCTCACTGTGTCCATTGTGCTGTACCCCATTGGACTCCTTGAATTGGTCCATCTGAGCCAACTTCAACAACTTGCATACCATGGCGGCGCGTCCCAGCGTCAGCCAGCTCTTTTCCAGCTTTCCATCCATGGCTTCAAAATGACCGATAAATAGCAAGGCTTGTAGGAAGTTGATATCATTGAGGTTGCCGCCTCGCTCGCATTTCTCAGCATAGTCACGTGCCATGTTGTAGCAGGCAGATTGTTTGCTAAGGTTTCTGGGGGAGTGGGAGCAGCCGGCAAGAGCTACAGCGTAGACTAGAGCATTGAGTGAAGGATCGTGGCCGGCCGAGAATCCGGCTGCAAAGCGATCCTTATTGAGAAAGGGAAAGGAAAAATAGACGGACTCGAAGTAACAGTTGTGCAGCGTCGTTAGTTCGGTTAGCGATATTTCGTCTTCCGTGGGACTAAAAGATAATGACTGAGGCGAAGACCGACTAGGGAGGAGATTGTCTAGAGGTTCGAGGACTGCAAGGGGGTCCAGTGCTACATCAGTATTAGTCTCCTCGGGGAAGGAGGTGAAGAAGTCAACATCGAGCAATGGTAGACTGTTTGTTGCCGTATCGATATCATTATCAGCACTCAAGCTTTTAGGTTTGTCTGTCTCGATCATGTTGAAGATGGGAGGGTGGGCTGATACCGACATCATCTGGCCTTGCGAACTTAGCGGCAGCTGGTGCTGCAAACTTTGTCGCGAGCTGCTGTTTGACAGATTGGTATCAGGCACGTCGAGCCATCGCGACGGGACGACCGGATCGGCGGCGTCAGACCGCGTTTGCAACTGCAAACGCGGAGACGGAGGGGCTTTTGGTGTGGTGGTAAAAGCAAGCTGTGCTTCGGCTTTGGCCAGCCGCTCCTGGAGCTGCTGCAACTGTTCGTCGCGGGTTCGACGCTTTGCGACTTGAGTATAGGTACACGGTTCGTTGAGGCGATCGCATCGTCTATGTCAAAGCACGCGAGAGAGTTAACACTACTTTCTCATGCTTGGCACTTAGACTGCGGGCTTATCGTGGGGATTTTTCAATATCTAGATTGTCACACTAACCTGCATTTTGGCAATGATCGATCGCATCGTACTTTGCGTTCTCTGCATATAACAGTCAGTGCTCCGCCTCGATGCCTATTAATACACGCGATGAAAGGAGGGTGTCTTGCCTGCATATCTCACAAGCATGACGCGCCGTGGACGAGGTGCCGTTGGCAGCATGCCTCATCTTATTCAACAGATTTGCCTCGCCCAGAGCGACGTGATGCGATCGAATGGGCGATTGAGGTTGGGTGACATGGTGGGCGCTGGTCCTCTATCATGCCTCGCTTATGCTACGATCCCAAGCAGCAATAGCCAATTGGAAACGGAGCTGCCGTCAAATCACGTGACGCTCAACGCTTGGTATCACCAACGAGGTTAAAGGATCCCTTTTCGTCGATCGTTCATAGTCGTCGTATGATGCATTCTCCTATATCATGTGCGCTAGAAGGAAAGTTGACTGCGTTGTACGTGACGGCATGTCCGGCCAATTCAGCACGGATACTCCAGCATTGTGCAACATTGCCGACCGTAGCTTGACCTGCTTTACGTACACATTCCCCCCTTGCAATCTAAAATCAGGTCTTCGTTTCGATGTTTTTCAACGCACGGCCTTGGGGCGTAATGTGCAAACACGTATTGGTAAGCCACCAACTACTATATCGACACACTCATGAAGTATTTGGAAACTAACAATTCGTGCATGGGCAAAATATATAACAATGGCTTATTAAATTTAAGCCATTTAGATTCCGTACCAGTTTGTGCAAGTATCGCAGCATGCGACGCCATCAAACGGAGCTCGAACCTGCGTATCTCACCAACGATCTCACGAGAGCAACGCTTGAATTTAGACTGTAATTAAGAATGTTACCTATCACGAGCCAAGCTCTATTGCTGATCTCACAGTATTTATGTCCTAGACAAGGCAGTGTTTTAGCGAGGCAAAGTGACGGGATGTCTTTCTACCACTTGGTATATAGACGCGTGTTGAAACTGTACCTGCTTGACTGCGCTTTTCGGAAAAGCTATTAGCAGAACACAAATAGTAAGGCATCAAAATTGACTTTACTACCATCCCAAGTGTATGTGTACACATTCACCTGATTTAGTGTGGATACCTGTCTGGCCAATTGGAGGCTGTCCTCGGTGTGGAACGGACTAGCGTCCTCTGAATTAGCCAATCATATGGCTCCGTCGGTCGCAACGGTCTTCTCTCTGCACGTTTCGATAACTATATAACTTACGGGACTTGATCGGTTCTCGTTCTAATCACAAACTACTGAATGAAACACCCACTACAAAACTACATCCCAATAATTCTTATTTCGGATGTACCTTTCTCATCATGGGCCATGAAACCACGTCGTCAGACCCCAACGGGACATACATAGACACCAGTAATAGGGATGATGCGCCTTCGATCGATGATGCTCGTCCTTGGAACATTCATGGCTGGAGGGTGAGTTGTTTCCTAAAAGGACACACATCTTTGTATGTTAACATGATTCTTCTAGTGGACTATCGCCTACGTCGCCATGCTATCCACGACCCTTCTCTTTGCCCTCGACAACACCATCGTCGCTAACATCCAACCCTCCATTATTGACGATTTCGGTCACCTTGAGCTGCTGACATGGATCGGAACCGGCTTCGCACTGGGCACCATGTTTATCTTGATCTGGGGCAAAGTATACGGCGTCTTCAACATCAAATGGGTATACATCTGCAACATCTTGTTGTTCGAAGCTGGCAGCGCTATTTGTGGTGCTGCACCTAGCATTCAGTGTCTCATCGTTGGACGTGTCGTTGCCGGTATTGGTGGCTCTGGCATGTATTCGGGTACCTTGACCTATGTTTCAGTCCTTTGCAATGATCAAGAGAAACCTGCTTATCTTGCTGGAAGCACTGTTGTATGGGGAATTGGTAGCGTTCTCGGTCCAGTGGTAAGTGCGGACTTCCTTGTAATAGATCTATCCTGTCGATTGTATGCTAACCGTACGCCTTTCTAGATTGGTGGCGCATTTGCAGCTAGCAGTGCTACCTGGAGATGGGTATGTTCATTCCATCTCCGCTTTCCTGATCAAATATTGAACAAATAACAGGGATTCTACATTAATCTTCCCATCGGCGCTGCATTTATGCCAGCCTACTTGATGCTTTTCCCCGCCGTGAACCCTTATCCCACTAAGACTCTTCGAGAGAAGTTCGGCTTAGTAGATTGGGTCAATGCTGTCATATTCATTGCTGGCTCTGCTTTACTGACTGTCGCTCTAACCTTTGGCGGAGTTGTCTACTCGTTCCAGTCCAAAACCGTCATTGCGCTGTGGATTGTTACGGGTGTTCTCTTGATCGCCTTTGTCGTTTTCCTCAAGCTTCACCCGCTGGTCTCGAAGGAAAATCGTCTCTATCCTTTACATTTCTTCAGAAATCCCACGTTAATCAACATGCAGCTGCAGGTCTTTCTGTCTTCGGGTATTGTCTTGGTAAGCTGCTTTTAAATTTGTTCTCCAACCAAACATTCATAATATCAATACTAGCTGACCATCTTCCTAGGCCATGACATACTACATCCCGTTGTATTTCCAATTTGTCAAGGTATGCCTCTGAGACTACTCAAATGCATAACTAACATTCGTCAGGGTGATGGAGCCCTTAAGGCTGGTGTTCGTCTCCTCCCATTGATCATGTTCATGGTCGTCACCTCGATGGTCAACGGCTTCTTAATGCCAAGATACGGATGGATACCCTTCTGGTACACCGGGGGCAGTATGCTCGCACTGATTGGCACAGCTCTAATGTGTAAGCCTTGTCTATGGACGCTGGACCCCGCTTCCAAACGATCGGCGTATCTCAAGAAAAATTGGGTTTAACCACGTTCTCAGACACTGTTGATAGTACCACTGGTAACTCAAGTATCTACGCTTATACAATCCTCGTTGGCACCGGCGCGGGATGTTACATCGTGGCCGGCTTCGCCATCGTTCAGTCCCTAGTTCCCGCACACGATATCGCAAACGCCGTCGGAGCCATGACCATCTGTTAGTATCCTTCTCCCTTTCCAGAAGTCGAAAGCTGCTTACACATAATCATGTACGTAGCTCAGGATCTTGGCATGGTACTCTTTCTAGCCATTAGTGGCAGTCTCTTCCACAACGTGGCTGTCGACAAGGTCGGCAAGGCCCTCCCAGACAATTCACAGACCGAGATCGGCAACCTCATCGCAGGTACCAGTAGCTACGCATTCCTGGCTCTTTCAGACGCGAAGAAGGCTCTTGTGATTCCGGAAATTGCGAGTTCCATGAAGAGTATTTGGGCTTTCTTTCTAGCGGCTGCAGCGCTCAGTGTTGTGTGCTCATTTCAATTGTTGGTATGTCGGGGAAAGGTTCTCATTCTTTCTCAGAACGAAGTCCTCATGCGTAGACAGACGGCCAATCTCGGTGGTGGTGGCGGCGAGCAGACTCGCGAGGGTGCTGCAACTTAGGGAAACAAAAAAAGGCACGTTGACGTCTCTGGCTGATGGTTAACCCCAGGCTATTCATACACGAAGGAGTTCACAAATGCAAATAACGGTACTCACTGACTGCCTTGAGACAGGAATCTACATGTACAAAAACAGACGCAGAAGAACAACGGCATTGAGGCAGGGAAAAAGAAGAACAAAAATAAATGAAACGCTAGGTGAGGGGACTGTACCCGCTAATGGGAGAGCTGCCGATATATTTCTCAACCTCTTTGATCGATGATGTGAATAAACTGAAGTATTGTTGGGGGAGGATGAACCAGGTCGAGATGAAATATCGGCATTATATTAGCGACATAGTAGCGATAAGAGGTAGACTGGCGTAAAATGGTCTTAGTTGTCATATCTACTCGGATTAGGACGCATTAGCGTAAAGAATTTCAGCGGCTGTGTTCGGTGTGAGCTAAACGATGACCCAAAAGTCTTCCTCGCCGCATGCGCTTTAGCCCATTTGTCCTACAGAAAACCAGCCTTGAAAACATCCAGCCATATCACTCAAGTCGGGGATGTCAAACACGTCAACCGCCATGATTGAGTCATCGAACATACTTCCTCGGGCAAATGAGTCAGGGATTGGATCAAGACTTGGAGTGCTAACTGCCATATTCGATGCCGTGTCCTGACATACGGGCTGCCGAGCTGAGGATGTAGCCACTTCAGGGTCAATCTTAGCCAATTCCGGTTCCCGAGATTGATGATGTGGGAAGAGATGAGCTTTGACCTCCGCTGCAAGCTTGTAACAACGTGCGCATTCATCTAAGGCACGGGACATAAATGCCACAGTATCTGGATGTTGACCCAGAGTATGGATTTGAGTAATGGTTGCCATGACTAAAGAATAAACGAGCATCAATGGAGCAGAGCGCAAACCGTGTTGTGAGCGAAATTGGCGTATCAGAACCGTGATAGTGGAACAAGAAGAATGACAGATCTCCCTCGCTGAAGCAGACAGAGGAAAGCCTGGGCTTGGTTTGACAAAATACCGGTTCAATGAGACTAAAAGAGAGTGATAGAAAAGATGGAGGACCAATGTGTGACCATGAGTGGACTTGGCCGTGCTCCACTGGCTCCATTGGAGAGATTCAGGTAGCGCAGTTTGCCACTTAGTCAAGCTTAGGTTGAGCTCACCTAGTCGGTTAGATCGAGAAGCTTCACTACGCCGTTTCGTACGAGGCTGGGAGAAAACGTCCGACATGATATCCTGCAAGATCTTCCCTAAGTACACCACGTGTTTGAGCGCGAGGACAAGTTGCTCCTTGTGTGGTTTGTTACTTGCGAAATGCGACGCGAACTCTGAAAGACCAAACCACGCGTGGTCGCTTGGAAAATCGGGAAGAGGTTCGCTTGGATGAACTGTTGCATCATCCTCGCGAAGGCAAACTGGCCGGCCGAGATAAAGACTGATGAGCTTGTCGGCAACGTATGTACCCCAGTATACGCGTCGCCTAATTTCTACGTCTTCTGGTGTCACGATGGTGCGATCATGTGGCACCCAGCTCATTGGGTCCTGATGAAAACCCAGATCATGCCCCATTCGGATTGCCATACCGGAGAACAGCCAACCTTGGGAAGCATTTCCTTGACCGACCTCATGGAAAGCGATGCAAAGTAGCGCCTGAACGGTAGCGATTGATGGCTTTGTGAGGCATTGCGATATAACGATCTCTTGTGCACATTTCGCGAGCAAATGCTTCTTTTCCTGTACAACAACGTTCTGCGAATGCGGTGCCCCTAGTGCGCACATGGCATAGAGCAAAGCGAACGACCAATAACGACCGTCGTATGTATTGGCGTAGTAGTCCGATAGAAACGCTTCACGATAGATAAACATACACATAGGATACTGATGGAGGAAGAATAATGGTAAAGTCTCCTGAATGAGCGCGTCGTCAACCCCAAGCGTCGATGCTAGGCGAACGATGCTGATGGAGTCGAGTATTGGAGGCGATGAGCGTGAGTCATTGGCACGCGAGGATCCCTGCGAGTTACCCGATTCGCGTGTATCAACGTCGAGGTAGATGCTTGTCGGACCGTGGAATTGGAGAATACCTAAGGGTCCCGAGCGAAGAGCAATTGCGTGGGAGCCGGCGGACACCTCGGATTCTACAGGTGATCCCTGGTCAACCGGGACTGGTAGCTCGTTCCATGACTGTAAATGATCATTGAGATCGGTATTAGCAAGCATTTCACTTCGTTCTTCATCCGTAGCCCCTTTCAATTGTTGCGTAAGGGTCTCAAAGTAAGCAAGACGAGCCTCAAGTGCGCTGAGGTATTTGTGCGACACTGGCCGCTTACGGGCGTCGCTTGCCGAAAACTCGCAGGCATGGTTTCCGTGCGTACAATTTGAACATGGCCGTACGCGATTGCATTTGATCTGTCATTATACTTCAGATGAATAATTGATCGTATTGCCGAGGATTGATACCTTACGGGTTTGACACCGCTTGCATCTGGAGGCTGATCAGCGTGATCCGGATGGAAAAGAGACGAGGAACCTTACGCAAGGCGATGCACTTGCTGGGGCATCTGGATTATGGGACGAATATAGATAAAGGTTGAGGAATGAGAAAGTGTCACATTGTCAAGTAGGGAACGGAAATGGCAAAGATGCGCTAGGCGGTTTCGGCCCAGGCTTAGTCAGGTTATTTGGTCATAACGTGTTCCACCACTCAGTGGGCCACACC
>JACVRA010000827.1:0-12107 GCA_019828545.1 Paracamarosporium sp. OC-R06-R3 | reverse complement strand
AAAAAACTAAAATTATAGGCTTATAGAAATAGTCTTTCTTTATAACTTTAATAAAGAGAGATTTTAAAAAGAAAAGGTAGTAAAAGAGTTATAATACTTTAAACTTTTATATTTTTATTAATTTTCCTAGTAAAACGCGTGCATTGGCTGAATCCGTGCATTGGGTGCACGGACACGTTAGCGCTCGTCATTACATCAGCGGTTGGTGCTGCGCGCAGAAAACGTCCCACTACGCGGGGCGGGTGCCACCGAGGAGCTACAAAAGTATAAAATGTAGACGCTTCCCTTCGCTACGAGGGCCTCGTTAATGCTTTGTTTTCTTCCTTTCTTTTCCGAATAGACGGACAGATAGATAGAAATACTCGCTGGATATAATGGCGCAGCAGAACAGAATCGACGCGGGCATTGCGCCGAACATCGACGTCAAGAATCTCAGCTATGCGTTTCCCGACGGTAGCAGCGGGCTCAAGGATGTTTTCCTCGACCTGCCTCCAGGAAGCAGAACGCTTTTGATCGGAGGTACTGCGATTGTCTTTTCCTGAAGCATACCACGCTGTTACCCCGAACTAACACCACCCAGCCAACGGCGCAGGCAAAACCACGCTCCTCCGCCTCCTTTCTGGCAAGCGCATGGCGCCAGCAAACACAGTGCACATCGCGGGCGTCGACCCCTTCAAGCTCGGCCTCGAAGGCGTAACCTACCTCGGCCTCGAATGGGTCCTGAACCCCATCGTGCGAAGCGACATCGACGTGCCCACGCTGCTGGCCTCGGTCGGCGGAAACACCTGGGCGGACCGCCGCGACGAGCTCGTCCGCATCCTCGATATCGACCTCAGCTGGCGGCTGCACGCGGTCAGCGACGGCGAGCGGCGCCGCGTGCAGCTCGCGATGGGGCTCCTCCGGCCGTGGACCATCCTCCTCCTCGACGAAATCACCGTCGACCTGGATCTCCTTTCGCGCTCGAATTTTCTCAATTTCCTAAAGAAGGAGACGGAGACGAGGCCGTGTACGATCGTGTACGCTACACATATCCTGGATAACCTCGCGACGTGGCCGACGCACCTTGTGCATATGTCGCTCGGGCGCGTCAAGAAGTGGGGCAGTATGGCGGAGATGAATGTCCAAGCTGAGGATGACAAGAGGGTCATCACTGGGAATAGTCAGTTGGGGGAGTTGGTGCTGCGGTGGCTGCAGGAGGACTTGGATGAGCGAGGGCCGCGGAATGCGGCAAGGACGCAGGGGAAGACGTATGAGAGTCTTGAGGGGAAGGGCGGGTATGGGCTGGAGAAGAAACCTGCTGCGTCGTAGGCGGCGGAGGCGGCGGGAAGTAACGTCTTCCTGGGCCGCACTACATTCAACAATGTAGTGGGCTGTGGCATCTTGTTTTGGCGTTTTGGGATGACTCTTCAACGATGATACCCCCGTATTTCAACACGGATTTCAACATGGGGAGGCTGCGTTTCTAGCATTTTTCGTAGATCTAGTGGGTGATTGGAGAGGTAGGTGTCGGTGCTTGTTTGCAGTGGGAAATGAAAACACACTGTCCGCCCATCTCACGATGGGCACGAACTTCAAAATTATCCCGTTGGTTGCAAGTGTGATCGAATACCTAGTTCTATCTAGTTGTGTACCCTGAAGCTACGAACAGCACAGTGTCTAAGGCTACTGCATGGCTCAATCATCCCACGTAACCGCTTTGCGCACAAGAAACTCCTCCATACCCTCCTGCGCATTGAACCTACCCCATCCGCTCCCCTTGATCCCACCCATCGGAAGCGCTGGCTCATCATGTACCGTCATACTATTAATATGTACAGCTCCGACCTGCAGCTTCTTCGCCAACCCAAGCGCCCTCCGCAAATCCCTGCTAAACACCGCTGCATGGAGGCCGTACTCCGTTGAGTTCGCAAATGTAACTGCTTCTTCATCTGTGGCAAACGTTGAGAGAGTAACAAGCGGGCCGAACGCTTCTTCGCTGTGAAGCGGTGTTGTGGGTGGGACATCTGCGAGGATCGTCGGGACAAAGGAAGCGCCCGGGAGGGAAGCCTGCGTAGTAGTGCCCGCGATGAGACTGGCACCGGAGTCGATTGCTGATGTGATGAGTTGTGCAAGACGCTGTTTCGATGCCGATGAAGAAACGGTAGGAGGCTCGGGAGCAGCCTTGGATAGCGTTTCGAGATGCTGCTGCAAGGCTTGGGTGAACTTGGAGGCGATGGAAGTGTGCACGGCGATGCGGTCAGTGCCCATACAAATCTGTCCTGCCTGCGCAATATTAGCAGCGATATTAGGGCTGAAATGGCTAGCAACAAGGTATCATATATGTGCATTGTGACTCACGTTCAGAAAAGCACCCGCCAAACACTCCTCTGCCGCCTTGTCCAGATCCGCATCCTCTAATACAATGGCTGTATTCTTCCCTCCCAGCTCCATCAACACTGGCTTTAGATTCTCACCACACGTCCTCGCGATCTTCCGTCCTGTTGCCGCACTCCCTGTGAAGTTGACCTTCCTGACTGCCGGATGTTCAATCATCGTGTTCACCACCATCGGCGCATCTTGTGGTCTGCACCCAATGACATTGAACACACCATCAGGCAGACCAGCTTCCTTGAAAGCTTTGCCCAGTTCATAGTAGCAGCGCGGTGTTAGTTCGGATGATTTGATGACGGTGGTGTTTCCCGTCGCAATGGCGGTCGCAGCGGCGCGGATGCCAAAGACGTATGGAGCATTCCATGCAACGACGCCCAGAACAACTCCATACGGCTCCTTCCATACCATTGCACTTTGGCCTTCCTTAGCAACGGCGGGCACACTACCGCAAACACTTGAGATCCGCCCAGCAATGTCCCGACACATGGCGATCGCAAGCGGCGTGACGAAGAACTGGGCCGCACCTTTGTCGGCTCCCATTTCAGCCATCATGTAATCTGCATATTTTTCTATGTTGGTCTCGAGGATGTCTGCAGCTTTGAGGAGGATGGAGGCTCTGGCACTTGGTTTTGTTTGGGACCAGGAAGGGAATGCGACCTGAGCGGCTTCAACTGCTTTGGTGGCATCTTCCGCGGTCGCAGAAATGGCTTTCCAACATATATTTCCTGTCCCTGGTGAAACGACGTCAAATGTTGAGGAGTGGCGTATGTCTTGGCCATTGATGAGAAGTGGGATATCGAAATAGGTGTTTGCCATTTTGGTGTTGTAGACAGCAGAGTGTGAATTGGTGAATATGTGTTTGTGTTCGCCTTTTGCTTCTTGTATTGCCCGAAGATATCTAGACGTAAGTTATCTAGTCAGACAAGTGATGACTCGTGCGAGTGCCAGCTGGCACCACGCTTCACAGCTAGAACTATCCCTCAAAGGTTCATTGTATGAAGCGCTAGCCGTCTTACGTAAGTTAAGGCAAACTAAACACTCTTCACGGCTCATTGGGGAAGGTCGACATATAGCTCTCGAGTACATCGATTAGATCTTCTCGTGCAGCTGGAGAAACTCTATTTTCTGCTGGTGGTGCGTTGTCTTTTTTCTTCTGTGCGCCCACGGCTCGTCTATGCGATCGGCTCTTTAGATGCAGTTTCCAGTCATTCTCGTTGAAAAAGGTTGTACCGCACGTTTCGCAAACTCGCTTGCCCCAAAGGTCTGGACGTTGTGACAAATCGTAGTCGCGTCTAGGGTTCAGCATGTCGTGTGCGGCTTCTGAGAGCGTTGCTGGATCTGGAAGAGGTTGGCCTGAAAGAAATCTTGCGGTAAGATCGGATGACGGTTGCACCGCTGCCTCCTCCCACTGTGACACGTCTGCAATGTCAAGCAAGAAAGTCTTGCCCCCTTGGCCAGCCGCGAGAAGAGCGTTGAGAAGCTTGATTTGTATCCACCGGATTTGTCGCTTAGCATATTGTCTGGTTGCAGCTTGCGTCTTTTCGATGGCGGCTTGCTTCAATTTTGCAAGTTTGGCGTCTGGATGTGAACCCTCGCAAATGGCGGTTTGGTAATCCAGAAACTCTTTGTAGCCGATCGAGACCCAGATGCCTCGAGTCTGATCAATGGTTTGACTAGTGCGTGTCTCGTAGTCTGTGCGAAAGTTGTGAAGCGTCTCCACTTCAGAGAGCAGGCCTTTCTCCAGCATCTTGTCGACTCGTGAGTCCAGGCGAGTTGTCAAAATATCTTTAGATGCATGAACCCAAAACAGAAGAGTAGGGAACCGCAAGCCAGAAGAACTGTCCGGTTCGTCGAACGAAAGCTCTTTCTTCAGCCGCTGCTCGGAGTAAACTTGAGAGGCCTGTTTTCCTGTCTTGAGGTAAATTTCAAGCGAACGCTCTATTTTCCGACGTTCGTTGGGATGCCACCTATCCGCCATGACTGGATCCACCTCCCTAAGCTTTGCGAGAAGAACTTCGGTAGGCTCGTCCAAGATTGGCAGTCGTTTAGATTGGTCTTCTTCATTCTTGAGCAGAGGTTCCTCAGATAGGGCGTCCTTGAAGAGAAGTGATTGTGTGTAGTAGTGCGTTCCACCGACAAGGATGGGCAGTTTTCCTCGACTCCTAATCTCATCAATCTAGAAACTTTAGATTTGAAAGTTGTGTCATTACTGGTTGGGACCTTACCACTCCCAAAGCTCTCGATACAAACTTCCCCACCGTCCACGTCTCTTCCTCGAGATCGATGCAACCGAGCAGATGGTGCGGTACACCTTTCATCTCATCTTGGGTAATCTTGTTCGTGATGATCGGTAAACCCTTATACAACTGCATTGCATCTCCGTTGATAATTTCGCCATTAAATCGCCGGGCCATTTCCACGGCCAACTACCTACGGTGATCAGCACACAGAATAGCATACTTGAAAGATGCTCCTACATCTGACTTGCCCGTCCCCGTCGCACCAACAATAGCCACGAGCGGCTTTGAAGGCGGAGTCACAGCCATTCTGGCAGTGGCGGTAGTATAAAATCTAAGTGTGCGGATCATGCATTCATCGACTTCGTAAAAATGCAAGAAAAACAAACGTATCTCAGATAAAACAAGGAAACAAGATTTAATACCAGTCTATTTACAAACCTGTGTCGTGTGACTGCGCATGCGCTGCGGGAACAATTCGAGGACGAACTGACTAGCGCCGAAGCTCGGGCCCTCTAAAAGTTTGGAGAGCATCATCGCACCTCCTCGAGCTCGCCGACGCACCTTCCATCACCAACACCGTCGCTCCAACACCTACGTCCTCACCGCGCACCTAATCTCTCCTTCCCCTTCCACTTAAAACACCGCCACAATGGTCAAGCTCGAGGAAGTCGTAGACGAGGAGTTCCTCCGCGAACAGACAGGCCCCCATGACGAAGACGAATGGGATACCGACTCCGGTACGCACACCTACCAACCCATCTATCGCCCCGTCTGAGACCTTCGTCTTGCTAACAATCCATCCCGCAGAATCAGACACTTCCTCCGTCGCGGACCTCTCCCTAGACGAAACACTCTACGAGCGCCTCGCCGCTCTCCAAGACATCATCCCCGCACACACGCGCCGCAGCATTGCTTCAAAGTACAACACCGCGACGTCGTACCTGAAGTCTGGGCTTGCGCTCGGCGGGAAGACGCTGTGGGTCGTCAGCACGAGCGCGCTGTTGCTGGGTGTGCCGTGGGCGCTGGCGTACAGCGAGGAGCAGATGATTGTGGAGCAGGAGAAGATGGAGTTGGCAAACCAGAGGGCGCAGAATGAGGTATGTTATGTTACGCGTTGAGAGACGGGATGGATTGAGTAACAATAACTAACGATACTGTAGTTCATGGCACCGGGCGCGGGAGCAGGCCAGCCGCAGGGCGCGAAGCCGGCGTTGTAAAATTCTCGCGATAGGGCCGCAACATCGGAGCGCATGTGGCGGCAGTTCTTCACTTGTTTTACTATAGACGGAGCGGGAATGGATGGCACGCAAATATTTGCGACGGAGCACTGTCTTCATACTTCTGTACATTACATAGGGGGTCTCCTCTTCCGGATTTAATGCATGCAAATGGTCACACGCGCACGACGAGTCAAACAGACGTGCACAAGCGGAGTAATGTAATGCTCAATGCGACTATATATACAATGCAGCCCACATTCTGCTTACATGCCGACGCTCCAACAATGATGCACGGTCTACCCTAACTAACCGTAGCCCATTAAATTCAATGTGTGAATACGCCCGTAACAACGACCAAAAACATAACAGCGGTAAAAGCGGAAAGTCTAATCGTGCAGATCCCTTAACCAACCGTCCAAATACGCTTTTGATATAACTGCGAGCCCCGTGCTCGCCTGTTGCTCATGGTAAGAAATTGGTAATACAGCGAAAAGAAGGCGTATGGTGATTATAGTCGGTACATGCGGTCGTTTTATCGCCTCCCCTGGGGTGACACAGGGTATTCAAAGTCGGAGTTCAGACGTCTAGAATGGGATTGAACCAGCGTCGGAGGCGGCGCGCTCCTGCTGCTCCATGACGGCCTCGTCCGCGGCATCTATTGAGACTGCAAGGCCGAGCTTGGCGGCGCTCTACTCTAATTAGCATCAGTACACGCACAGGGGGAGGTTGAACGTACGGTCTTGTGGTCAATCTCGCCTGAGAAGGTGACGCGGATGGGTTGCGCGATCATCTTCTCCAACAAGCACGAAACCTTGCCGGAGTTGTCGATTTGCGCTCTGAATGACGCAGCGCGGAAGTCATATTTGGCACCAATGGTTACCTGGCCCTCCTTCTGTGGACCACCCATGGGGCCGGCAGGGCCAATTCCTGCGAAAGCGAGGTTGCAGTTGATACCTGCCTCGACCCTCTCGGAAAGCCTTCGCCAGTATGAAGCCTCCAGAACACCTCTGTCTGGGATGATCTGTCCGCACGCCATCCAGTCCACTGCCTTGTAGCGGGCTGCGTATGAAACGTTCAACTCAGGGGGGTAAGCCATTGCTGGTCGCGTCCAGAAGGCATCGATACCAAGCGCGAGCTTAGGAGTGACGGATTGGAGATAGCTGGCCATGACCATGCCTGTGATGCCACCGTCAAGAAGGGAGGGGTTGACGGCCTTGAGCGACGCTGAGAAGTCTGAGCCGGTGTAGTCGTTCTCGAGCGACACCATGTTGCCCTGGGATGTGAGCTGCACCGAGGCCTTGGAGATGAGCGCGGACGTCCATCGCCAGTTGAAGCGGCCGGAGAACTGGAGGTCGTTGTCGAGGTTACCTTGGAGGAACACCTAGGGATGTCAGCTATGTAGGCAGCACTCGAGCGGCGCAACGCACCTTGGGGGAGCCATAGATGGCAGTGTATGCGTATGGCGGCTGGACCTGGGAGCCCATGGATAGCGAATGCGAGACCTGGAACATGGGAGCGGCGCTGAAGGCCTTGGTGAGTTCGGCGCGCAGGCCGGAGAAGCTCAGGTTGTTCAGGAAGACATCGCGCTGCACCTCCTTTGCAATGTTCTCGACGGTGCCAGGGTTGGAGAGCCCCAGGGCCTCTCTCCGCTCCTGGAATCCGGTGTAGACATCACGTAGCCGCGCAAAGGCGCCGTTGTGGGTGATGATGTCGGTGATGGCCTGCTGCTGCTTCGGTTCGAGCTCCATGGTGCTGTGAAACGGGATAAATAATGTGTATTAAGCTGCGCTGGTAGGTCACGACGACGCGCCGATTGGGATGGAAACGGCGCGAGCTGTTGCGGAGGAAGCTATTGGAGGATGGAGATGCGGTGCTGAGTGACGCTTCGAACTTTTTCCCGTGAAGGAGATGCGCCAAGCATCATGCCGTAATGCGTTAGCGCGCCTTCCTATCAGCAAGCCAACAAATGACGCCGACGGCGGCTTTGCTGCATTTAGAGCACTCGATTGCGAGTCCCCATCGTTTGCAGTGTAAAGGAAAACGACACTCGCCGTCACAGATCCTTCGTCGTGGAGGCTTGACATACGACGTCTCCGTTCGCCGTACCCTGGTCCGGTCGCCTGTAAGAAGATACCCGACGCATTGGTTGGGGCCGTCACCACGTCCCAGACGCATCCCGAGACAACCTCCGACCTGTCGTCTTAACCTCGTTTCTCATCTTCTTCCTTCGTGCCTATTGTTTCTTTCCCCAAGTTATAGAGCACCGGGTCAAAATGGATACCTTGCTGTAAGTCCATGGATTCCCCCACGTGCCACGGAGTGAAGCATAACACCTTCACTCTGTATCACACCGAACGTAATAAGCTTATTGCAGCGATGAATCTCACCGTCACAGGACTGCTGAAATTTACGCAAACTCACCCCGCTTCCGGCGGCGGTCGAGTACCTTTGTTGACGCCATCCACGACCTTCCCCAGAAGGAGGAGATGGCGCCGGCCCAACTCTACAGCACAGAATCAGGCCGACTTTTTCACTCCGGGCGCATTGTCATTGCTACTGTCGGTTTACCTGCCCGAGGGAAGACGCACACCTCGGTCGCAGTTGCCCGCTACCTCCGGTGGCTTGGTGTCAAGACTCATGTGTTTCATTTGGGCGACTATCGTCGCGCAACGCTTGGCCCTGGCAAAGACGTTCCAGACGACTACTTCTTTCTCAATGCATCTCCGCAGTCGGTTCTACTTCGAAACAAGATTTTGAAGAAATGTCGTGAAGATATCTACCATTTTCTCGAGCACGACAAGGGCCAGGTCGCCATCTATGATGCAGTCAATGCCATCTCCATGGGCCGGAAGTCACTGGCGAAAGAGTTTGCCAAGAACGGGATCCAGACCATCTTCATCGAATCGCACTGTACCGATGAACGCATCATCCAGGAGAACGTGCGTCGTGTGAAAATCTCATCGCCTGACTATCAGGGATGGAAGGACGAGGACGCCGTCCAAGACTATCTCGCCCGTATCAATTCCAGGATACCGCACTTCGAGACAATGGAAGAGCCGGACCTACATTGGATCAAGATGATCAACGCTGGCGAACGAGTGGTGGTGAACAATTGCGCATTCGGGTACCTGTCTCAGCGAATCGTCTTCTATCTTCTGAATCTACACATCAAATCGCGCCAGACGTATTTCGCTCGAGCTGGGACTACACGAGAAGAAGACTCTTACAAGATCGATGCTTCGTTGTCTCCAGAGGGCCGTGATTATTCGAAGAAGATGAGCGAGGTGCTATTGAAATACCGTGAGGAAGAGAAAGAGAACCTTATTGCTCAAGGTGCGCGGGATGCCGCTCTTAAGCCACTCACTATCTGGACTTCGACGCGTCATCGAACTGTTCAAACCGCGGAATACCTAGCCTCGAAGGGGTACCGTGTGAGACAGAGATCCCAGATGAGCCAGATGAATCCAGGCGTATGCGAAAGAATGTCGGAAGATAAGATCCGTGACGAGTTTCCCGATGAGGTAGCCAAGCACGAGGCCGATCCTTACCATCACCGATACCCGCGAGCAGAGGTAAGTCATCTCAATCTATTCATCAGAAGATTTGCTAAGAAGATAGTCATACCACGATCTTGCGGTACGCATGGAGCCCATCATCCTTGAGCTTGAGCGGGAAGAGAATGATCTTCTCATAATTGCGCACGAATCGGTGCTGCGAGTCCTTTATGGATACCTCATGGCTTGCAATGCTGCTGACATTCCCAAACTTGAGTTTCCGCGAGACGAGATCATTGAAGTATGCCTGACATGTAAACTCCTCAGAACATATATTGTATTAATGAGCTCCAGATCATACCCTCCAGCTACAACAATGTCGCCAAGCGTATCAAGATTCCCGACCTCCCAGAGAGCATGGTCCCCGGCAGCCCCGAAGACATCAAGATTCCCGTCCCGCCCAGCGGAACCGTAAGTCCCTTTCCGGGCCTTGGCACACCGCAAGTTGGCTCTGGGACCTCTACACCGCAGTTGAATACACCTCAACCCTTAAACCTGAGGAAGACACATATTAACCCGTCGGACTAAACAGCTTCGCCATCGCTACCGGTACGGTGCCACGTTCGATAACGAGAGGCTGAGCCAACAAACGGATCTCGATTCGGGTTTCGAGTGATCAATCTGACGTCTGATGAGCTTATGACGTATGCATTCATTTCGGTTCTGTAGATTTTGGATGGACATGGGTATTGTGGATGAAAGTGTAGACATGAGGCGCTTGTAGTATATACAAAGGCTACTGCAACCTAGACGATATAAACGGCATTCCTACCTTTACTTCCTTGCCACAGATCTAGTCTGAAGACACGAGTCATGTTCGATTAATAAGCGACGGAACTCCACTCGCATCCTTCCTTCCTACCATTTATTATTCCCCTGCCTATACAACACCAACCTCAGCCCTCCCATCCACCCTAGCTATCATTTCATAAGCCCAATCCTGATTATTCACAGCACTTAACCCACCTATTCAACAATGCCACACACCCCACCCCAAACCTCCCCTCTCCGCACACTCCTCCTTACAGAAGCCGTCCTCAAAGTAATCGGCGGCACAATCTTCCTCCTCTCCCCAAGCAGCATCCTCAAAAATCTTACCTACCCCCCATACACGCTCACTTCTAAAACCCTCGTCCGCAATCTCGGCACGCAAACTCTCGCTTTCAGCATACCGCTCTTCCTCGCCGCACGCTCAGATGCGGTGAGTGTGAGGAGTAGGAAGATCGTGTACTGGGCTTTGCTGGCGAGGGAGGGGTTCCTTGCATTAGGGCTGTTGGGGCAGATTGGGGTGGCGTGGATTAGGGGGGAGGGGGCGAAAGGAACTGAGGAGGTGGAAGATGAGAGGGCTGTGGAGGAGGGGAGGGGGAGAGAGGTGAAGGGGGTGGTGGAGGATAAGAAGGCGGAGAGGAAGAAGTTGGTGGGTGGGATGTGGGTGTGGGTTGCGGAGTTGGTGCCGTTTGTTGTGGGTAGGGTGTGGGTTTTGGGGTGGAGGGAGAGTTGGTTTGAGTGAGGTGATGTGGGAGAGAGGTGTAACGTGGGTGGGTAGGATTTTTCTGAAGAGCGTTATGTGGGTTAGCGTATTTTGTGGAATGTTCTTGGGGGTGGTTTGAAGACCAACGAGGACCTGTATGTGATATTATGATGTACAACTAGTCACGATATATCCAATCTCCGTCTTTGAGCTTTTAAGATGTGTAATAAACTTGGTATTCTTACGCTTTTAACCTCGATGTTGAGCCGTTTGCATAGCATCGTAATCCAGGGGACGATGTTAATCAGTAGAATCGTGGATCTATAAAAGTCATATTCTATCTCTCCACCCTTTGACCTCGAGTCCACTCCCGACGTTTTTGAAAAGACAATGAGGGAAAAAAAAAGAGCACCTAGGAATGACACCTATAAAAGATTATCACTAAGTATACATGCCCTTAAAGCCATTCCCAATTTTTCGCCTTTGTGAATCCTCAAATTTCCTCATTCTCTTCCATATCTAGTACCTATTTCATTCTACATATCTCACCTATCCACGCAACAAAACCATGAACACCTCTTCTCGCCAAAATCCGCAAATCTCCCTCAGCAACTGTGCCCGCGAAGATATATTCTGCATCCAGGCAGCAGACTTCTATTGTCTCGCAGTATCCATGGTTGCGATTTCTCGGTACCACATCAACCATCCAAGCGCGACGGTGTTGGCCTTCACGATGTTTTGGGAATCCTAGTCGATGGAACTATCAAATAATATTCTACTAATAGTGATCGAACGAATCAGCGAATGCTAATTTCATGGTTTATTATATATCCCTCAGCAATACGTACTACAACCATCCGATCAGAGTCCTAATACCATAAAGTCAAAAGCCGTAACGTAGTTTATAAGCGAGTCGGACATACAAGCGAGTCGGACACCCCACCAACTTTGCGCACCTCTGCGCACGTATATCATAACAACGCTACAAGATAATATATATACATTCAAGCAGTAGATTAAGCAGTAGCTAGAGTCTCTTTTTTGCATGTACGTGCATTATGCCCTTGCTCTCTGCACTTACTACAGCGTGCAAGAGCCTGGCGGCTTACGCCTGATTGCTCTCCCCCATGACGCTCCTCACGAGCAATCTGCTGATCAGCCTCACGTTGAGCCAGTATATCCTCGCCAGCTCCCTTTGTCAGCACTCCTTGATGCTGTATACGCTTTTTCTTGCGCTGCCTACGCGCAGACG
>JACVRA010000082.1:0-171435 GCA_019828545.1 Paracamarosporium sp. OC-R06-R3 | reverse complement strand
AGACTATATATATAATAAATCCTATAGAATTCTATAGTTTTATAGAATCCTATACATAAGATCCGTGGGATCCTATAGTATAATTATATAACGTTAGTTACGTAGTCTTAGTATCTTAAGGCTTAGCGTATAGGATACTATAAGACGTTACCTAATTAGTTAGTAGGGCTAAGGTTGTTTCTTATCATTATAAACGGCTTCCTTCCTATATTAGATCCTAGATCCTAATAATATACTACCTAAAGAGGTAGACTTATATAAAAATAGACGCTTTAGACCGTATACTAAAAGCAATTCTCTCCTAGCTATATAAAGGTAGGAAATAGAGACTAGTGTTCTACTATTCTTAAAAGTTTTTAAGAGTAGAACTAAACTACGACGTTTATAATAAGGAGTTACTAGTAATAGTAAACGCCTTTAAATAATAGAAAGTATAATATATAGGTATACTATATTAAATAGAGGTCTAAATAGACTATTAGAATCTAATAAGCTTTACTACAACCAAGAAACTTAACTAACGATAAGTATAATAAGCTAAATTTCTAGTAAACTTTAACTTTAAGATATACTATTAATTTAGAATATTTAATAGAGTAGTAGACGCTCTAAGCTAAAGATTAAATCTTATAGGAAAGGAACTTAAGATATAAACTATATTATTAAAAGTACTAAGTAATAGTACTTTATAATATAACTAACTAAGGGAATAATACTATTAGATAAACTTAAAATACTATATATAATTAATAAAAGTGTAATAGGTAGTTATCCTTAACTATTAAAGCCTAAAAGTAAATAACTTCTAAGACTACGCCAGGCTCTTTAAGGAATAGAAAAAAGAGTACGACTTCTATTAAATAAAATTTAATAGGAAGGACTACTAGCAAAGGTAGATTATATAAAAAGGCTAAGAAGACTTTTTAGTAAGAAAGCTTTACAAGTTAAGGGAATAGAAATACCCTAGTATTAAAGAAATAATATATTAAATTATAAATAAATATACTATACCTAAACTTAAGGAGGTAGTTAAAAAGATACTAGGTAACTATTTAATATACTATAAAAATAAGCTTAAGAAATATAAGTTTTATAGATTATTATAACCTCTACTACTACTAAAGCAACTATAGTTAAGTATAATAATAGACTTTATAGTAAAGCTTCTAGTATTACTATAGCTAAGGTTAAAAAGAATATATAATATAATATTAAATATTATAGATTAATTAATAAAGGTAGCCAAGTTTATACCTATAAAAGAATCTATAATAGTAGAGGAATTAGTTTATAAAGTTAATAGGGTACTACTATTAAAGTATAGCACCCTAGACGAAATTATTATAAATAGAGATAAACTTTTTATATCTAAATACTAGAATACGTTTATAAGTACTTTAGGAATAATAAGAAAACTCTTAACAAGTTTCTACCCTTAAATAAATGAATAAATAGAACGTATAAATTAAATATTAAAATAGTATCTACGATTCTATATAAATAAATAGTAGAATAACTAAATTAAACTCCTACTAACTATATAGTTAGTATATAATAGCATTAAATTAGGTACTATAGGATACTTACCTCACTACGCCAACTATAGGTATAAGCCAATAGTTTATTAGGACTTAAGAGATATAGAAAGTATTACTATAGAAGCCTAAGAAAAGGCCTAGAAAATAAAGAAAATATATTAAGCCCTATAGGATAGGATATCCTATAAGGCCCTCTTAGCATTTAAAAATATAAATAAGTAAAGGATTAAGGGACTAACCTTTAAAAGGGAGGATAAAGTTTTCCTATTATAAAAAAATCTTAAAATTAAACGGTAAAGTAAAAAACTAGATTATTTATAAATAAAACCTTTTAAAGTCCTAAAAAATAAAGGACTAGTTATAAATAGGCTTTAATTACTAAAAGAAACTAAAATATACTTAATCTTTTATAAATTACTACTAGAACTAGTACCTTTAGATGCTCTAATTAAAACCTAGTTAATACTAAAAGACAAAGAGTATAAGATTAAAACTATTAAAGACTTATAGAAATTTAATAATTAACTTAAGTACTTAGTATTATAAAAAGGATAGCTAGAGTAGTATAATACGTAGGAACTAAAAGAAAACCTTATAAACTATAAGGAACTACTAAAGGACTTCTAGAATAAATACGCAAAGGTACGTTTTTAAAGAAGTATAATCTTAAACCTAAAACTAAAGAAATAGTATTAAAATTATAAAGGAAATTAAAAAAGTTAAAGAAGAAAGGATTAGCCTATAACTAGCCTAAGTTAGTTAAGGGTAAGGATGGCAAAAGAATAGATAAAGCTATAGTAATCTTACTCTTTAAAGCCTCCCCCTTTAAATGTTTTATTATATTAGCTACGTAGACGTTGTAAGCTATAAAGGCCTACTCTTCTTTTTTAAGCTTTATAAGCTCTAGCTCTAAGTAAGTAGCTTTAGCCTTTGTAGTTAGCAAAGCTAGACGCTTCTAATACTTTTTAGATTAAACTTACTCCTACTCTTTCTTCAATACCTATAGGCTACACTCTGCGTGAACCGCGATGTATACTGTATATTAACCTAACAAGGTGTCTATAAAACACTTAGGAATATTCTTTACAATATATAAATTACAGCATATAGGTATTACTAGGGCTAGATTATAAACTTTATTAGTACGTTAACGACGATAGGCGGTCGAAGATTTCTTTAGTATCTTAGGCATAGTTAAGGAGGCTAGGGAAATCTTAAAGAGGATATTATACTATAGGTGTACCTAAGGAGCTATACACCTTTATACCTACTAACTATACTATAAGCACTAGTTACGGGATAATAATAGGATATTAAAACGATAACCCTAAATAGGGGGGTAATATTATAAGTATAATAGATACTAACAAGGACTAGTAGACAATACAAGAAATAAAAAGGATAATAGAATAAAAAATAAACTATAAGTATTAGAATTACTAAGAACTAACGTTACGTAATCCCTTCCCTATTAAGAAAAGGTTCTCCCTAGAGAACTATAGCTTGGCGGGAGAACGGAAGGTTCTCCCGCTAAAAGACGACTCTCCTAGGATAATAATATTAAGATAGGAGTATAAAGAGGAGGACGACTAGTATATAGTCTAGGAGGATCTCTATACTTTTCCTACTCTTCGTAGTTAACTTATCTCTTATAGCCAAATTGTAAGTACTTCTTCTATATAAGAACAATTAGTCTTTAACGGTTACGTTATTAAGTACCTCCGTACTTAATTAAGCTTCTTAATATATCTTTACCAAACCGCTTTTCCATCACTAAAGTCCACGGCCCTGTTACGATTAAACCCTACCGCCTTAGTACGGATCGGACCAGGTACGTAATACCCCATTAACAAGTATAACTATAACAATACCGTCCTCTTATAGTTATTATAAAAAGAAGGGTTTAAAATATATAGTAAAGTTATTAACTAGTTATTATACTCTTTATATTTATATATAGTATTATTATAATTTAGTACTATTAAAAATAAAATAGTAAAAAATAAAAGATAAGTAATATTACCTTTAAATTAATATTTTTTATTTAAAAAAGTCTTTAGCTTACGCTTAGTAAGAGCTATTAAAGGCTTAAAAAAAAGAGTATTATTATAAGTAGAAAGATACTACTTTTATAGAGGAATTAAAAAAGTTAAAGTATATAATAGAGTTAATTAAGTCCCCTTTACCTTTTTTTTTAGCTAGTATAGCTATTACTATAGCTTTACCTTTTAGACCTTTACTATTTAAACCCTTAGTTAATCCTAGCTAATTATAGGCTAATTCTTCTTTCTTTAACTTTTTTACCTTTCTTTATAATTTTAATACTGCTCTTTTAGTTTTAAATTTAGGATTATACTTTTTTAAAAGTGTACCTCTACGTACTTATACTAAAAGTCCTTTAGTAATTTCTTATAGTTTATAAGGTTTTCTTTTAGTTCTTATATATTATATTATTCTAGCTATTCTTTTTATAATACTAGGTACTTAAGTTAACTATTAATTTTTTATAGGTTTTTAATTGTATTAACTTTGTACTTCTTATTTTTTAGTTTTAACTAGGTCTTAATTAAAGCGTCTAAAGGTACTAGTTTTAATAGTAATTTATAAAAGGTTAAATATATTTTAGTTCCTTTTAATAATTAAAGCTTGTTTATAACTAGTTTTTTATTTTTTAAAATCTTAAAGAGTTTTATTTATAGGTAATCTAGCTTCTTACTTTACCTTTTTATTTTAAGGTTTCTTTATAATAGGAAAATCTTATCTCTCCTTTTAAAGGTTAGTCTTTTAATCCTTTACTTATTTATATTTCTAAATACTAAGATAGTCTTACGGGATATCCTATCCTATAGGGCTTAATATATTTCCTTTATTTTTTAAGCCTTTTTTTAGGCTCTTATAGTAATACTTTCTACGTCTTTTAGGTCTTAATAAGCTACTAGCTTATACCTATAGTTAATATAGTATAGAGAATAGCCTATTATATTTAATTTAATACTATTATATACTAACTATACTATTAGTAGAAGTTTAATTTAGTTATTTTACTATTTATTTACGTAGAATTATAGGTACTACTTTAGTATCTAATTTATATATTCTATTTATCTATTTATTTAGAAATAAAAACTTATTAAGAGCTTTCTTATTATTTCTAGAGTATTTATAAACGTGTTTTAGTATTTTAATATAAAAAGTTTATCTTTATTAATAATAATTTTGTCTAGGGTACTATACTTTAAGAGTAGTACCTTATTAACTTTATAGGTTAATTCTTTTACTATTATAAATTCTTTTATAGGTATAAACTTGGCTACTTTTATTAGTTAGTTTATAATATTTAATATTATATTATATATTCTTTTTAATCTTAGCTATAGTAATACTAGGAGCTTTACTATAAAGTCTATTATTATACTTAACTATAGTTATTTTAGTAGTAGTAAGGGTTATAATAACCTATAAGGCTTATATTTCTTAAACTTATTTTTATAATATACTAAATAGTTGCCTAGTATTCTTTTAATTACCTTTTTAAGTCTAGGTATAGTATACTTATTTATAATCTAATATATTATTTCTTTAATACTAGAGTATTTCTATTTTCTTAACTTATAAAACTTCTTTACTAAGAAGTCTTTTTAGCCTTTTTATATAATCCTCTTTTACTAGTAGTCTTTTCTATTAAATTCTATTTAATAGAAGTTATACTTCTTTTATTATTCTTTAGAGAGTTTAGCGTAGTCCTAAAAGTTATTTACTTTTAGTTTTTAATAATTAAGAATAACTACTTATTATATTTCTAATCTTAGTATATAGTATTCTAGGTTTATTTATTAGTATTATTCTTTTAGCTAATTATATTAGAGTATACTATTTTAACTTACCTTTAGTATTATATAAGGTTCTATAGATTCTTTTTTTATAAAGTTTAATTATTAACTTAGGGTATCTACTACTCTATTAAACGTTTCTAGTTAATAGTAGATTTTAAAGTTAAAGTTTATAAAAAATTCTACCTATTATATCTATTATTAATTTAATTTCTTAGTTATAATAAAGCTTATTAGGTTTTAATAGTCTATTTAGACCTTTATTTAGTATAGTATACCTATATATTATACTTTTTATTATTTAAAGGCATCTACTATTACTAGTAGTTCTTTATTATAAACGTTATAATTTAGTTCTACCCTTAAGAACTTTTAAAAGTAGTAGAATACTAGTCTCTATTTCTTATTTTTATATAGCTATAAGAGAATTACTTTTAGTATATAATTTAAAGCGTTTGTCTTTAAGTAGGTTTTCTATTTAAAATTATATATCTATAATAATAGTCCTTTAAGGAACCTCTTTTTTAATTTTTAAATACTTTTTTAGCTTTACTTATAAGGTCTTTCTATTAATCTTTTCTTATAAGATTAATTATTAGTACTATAACTTTAGAATAGTCCCTAATAAACTTTTAATAGAAGTTAATAAACCCTAAAAAGGATTATATATCCTTTACTAACTTAAGTTCTTATTATTTTTATATAGCGGCTATCTTCTTTAGATCTATAAATACGCCTTCTTTTAAAATTATAAATTCTAGGTACTCTATTTTAATAATATAAAACTTATACTTTTCTAGGTATAAAAGTAGTTTATACTTTTTTATTTTTTTAAATACTTTTTTTATATACTCCTAATGCTCTTCTAGAGCTCCTAAGAAGTAGATAAATATATTATTAAAATAGGCTATATAAAATATATTTAAGTATTTATATAGTACCTTATTAATTACTACTTAAAATATAGTAGGTACGTTAGTTAGTCTAAAGAATATAACTATATATTTATATAGGCTATAATAGGTTTTAAATATAGTCTTTTATTCTTCTCCTTTAGCTATTTATATATAGTAATATCTATTACGTATATTAAATTTTATAAACTATTTAACTCCTTTAAACCTATTTATTAATTTTATAATAAGTAGTAATAGGTATTAGTTTTTTACTATAGTATTATTTAGCTATTTATAATCTATATAGAGTTATAGCTTACTATTTTTCTTTAGTACTTAAAGGATAAAGAATATAGCTAGGCTTTTACTTTCTTAAATAAACCTTTATAATAGGTTTTTACGTAAATATTCTTATAGCTCCTTTTTTTAATTTACTAATATTAGCCTTAACTGCTTTAGTTATAGTTTTGTACCTACTTTTAAAGGAATTCTATAATCCTACTCTTAGTACTTAAGTAGAGCTTTCTCTTTTTTTTCTTTAAAGAGTTCTATATACTCCTTATATTCTAGTAGGATATTTATAGGTATAGGTATAACCTAAAGATTTAATTTTTATACTTATATAACTTTAGTATTTTAGGGTTTCCTTTTTATAAGTCTTACTATTCTAGCTTTAGAGATCTCTTAAATCTTATTATTTATTTTCTAGGAAAATACCTTTTTAGTTTATTCTTTATAGGGCTATCTTACTCTATTAATTACTAGCGTAGCTTATTTAGCTATAATAGTTTATTTCCTTTAGTTTATTATTAGATTATATTTTTAAAGTTAATTATATCCTATAATTACTTCTACTACTCCTATTTTTAATATAGTAAACTTATGTTGGCTCTTAAATCCTTTAAGGTTTACTAGTAGAAATAAGGTTTTTAGCTATAAATACCCTTTTTTATACTTTTATAATAGCGTTTTATCTACTATTTTTAACTTAATTAGTTAGTTCTTTCTTTAATAAGGTAGTCTTAGCCTTTTAACTACGTCTTTAAAGATTAAGTATTTTATTACTTTTAAATTAATTAATACTATAACTTAGAATCCTTTAATTATAATAGTCTTAGTTAACTATAGGTTTTTATTAAGGTCTTTAGTAGTTCTTCTTACTATTATTATACCTTTACTAGTCTAGCCTTTAGCCTAGTAGCCTTTTAGTTTTTTAGCTATACTATAATTAACTATTTATTTTTAACTACCTATAGCCTAAGGTACTTAAGCTTATACTTACTTAAGAATTAATTAATCCTTTTTTTTTTAATAGTAGAGTTGTCTTTTCTATATTAATAGTAGTTTTAAACTAGGTATTTCTAATACTTTAAGGCCTTATATTTTTAATTATAAAATTTCTAGGCTACTACTTTTTTTTTTACTAGATGGCTTAAGTATTTCTTTCTTTTACAATCCCTCTAATTATATGCTATATAAATAGGGTCTTTTTATAATAGGCACTTTTAAACGTTATATATATATAGTATTTTTATAACGTTATTTTTTAAGTCTATTAACTATATTTTTATTACGTACTTTTAGTCCTAGTAAAGTAGGTAGGTATATAGGAAATATTTTATTTATTTTAAGTATATATATATTATTTCCTATTCCTCTTTGTAGTATATATAGTATAGCTTAACCTTATATTATTTAATTTTTACTCTTATATAATTATAGTCTTCTAGGGTTACTTTAGCTAGTCTTTTTATTAGTTAATATAAAGTATAGGTATTCCTAGTATAATACTACTATTTTATTTTATAGTATTTCTCTTTTACTTATATCTACTATATTAGTATTAATACTATTTCTTATTGTTTCTTAGCCTATTTATAGGTTTTATAGGTATACGTCTTAAGAATTTTTATCTTTTTTTAATAGTTAGACACTTTATAGATTTCTTTACTATATATTTAATATATATTTTAATAGACTCTAGTAGTAATCTCTTCTTTTATAGTATTAATCTATATTTCTTATTATAGATTATTAACTTTAGTAACCTCTTAGCCTATAGATTCCTAAAGTTCTTTAGACTTATTTTTATAAAGTAATAGAGGTATTTTAGGCCTTAAACTTACTATCCTTATCCTTATAATTTTAGCTCTTTTTTTAGGTTTAACTTAGTTTTCTAGATAATCTACTTTAAAATATCCCTTTTTTCTATACGTTAGGTATACTCTATCCTAGTAGTATTCCTATTTTTTTTTTTATATATTAAGATTCTATTTACCCTTTTTCTAGGTTTTATTTTATTTTTAGTCTTAGGCTTTATTAGCTATAATAATGTCGCCGTCTTTATTCCAACGTTTCTATTTTTTATAGCTATTAGCTTTTATAGTAGGTATTTTTTTATTATTCTCCTTCTTTTCTTAATTTTATTTATAGAGATAGTTGTTAATCTTTATTAATATTTTTATTAAGTCTTTTAGATCCTTAAGTTTCCTATAGTACACTAGCCCGTCCTTTACGGCTTCTTTTAATCTATTATAGTAGACTAATTAGAGTAGGTCGTTGTCTTAATCTATTTTATTTTCTAAGTATTTACATGTAGTAGCGTATTTTTCTACTAATTTAATTTACCTTAAGTATTAGATTTATTATTCTACCTACTTCCTCTTATTAATTTCTTTAAATATAATAGCTATCTTCTCTTTAAAAGTCTTTTAGTCCTTAAAGATATCTTATATTTTAAAGAAGTAGTTTTTAAGTTTTCCGTCTTCTTTTAAATAGTTATTCTTTAATAGTTATATCTACTCTATAGTATTACTTATTATATATATATTAACTATTAAAATCTTATTATAGTTAGTACTAATTTAGTAGTTATAAATATATAGTTCTATATTTATTAAGAAGGGCTTAAGCTTTAATAGTATTTTATTAAATAGTTTTAAAATCTTAAAGGTCCCTTTTTAAACTACTAGTTCCTAGTTTAATTTCTATATCTATAATTATATAATAACTTATACTAGCTATTCTTTTAACTACTAAATTAAGTTAACTTATTTAGTTATAACTATAGCTATATTTATTATAGGTCTAGAAGCTATACTTCTTATAATAGCCTAAGATACTTATAAGCTTAATAATATTATTATATTTTCTAATATTAAATAGTTAAAGTATTAATAGGGTAATATATATCTAGTTTAATTTATACTAAAGTAGTAGAGTTTAATTATAATAAAGCTATAAACTTTAGTAATAGAAAAGTATATCTAGTAAAAGAGTATTAAGAAGCTTAATTAAGTATTAAGGATACCTAATAATATAGTAATATAAAACTAATTATTCTTATATAAAAGAAGTACTTATAATTTAGCTATAAAAGTTAAGTAAGTTAACTATAAAAAATAGAAAAAGTATAAAGACCTCTTTAAACTATATACTAATTATTTTATTTTTTAATTTTATTTTAATCTATCTTTACTCTCTTTACTTTAGTAGAGTGCTTTAAGTACTTTATTTACTAAGAGAGAGTACTATTACGTAATCCCTTTAAGTATTCTATTTACTAAGAGAGAGTACTATTATATAATCCTTATTTATTTATCCTACCCTATAGAGTCCCTTTGTTACTTAGATTAGCGTTGGGCCTAAAGGGCCTTAATACCTTATATATATTATTTAGTAATTGCTTTCTTATACTTATAATATTAATTTAATTTACCTTAGGTATTAGATTTATTATTCCGTCTACTTTATTTTATTAATTTCTTTAAATATAATAATTATTTTCTTTTTAAAGTTCTTCTAGTCCTTAAAGATATCTTATATTTTAAAGGAGTAGTTTTTAAGTTTTTTATTTTCTTTTAAATAGTTATCCTTTAATAGTTATATCTACTCTATAGCATTACTTATTATATATATACTAGCTACTAAAATCTTATTATAGTTAGTATTAATTTAATAATTATAAATATATAATTCTATATTTATTAAAAAGGGCTTAAGCTTTAATAGTATTCTATTAAATAGCTTTAGAATTTTAAAAGTCCCTTTTTAAACTATTAGTTTCTAGTTTATTTTCTATACCTATAATTGTATAATAACTTATACTAGCTATTCTTTTAACTACTAAATTAAGTTAGCTTATATAGCTATAACTATAGCTATGTTTATTATAGGCCTAGAAGCTATACTTTTTATAGCGGCCTAAGATGCTTATAAGCTTAATAGTATTACTATATTTTCTAATATTAAATAGTTAAAGTGTTAATAAAATAATATATACCTAGTCTAATCTATACTAAAGTAGTAGGGTTTAATTATAATAGAGCTATAGGCTTTAGTAATAGAAAAGTATATCTAGTAAAGGGGTATTAAAAAGCTTAATTAAGTATTAAGGATACTTAATAACGTAGTAATATAAAACTAATTATTCTTATATAAAAGAAATACTTATAATTTAGCTATAAGAGTTAAGTAAGTTAACTATAAAGAATAGGAAAAGTATAGAGACCTCTTTAGACTATATATTAGTCGTCCTATTCTTTAATCTTATCTTAATCTATCCCTACTCTTTCTACTCTAGTAGAGCGCCCTAAGCGCTCTATCTACTAAGAGAGAGTACTTATTATATAATCCCTTTAAGTGCTCTACTTACTAAGAGAGAGTGCTATTACGTAATTTTTGTTTACTTATTCTGCCCTACAGGGTCCCTTTGTTACCTAGATCGGCGTTGGGCCTAGAGGGCCCCAACGCCTTATATATATCGTTTAGTGGTTGCTTTCTTATACTTATAATAAATGCCTTCTTCTTTCTATTAATATCTAACTTTTTATAAATAAAATATAAATAAAACTTTTAAATTATAAATTCTTAAGCTAGAATAACTTTATTTAGAACTTTTTACTTTAAAAGCTTATATAAGTTAATCTATTCTAATTTAAAGATACTATATTATACTTAGCTATTAATATCTTAAAAGATAGAGTTACTTATTTTTTAAAAAGTACTAAGGAGTATTGTATAATTAAGGACTTACTTAAAAGTGGCTACTTTAAGAAATCTTTATAAGATATAAATATAATATATCTAATCTTTAAGTTAGTTTAAGAGGAAGACTTATATAATACTCCTACTTTTAAGACCCCTACAAAGTTAATTAAAAAGGAGAAGAAGGAGAGAAAAGGAAAGGCTATTAAGTAAGAGGTAAAGTAAAAGGTAATATAAAAGGAAGAGAAGGTTTTATATAAGTAAAAGTATACAATTTTATAGCTATTAAATACTTAAGAGATAAGATTACTAGAGAATTAATTTACGTATAGGCTTTATAGTACATTAAAGAAGTAGGTATTAATTAATTATATAAGCAATCTATTTATACAGCCTAATTTAGTTTTACTATATAGTAGCTACTTATCCTAGTTACTATATAAAGGTATAGGCTTTAACTAAGTACTATAAATATTCCTATATAGCTAGGTATAGGTATTCGCATAATAGCCTTGTATAATAGGTAGGTAAGAAAATTTAAAAACAATCGTACGTACCTTATACTAGAAAAATAGCATTTGCAGCTGAAGCCCTAGGCTCATCTAAAAGGATAGGCCGTGCTGCTGAGCCGTCACTATTATACCTACCCCCTTCTCCCCCCCCTAGGGCCTCTGCCTAAGTGCGGCTGGCGATTCTCTGGCTCATCATTACCCCCCTCTCGTACGGAGTAGTAACTTGCATAATTACGCTATTTATAATTGCTATAGCATCTACTAAAGTGCCCCTCTACGCGGCGGCATAATGGGAACGGACGTAAACTGCATTGGTAGGCTTAATAAGGCGTATCTACTATCCGTCTACGAGATTGTATGAGGATGGCGTTAACGTACGAAGGCTGGTGTGTTGTTACCTATTAAGGAGTAATACTTCCTTGTACAAAGACAACATCCTGCCCTAGAAGAGCTAGCAACGCCTAAGACTATAGACTATAAGTAAAAGACGCTAGCTGCTGCTGTCCTATACAAAGGATAGGGTTAGTATTATTGTTAGTAGCTTAAGTAACGGCCTTAGCAGCGCGGACAGCATTGTAGAGAATAAGAGCCCTATATAAAGTTAATCTTATACAAAAATACTACACTAAGTCCTTACATTATAAGTGCAATTGTATATAGAAGAGAAGAGGAGAAGATACGCTGCTTACTACTAAAAGTACCCATTTTATACGTTTATTTATATGTACGATAGTAGTAGCTAATTAGCCTTATTTTAAACCTAATACTATAAAAATTATCGTATGTATACTCTATAGTTGAATTCACGACTTTAGGTTGTGTAAATCACTTCCTATACCTGCCTTCGCGCTACGGTGTTGAGTTTTGTCCCTCCACCCGCTAACAGTCCGCCGTACTAACCTCTTCTAGCGACATGTTTTGGTCTGCTACTCTGACAAGGAAGGAGCTAAACCGGCGACGATGTAAGCAATGTGCAACAACTGCCTGCATTTCGGCACCTGAGCGACCTGGCAGAAAATGCGATGCAAGAGCAGGAAACAAAAGCCAATAGTATTTTGCACCGCCAATCTACATCCTCCGCTGACCAGTCTCGAACCCGGGATCCGTTTCTGTGGTCAGGGCAGCATCTCTCGCTTTTTAGCGCGGGCATATCGTCTCAAGCGTCAGGCTCGGGGCGGAATTCGGCAATTAGAAATGATCGGTTGGCACGATATGATGAATGATAATCTAAGTGGAGTCAGATGAAGGGAGGAAGATGCACAGGCGTTAATTTCCCATAAAAGACTTTATGCAACATCTAAGTGTATGATTCCATCGTCCTCATTCTTGTCAATCAGCCTTGCAGCAACCGCATCAGCCCAACTCTCAATACCAAAGCCGTGAAAGAAGATATCTACACCCTCGTGTTTGGTATTTTCAAGCCTACGTTGGTGTCTTTTACACTGTCATGTTGCACCTTTGACGATCGGAGATCTTAGAATGTGCATTTGGATATATGTCAGAGACAAGGTCGGCGAGGGCGGGGCACATACAATCGCAAACACTAAGCACATTCGCACATGTGTGACAGTTTCTTCTGCTACTACCTGTACATTTAAATTCCAGTCTCGAGCATAACACAAAACTACTCACTCCATCGGGAAAGACGTCGCATCCCATATAAACGGCCCGCTTTCTCATCGGCGCTAGAAATATAAGCCGCTGAGATGCGCATCTTGCTAACTGCACATGGCGAAGCGGCATGCAGCCGATATCCGGGGAGATGAGGGAACCCCCGCAAACCTCGCTTTTCCGCCATATCCGCACCAGCTTATTTCCGTTTCCCGACGGACGATCGACGACCGTGACTGTACTGTCCAGACAAACACGCTTCCTCAGCATGTACAACCCACCGAGGCCCGTTTAAACAGTTCCTGTTCTACATTTCTGAGGTTCGTCGTGTAAGGAGGTCGTTAGTGAATACCCGGAACACGAATCGCGCTTCCCCATGCCGCCACCGGATGTCGAAAACGTGACGAAGGAGGAGGACTTCGGGGACGGCAGTCATCACAGGGAAACCGAGGATATCGGAATTCATCACGATGCGCCGTTGAATCCAACGCCTTCCAATGTCCCATCGTCAATCGCTCCGCCGCCAGCGCCAAACGGCGGCCTCAAAGCGTGGTCGCAGCCTCTCGCTGCGCATCTCGTCATCATCAATTGCTGGGGCTATATTTCGTCGTTCGGTTTCTTCCAGAGCTACTACACTAATGCTTTCCAAGTAGAACCTTCGGCCATCAGTTGGATTGGGTCGGTGCAGATTCTACTTATCTATCTTGTTGGCACGTTTTCTGGACGAGCGCTCGACGCGGGGTACTTCAGGCATGTTGTAGGGGCTGGGTTTGCGTTGCAGGTGCTTGGAGTGTTCGCGACGAGTGGTGCGAACGCGTATTGGCAGCTTTTTCTTGCGCAGGGGATTTGTAAGGGATTGGGCGATGGGCTGGTGTTTTGTCCGACTGTTGCGCTGGTGGCTACGTGCGTCTTCCTCCCTCTGCCGCTGCTATCAATATTGTTTGCAACAATGCTAATACACCGGACAGATACTTCACTACGAAGCGCAGTCTCGCCATCGGCGTAATGGCTTCTGGCGGCGCAACTGGTGGTATCATCTTCCCCGTCATTGCACAGCAACTACTTCCCCGCGTAGGCTTCGGCTGGACGGTACGCACCATGGGCTTCGTCATCTTATTTAATGCCCTCGTCTTCCTGGCCATTGCTCGTCCGCGCTTACCACCGCGCAAAGCCGGGCCGATCGTCGAGTGGAACGCATTCAAAGACCCTGCTTTCAGCCTCTTCTGCTGCGGCATGTTCCTCGTGCTGTGGGCCGTCTTCTTCGCGTACTTCTACATCAGCAGTTACGGGCGGGATATCATGCACGTTGATCCGAGTACGAGTCTGAACTTGCTGCTGGTGCTCAATGCGATTGGAGTTCCAGCACGGATCCTGTGCAATCTTGCAGCGGATAAATTTGGGCCTGTCAACACGCTGATACCTGCGGTCTTTGCAGCAGGCGTCCTGATCTTTGGGTGGATAGGCATACACTCGCTGCCTTCGTTGTACGTCTTCTGCGTTATTTATGGCTTCTTTGGCGGCGGAATACAGTCCCTCTTTCCTGCGGCGTGCGCGAGTTTGACCACGGATCTGAAGAAGATGGGTGTGAGGACGGGTATGTGCTTCTCATTTGTGTCGGTTGCGTGTTTGACTGGGCCGCCGATTGCAGGAGCGTTGATACAGAGGGATGATGGTGGGTACCTTTATGCCCAGCTATTTGGAGCTGTGGCACTGGTGGGGGGAACGTTCACGTTGATGGCGGCGAAATTTGTGAGGAGTAAGAAAATTATGGCGAGGATATGAGGTGGGTAGTGTAGAGAAGCTGTGGTAAGGCATTGGATGCCAACTTATTGTTTGAGATACCTTATAGCATCAAGGAGACACTGCGCTACTCAACAGCGACAGCAAATCATGGTTTTGCATGTTAAGAAGAAAACCCAACAGTCCTAATTATTGCATAGATTATCTTAAACCCTATTATTGTACCTTATAGACTTCTTTGTACTCTTGCATGTATGGTGCTCATCGCGCGAGCTCACTTGCAGTCAAGATGCTTCTTATTTCGCTGTTCTGCATTAGGCCTGATATGAGCAAGTCGTATGAAGTTGCATATATCTACTAACGACGGATAGGTTTTTGATATTCTCGAAGTGCAGTGTGGACTTTGAGTATGTACATCAGGCTAGGCAATTAATCAGCTCCATGTCTCAGCCTCGTGGCGAGGTAGCACATGTTCGGTCCTAACTGGCCAGCCTTGTCCATCAGCATTGATTTTTCACAGCAGTCAATACGAACGCTAACCAAGCGAGTCGATATTGGTTGTGTAACCTAATGTTGGCGTTCGACATAGCCTACTTCTGGAGCCATAGCTGAAATGTTGTTGCCTGATGTTCCCGGCTTGTATTGCATTGAAGCTCACTAAAAAGCAGCGTCTCTGCAGCCTTCCGAAATTTTCGTTACCATCACATCCGTATCTCCCAGCCCAACATGACAGAAGTCCGATCCGAGCCTAAGGAAGAAGATGCGCTTGACACACAAGTACTAAGCCCGCCAGCACCAGATTCACTACCCAAAGCGCCGGGTCTTGAGAATACCTCCAACACAACTGAAAAAGAACATGTCTCACCGGAAGATAATCCCGGACAGGACTGTTCTGCCAAACAAGAATGGATGCCCCTCTCAGAAGCAACAGTATCGTTCGCAGTGGATACATCGGGAAGCACCCTTGGAACTAAACTTCAACACGAACAGCAAGCAATTCGCATCACCAGCGCCTTGCTCAACAGTGCAGCAAGAGATGCAGCTAGAGTTCTACCATGGAGTTCAGAAGCAGGTCAAGTTACAACACTCTCAAGACTCTCAAATCTCTCGTCGTATGGAGGTACCGACCCGGAAGTTCTTATGACTGATTATGATTGCCTCGCAACGTTGCAGAACTCGTCCTGTTGGTTTCTGCTTACAGACGGTGAAATACCCGACATCTGCAAACAACGCTTCGCAACAGGACTTTCTTCAAACGGTCTCCATGGCACCCCGTGCGTCATCATCATCGTTGGAGAAAAGCGTGGACGGCCCACCACCTGCAACATATCCGTCGGTATCTCCGTTTTTGCTGTATCCCCTGATTGCCTCTTTCTGTTAAAGGACATATACAGCGGCATGTATCATCTCCTGCAGTGTAAAGGAACATTCACAGAAATACTCGAGCAGCGCAACCAGCAGCAGCCTCTTCTGAACGATGACACGAGTTGGGACGATCTTCCGCAGATTGCATTGGAGGATCTAAAATGTGTTCGGCTTCCAGTCCATCGCAACCTTCAAGCTGACGAAATCTATCTTGATTCGGACCTGGTCGTCAATTTGGTCGATCTACTCGCTGGTCGCATTACCGACAAGACCACCATCGATGCGCTCTTGAGTAATCCCGCCTACATGAGGACAATCACTATGACTGCACAGACTAGAGGAATGGCAGAGGAGCTTCGTCAATGGGTCATCAAACAAGAGCTAGATCCTTCAGCGTTCTTGGATTCAGATGTTCCCAAGGTGGATGAGAAAGCAGTTACATCCATAACGAGCCTAATGCAGAGGATGAACACGCAGCACGGTCTCTCTGATGAAGCTACCTCAAAACTCCAAGCTGAATTAAGGGCCTCGAATACGGCCTACTTTGCAAATGTCAACTCAAGGTGGGCTGCTGCTGAAGATGCGTCCTATCACCGCAGTTCAACTATATCACATGTACACCAAAGGTCGTTCTCAGATTCAACCGAAGCCCGGGATCTCAGTATCATCGAGATACCAATAATCAAGTCGAATAAGCCTCACAGAACGCGTTCTTCCTCATACGCCGGAATGGTCATTCCCGAAACTTCCGAGGACACATTTACAAGTACATGCCCCGTCTGTGCTCAGGAGGACTCGGTCATGGCTCTGCTACTAAGAGAGCCGCCTTGGACGCAGACGACTCGGGATTTTCCTGCTGCAAGAAGTAAATCCAAGCTCGCATTTCCACTGGCTATGGGGAACTTCCACGAAACAGATATCATCTGTACAGCTTTGTATTGCGATGATTGCGCAAACGCCTTGGTGCAAGCAGGTGCAAAAGTCGGTCAGGACACAGCTTATTGTTCTCTGACGCTCGTTCCGTACCTTGGCAACGAACGATCCTACGAAAGACTGCTTGATAAAGCCTTTCATCACCGCTTCGACGCTAATGACGCACCATTGGTCTTCGTCGCAGTGCTTTGCACAACGCTTCAGAGACTCGAGTCCAAGAGCAAGGAGAAAGAACAGCCTCTGCATAATGCATTACGATGGATATGTCAAGATTTAGTCCAGTCCATAAAGTGCCCAGTTCCACTGGCATGGTCATTGTCGCAACATGACGGTCCATCAGGTTATGACCAACTCAGCGGATTATTGACCAAAGCTTCAGGAGAAGCAGTGCGTTCCATTTCGACCGATTACTTCCAGTATCCTATTGAGGGGTTTGTCGTGATGACAGAACTCATCAATCAGCTAGCGTCCACACGGCCGCAGCTCCGAAATGTTGCCAAAAAAGCTATTTTCCAAAGGCTCCTATTCCATGTCACAGAGCAATTCCAAAAGGAAATTGAAGCGCAAGGAAAAGTCCTCATGCACCTTTCGATGACACGGCTTTTAACTCTGGGACACGGTCGACGGGACAGAACCCCAGGGGCACGACAATTCTCCTCGTTCCGAGGCATCGCGGGCCTGACAAAAACCCTCTTTGGAGACCGCAAGTCGCTGCAAGATAGGCTTTCTTTGAGCTTTGAAGAGCTGGTCGCAGCGTCCTTGCTGGATCCTGACTTTTTGTCGGTTTTCAGAAAGCTGGGGCCAGTCGCTAATGCGTTGGAGTCTCAGTCTGGCCACGCCATGGCGATCTACGTGCACTATCTATACAGATCTATAACGAACTCTTCAAGATCGGCTAGTACGCATTACATATGTCTTGCGAAGATGCCTATACTAGCCTCGGTTCTCTTAGAGCCATCCGAGATCAGTGCCGGTAAGGCGGAGAGACTGATTGCAAAGTTGCCATCCTGGGACACGGTTGGCGATAAGGCTGAAAATTCTGGCGCCTAATACAAGCGAACAACAACTTTGAAGCTGTCCTTGGAATGATCTATTTCGTATAAGTTTCGTTTAGTTCATCGATTAAGAGGTTACCGTGATTTGGGCAAGGATAGATTGCTGGCAATTTTGGAGAGATAGACTGAACCATCGATGTTCGATAGAATGTGCTTTCAATGTCTTGCATCCATGATTCACGCAGCCACAGGCCACGCCCATCGAGACTTGGAACCCTTCCTAACCGTCATTTTCATAATATGAATATGCCATAGAGGCCATTCGATGATTTGCAGGAGCGTCATTGTTTGACGCAAACCTCTGCGACTGATTTGATGCGGGCTCGATTGTCGAGTAATTGGAGCTGCTCGAATTGTGTTTGCCAGGCGGCTCCAGCTTCTTTACTGTTCCATACTGCGTTGGTCTTTGCGGATAAGCCATCAAGTGGGACTTAACCCCTAGCAATGATTGCATCTGGGCATCAACCGACATGGATCGCACGTCTCTCTTTCCTTTTGGTGGGGAAGGACGCGACATCGACTGGAAGTCTCTGTGTAAACGTCGGCGCATGGGCGACATAGGCGCGACGTCTCCTTGACTAGTTGTGCTTACGCTGCGAATTGACCCAATCTCCGCATTCGCGGTCATGGGTGTGGCTGCAGGCAGAACAGCAGGAGCGTCTGGCTGAAGGAGGTCTCGAGCGCGAACAATTGTCCAGGAAGCAGGGTAGACTGTGGAGTACCCGGATGCGGTATTCGTCCCTGCTACTGGCCGTCGAGGTTTTTGGAGGGTGCGTTTCGCGCCCTGCTGCTTGTTTATCTTTTCGCATTGTTCATCCGCGGAGTGCCTCGGTGTCGTAACATCACTAGTAGTGCTACCTCCGAGCGGTTCGCCATCCAAGCTATCGCGTGTATTGTTGGAATCGTCGTCTCTCTTGAAATCCGAAAGCGACGAGTTCGCAGAATGCTGACGTCGCGGTTTCACGGCAGGATCGTGCTCTGCGGGGTTCGGTGGAGCGTTCACGTTCGCGGCGCTAAGCCAGGTGGAGGGGAACGACTTAGCGTACACTTCTTGATCGTGATTCATAACGTTCCGTTGAAAAGAACGAAAGATTCACTGTACGAGAATTGCCGTGATGAAGATTGTGCATCGGTGGGGGGAGGAGGGGGCTGTGGAAAGGCCGAGGCGGTGCGAGCAGGCTGAGGATGGATCTGCCAAGAGCTGAACTCTCGTATATACGATGAACCCAGCCTGATACCTCATTGTATAATCGAACCTCTCAGCCTTGCGATCAACTTTCTCCTGCATCTATCTAATATGGAGTTGTCAACATTGCACGGTTCTCAAAACCGGCCACTCGACCGAGGTAGCCAATCAAAACGCACCGAGATCCATCCACGTCGAGCGTCACGTGAAGCAACCCTATATGCTCCAAGCAGAGCATTTTCAAAGGCCAGTGCGCGCTCATCACTTGAAGCAGATGCGTGGGACGACTGGCTCGTGAATCTTAGGAGCTATCAGCCTGATCTGTGAGTCCTTCGGATCTTACGATTCCCATGCATTTCCATGGTATAACTTCAAGACTTTACCTGCTTGTCACAAATATGCTTTAATAACTTGGAATTGCTTTCAGGGACTATGGTAAAGACATTGCTATAGCTCTGCGAGAATTAGAAACAGATCTCCTCTCCAACCAGACCGCAGTAAGATACCATGACTGGACAGAGAGAGGGCCCGGTAAGAAATTGACATTCACCTCGTAATTTGTGGTTGCTTGTTATGCCAGATCACGGCTGAGATCACTATAGATGTTCGTGAGTTGGATGAGCAACAACTCGCCCAAGCATTGACTGTAAGCTCGACTGTCGAAATTGCTAAGACAACTTGCTGAAACTTAAGTTCAGATGAAGGAGAAAATCCCTTTTAGATTTTTGTAAGTAATATGCATCGGGATAGATCAATGCGTACGCCCCCTACACACACTAATGTTTAGCACATCAGTTTCATCAACCGTTTCCTCCTCAAATCACGCAAGGTGACGGTGCCAACAGACTCCAAAAAGCTCCGCGTATCAGGAGATGCCCTTCGATTGTTGCTGTCGAGTTTAAACGCTCCCCCTGCTTTCGCCGGTTCTTTAGCGCGATACTACCTGCCACCAGTACGTGGTTACCAGAAGTCAGGTTCAAACAAAAGCCCAGATTCTTTCGATATGTGGTATATGCTACCAATCCGTGTTCAGGTCGAATGCACAGATACTGTCAGAAAACATGAACAAAGCACTGCTGGAAGCAATCAAATGGATCCATTCAACTATTTGCACCTGGATAGTGGAAATGTCGACATTCGTGGCTCTCAGATCGCTATCTTGTTCCAATACGATGCCGATGAGCGCGCTGCAACAACTGTAAGCATCAGCTTGCAAGACGGGCGGTGGAGTCGTGTGGTAGAAGAACCCCAAAGACGCATCTCAGAACAGCTGGAAAAAGTTGGCCTCGCTGAGTGCGAGGCCGATCCATTCTTTGTACATGTTGTGTTTGTCACCAGCGCGCTTAGATGGTGGAGAAATGCTCTTGACAGTTTCAATAATGAACTCATCGCTTACGTACAGTAGTCCACCCGAGCTTAGTATGGAGATAAATTGATATCTGGTAGGAAAAACGCCTACAAAGCGAGCTGGGAGCTCTTCAGTCCACAACTGGGGATTTGAATACAGAGGTTAGCAGAGCTTTGCATACAATGACTGCTCACCTTCACAGATATGGCTCCGAGCTTGGCTGGTTCGAAGATATTGTCGCCGATATTTCAGCTCATCATGATAGATTTTTCCAAACCCGTCATGAGGAAGCCGATGAAGCTAGTAAAGTTGCGGGCCAACGCCTATCCAATGGGCTCGTGCATATAGCCGCGCAATTGAAGGCGGTTAACACTTTTCGACAAGAACTGCAGCACAAAACCCGTAACATACTGGCACTAGTGAGCTCATTATTCACTATAAAATTCAGCGGACCTCACTGACGATGATTCAGCTATTCAATAACATACAAGTCTCAAACGATAAGATGGTCGTCGAGCTGCTCAATGCTAGCCGTGAAGAGGCGGAAATCTCGCGACGCATAGCGGATCAGTCGCAAAAGATTGCTCTCGAGATGCAAGAAGACAGCATCTCAATGAAGACGGTATGATCTCACCTTGTTGCTTAGTTTATGGCCTGACTCTTCTGAAGATCGCGATCCTTACTATGTTTTTCCTTCCTGGGACCTCATTTGCTGTAAGTCCGGCATTACTTTCTCGTAATATCTGTATCGCAAAACAGAAAGTCAGTAAGGATTTGACAATGCACTTCAGGCTGTTCTCGCGACCCCGTTCTTCAGCCAAAACGAGTGGATGGGCAAAGCCGGTCGCGTGTGGGTGTGGGTCGTTTTGACTATACCTTCAACTGTGTTAGCTTTTGTTATATACTATTGGAGGAAACGAAGCCAGTCGAGGAATAAGGGAAAGGAGAGATCAAAGACGGATGAAGAAAATAGCATTCAGTGATTTCATGAGATGTCTATGCACCCACATACCTTGGGCCTAGCTGTGTCGGTTGTCCACAGTGTGAAATGCAAGCAACGGGTTTTAGGTTACACGATTTAAATGTGGTAGAATGTCAGTACAAGTTTAGTAAGAGTATATATGACTTTATGGTGATCTAAGTCGCGACTTGGTGGGAAATGATGAGGATGAAGAATGGTGTCGTTACCAATACCTAACGCAAGACCATCGCCTCATAGTTTGCAAACATCGAAGTACACGGAGACACTACACTGTCTCAACAGCATACAGCGAAAGTAAACCCTGATTGAAAACGTCACAATGAATTATTCTATCGCCAACTCTAAACCCGCCAGCGCCAGTGTCACCAACCAACGCCAGATTCACACCAACCAACGCCCCCAGTCTTGAGAATACCTCCAATACAACCGAAAAAAAAAACAAGAATATAACTTACCGGAAGATAATCCTAGGAAGAGTTGTTTTGCTAGACAAGACTGGATGCCCCTCTCAGAAACAACCGTGTCGTTCGCAGTGGATATATCGGGAAGCACAAGGGGAGTGATCAGACAAGATAGGGCGTACAAGATCGCTTAGCACGCGGTGGTGCCTCGATTTTCAAGGCAGCGTTGCGTCGCTTACGCTTGTTGGTCTGCTTTGCCGGGAGTCTGTCTTCTGCAAGGTTCTCTACAGAGCTCTCAGGTCCCTCAATAACCCCTGGTATGTTGTTGGAGTCTTCGCTTGGTGTCGTCTGAGGCTCTCGACTCATGTTGTAGGCTTCTATTTCCGACGCTGCTATCGCACAGCTCAGCGCCGGGTCTTCGACTGCGTCATCGTTCGCTGGTGTCTTAATCTCCATAGTAGCCGCTTTTTCGTTCGCTCCCCTGATATTCTCATCCCTTCCTTTTTTTGCCCAGTCTCTCGCGTTTCTCAACGCTGTTGCACCTTGTATGAAGGTTTCGACGGTATCGGTCATGGCAAATGCTCTTAACTGGGTCATGTGATACTCAGGACGACCCCCAGGGCTACGTGATCCGGTAAGGTGGATGGAATATATCTTGAGTTGGCCGCCGGCGTAGGTTGCTGAGATTGTATAGGCATTGCCATCAATCGGTGTATCCTGTCTATATGATCTAAGACTTTCCATAGCTCTTGCTCCTACTGCACCGTTGTAACACGCTTGTCGCTCAACCACTGCTAATGATCCATCAGGGCCCTTGACTTCAACAAAGAAGTTTGGCGCTATAAGGAGGTTAGTTTGTGATGAAGGAATGATGTGGCCACTGAGTTCGTTGCGGACCTGGCTGTTAAGCTGGCCTGGGTCAGCACCATAGTAGATATCCGGATTGGCGGGCTTAAGCGTGCCGTCTGTCAAAGGGTTGAGAGCAGCAAATGGAAACCCTGCTGAGCGGTATCTATGATCAACAGTACCCTCAATGATAGGGATGACTGCGTTCACAACCCCATTTTCTTTTTTCGCACATATATTTGTCCTTCTAAATTTTTCGAAATCCTCATTGGTGAACCGATCTACCGAAAGAGATGGTCGAGGTTTTGCCAGCATGCATTGGAGATCCTCCCAATTATTTGGCTTAGCGGCGCTACCATCGAAGTATTCGAAGTCAGCTGGATAGACCTTGTGATCTGTAAGGTGTTGTTCAAAGTCGCGGTCATATGGCCCACTAGTTTTTGTGGGTTTTGTGGTCTTCGTGGGTTTCGTGGGTTTCGTGTTCGTAGTGGATGAAGTGCTCGGATCGTGTGGCCTCATTGTGCGGTTCGACGAACGGATAGGCTCAGGGAACTAAAGCGCATTGTCAGTGTTGAAACAAGAAGCCATTGCATCATAATCATACATCTCTCAAGTCCGACAAATCTGGGCCACCGTGTCTGGCGAATGATTGCACGTCCGTAAAGGTGCTCGGGTCGTGGCCGTGAAGATGGTTGGCACTATCCCGTTCAGTCGTAATGTTTGACTGCTTCGAAGGAGATGCGCTTGAAGTAGCTTGAATATTTCTCCTATCGAGCTCTCTCAACGCTCGTTTGGTGAGCCAGATCTTGGATAAGTTGTCCCAAAACGCCGCTGGAGGTTCGATCGGATGGCTGACTCTCCCTTTCTTCGTTGGGAGTGGTGCTTCGGTTGGTCGGTCTGAATGTTGCTCTAAAGGAACAAGCTTGCGCTGTATGGAGGGATTCAGTTCGGGTACACAGTCGTTTTCGAGAACCGCATGGTTGATCTGTCGGAGATATGGAGATGCCTCAGTAGGTGGAAGGCGGCACGCTTTTGTAGTAGGGGGCGCCATAACGCCAGACTGACCGTGGTGTTGACTCTGTTATTCTTGCGGTATAGCTGACTCGCGCTCTTCGTCAAGTAAGTCATAGTTGAAACGCAGGTCCTGACGGGGAGGTGGGAGGGGGAGAAGCCCAGTGTCACAAAGACGGCTTTCATCTCCAATCGGACGCGGACCACGTGAGTGGCAGGCAGGGTGGAAGTACAACGATTCGCTAGGAATGCGAACCAAGAATAGATCAACCTCAAAAGCAAAGCAACGCATCATTGCACAGCCGCTCACTACTATTGTCCTTATTGAAAGACTGTCCGCACGCTCCCACGGGGACGCGTTTCATTGAATACGCCACCTCTACCCCAAGCGCTTCTTCGCCAATGGCACACTCTACTGTTTCCTTTGAGGTCGCCCTACAACGCGCAGGTCGGCGAACTTTCAAAACACTAGGACTGTGATCCGCCCCCATCACTTTGCCTGACTGCGCTTGTATTGGTACCTCGTCGTAGGCAACCATTGAGATGTTCCGATTCGCATTTTTGGCTCTGGATTAGAGCGCAGTGCCCATGCAGATGCGGCACGAGTGGCCTGAAAGATCATTGCTTGTAGGCGCGTATGGATTATTGGTGTGTGAACTCTCGGATGTGGAATCTATTCCCGCGCTTTCCGCCCTGTGGACGTGCTGGAGATTCCGTGAACAAAAGTAGTACAAGGCAGGCGGTAGCGTTCTGCCGTGCAGCCCCATGACCATCGAGCTGATCGACAAGGTGAACTGCACCAGGTACGAATACATTGATATGGCCAACAAGAAAACCTGTGAAGGAATATAAAGTAACGGTGCTCTAGTAATTGTATCCTAAGGAATATAACATAACAGCTGGTGGACATATCTCATGACGTTCATAAGGAGATCGTCATCTCCTCTTGGCATCCATTAACTCCTGAACTACGACCATGCGCATCTATTCCAGCCATCCAATTCATATAAGGTTCAGCATGATCTACGAATCCATTTGCTCAAATCGTGATTTGTACCTGTGATTTCTACCATGTTGAGACTTCTTCCTCAGCTGGTGCGGGCAAGTCCATTCCACTTATACTCACAATTTGGTTCTGATTCAACTGCGCAGAAAACAGCCTGCATTCTTGTAGTTTATAATACTGATTGTCCCTGATTCTGGATCGTCTTCCACAATGATATTAGAGGGTCCAAATATAGTGTGATAGAAAACGTCACATGGCCATGGTCTTGGCATTGATCTGTACATATGGCCTCAGCTCTAGACCTGGTGGCTTCTCTATTATCACTCATACAATAGATGCATATCCATTTCCGCATAAAGTATATAGATCTTGAACAGCCCATCCCGCATGTGTTATGGAGCAAGCTGAAGTTGTCGGCGCGGTGGGGCTGGAGGTATCTGAAACGTCCTGTTGGTCGACGCCACAAAGCCCTCCCCTCTCACTCGCCATCTTCTTGCAGATGTACATTACAGCATCGACATAGAAGAGCCGTCATTCTATGCTCAGACTTGGCCAAGCCTCGGCAAGCGTTCGATCTGGTAGTTTCCGTAGGAAGAGATATGACCGGTCTTTGTCAACGACGTAGGGGCATTTTGAAACTAGGCATTTCCTTTTGAACAAAGTCCAAAAGTGACTGCTTCAAGCCAGACGGCAGAAGCACCTCCAGCTTCATGCACCAGTTTAATATGAGGGCTGTCTGGCTGTGTAGTTACCCAGTCACAGATAACGGGCGCTGGTATCAACGCGTAGCTCAAGTTATCGTCGCCATCGTTCCAGGCAGGTCTTTCCGACAGCTATAGCGATCGACGCAATGAGGCTGTCAACAAGCCAAGAACCCAAATCGATTTGTTTCAAGGACTAATTGATATGATCATTGCCATATTTTCGCTCTCCAACCATCGTGACCGTCGTATGTTCTGTATTAAGACTGATCGAGCCGCGGCTACAATACGTGATTTGAATACTTCTAGGTGGTAGGCTGCGTTAAAGGCAATGCGTCAAAGGCGGTGCGTCAAACACGGCTATCCGAGCTGGCTACTTCATACAAATAATCAAAACGAACTCCTTCGTAGCATGACCAGTAGGATTGTAGGAATACTTTAGCGTTGCATCAACTCCGCTAGGTATGCAACGGAGCCAGAAGGGTCTAGTCACATACCCTAGGCTGTTCTCGCGACCCTGTTCTTTAGCTGAAATAAGCAGATAAGTAAAGCTAGTCGCTTATAAGTGTAGGTTATTTAGCTATGCCGGTTGTTCAGAGTGTGAAATGTAACGAGTTTTAGATTTCACGATCGGAACATGAGATGATCATGGGTTCAAACATTATATAAGGTAGCTGCACTCAAGGGCCCTCGGCTCTGCAAACCCTTTGGATATGTTACTCTGTAGAGTCTACAGAGCAGGATTAATCTCGCATTCTTTGTCCCTGGAGACTCTAGGATGAGGTTAGGTTCAAGCGTCACCGAAGGAAGCTGCACCCGAGAGCCCCACCAAACGTCATCGCTACATCGCAGTGCGAGAGTTGCATGGCACAGCTTCTCTCTAATGTTCGACTTCGCATGCTCAATACGTTGCGAAGCCATAGAACTCGAACCGCCATGAAGCTCGATTCTGCCGTTCTCCAGCTCTTGCGCCTTGATCCGGAGCACACGACCGTGTCCTCTGCCGGGGGAGGCGGCTGCAGCTCGGCATCGACGTCCAAGATCATATCGAAGCTCAGCAACGGCACAGAAAAGTGCTTCTTCATGAAGACAGGAAGGGGGGAAGACGCGGGGGTCATGTTCGAAGGTATGGTCCAGCCGGCGTTGCCCATGTCTCTTACCAACCTTTGTGCCAGGCGAACACGCGTCGCTCAAAGCCATCCACGACGTCGTGCCATCGCTATGCCCTCAGTCCTACGGCCACGGCCGCTTCTCTTCGCAGCCCTCCACGTCGTTTCTCGTGACCGACTTTCTGAACCTTACGTCGCGTTCCACTCCCAAGTCGTCCGCGCCCTCGTTAGCAGCGAAGCTCGCACAGCTTCACACGACGCCCGCGCCCGTACCTGACGGCTACGACAAGCCCATGTTCGGCTTCCCGGCCACGACATGCTGCGGCGATACACCACAGGACAATAGCTTCAAGGGTTCGTGGGCCGACTTCTACGCGAACAATCGGCTGCGCTTCATCTTACGACGTGCGGAGAAGTCGAATAGCGTGGATAAGGAATTGCACACGCTGGTAGAGGCGACTGCGTCCAAAGTAGTACCTCGCCTGCTCGCTGACGAGCATTTGAACAACGGCAAGGGCGTCACGCCGGTGGTTGTGCACGGCGATCTGTGGAGCGGAAATGCCAGCGTGGGTACCATGGGCAGCAACAGCGACGATCCGGAAGACGTCGTATACGACTCAAGCGCGTGTTATGCGCACAGCGAGTTCGAGCTGGGTATAATGAAGATGTTCGGCGGATTCGGCGGCAGCTTTCTAAAAGAGTACCACGATCTATGTCCGAGGACCGAGCCGGCAGACGAATATGAGGATCGGGTGAAGCTGTATGAGCTGTATCACCACCTCAACCACTATGCGTTGTTTGGCGGTAGTTACCGCTCTGGCGCTGTCAGCATCATGAAGAGCTTGGTGCGCAAGTACGGCGAATGAAGGTCTCAAGAGCCAAGAATCAGAGACATGGCGGGTACTTCTGGATACATAAAACATCGAAGGAAACGTTCTAGATTTATGACACGCGGCTGTACCCCCGCGTACCTCCATACGGATAAAACGCGACACTGAAGGATGCGAAACTGCGAAAATGATTACAGGACTGCTTATAGGACTAGGATATGCTTATCACTGTTTACCCGCCCATGCGCACACACATCGACGTTTGCCCGACACTCTACACCATCTTTCCTCGCTGTCAAGCCACGCGCATCTGCTGTACTCGACATCAACTGCGCATCTAGCACAAGCCTCGTGGTCGTGGAACCCTGCACGTTTCTTTCGCGTGATGCAACGTCCGACCGGGATTTCAGCCTACCGGATTCGGCAACTCAAAACCCTCACAATCACACACGGACCAATGACAGCCCCAAACAGCCTCTACAACGTTTTGCGCTGCTAAAAAATGACCCTGAATCTCTTTCGCATGCGCCGCGCGCGTGCTTGATTGCTTCGAAAGTGGTCCCTAAAGAGTTGCTGGGTCTCAGCGTTTTACCCAAGATTGTGTGAAGGTTTAGTACCACTCGCCCAACGTGCCAGGCCTGTCGGGCGAGTATTCTTACCACGGGCCCTGAAACCAAGATATGGACTCCCGTCCTTGTCATTTTACACTTCGCAGCTGCCATTCCACTGAGCGCATGCCATGTCTTACCCTGAGGGTGTTCAGGCTGTACGGCTCATGCGACGTTTCGACATGGTCCACCTTGGATTCAGCATGAACTATATCAAGGCGGCGCCCACGTCGCAACCCTATCGAGTGTGAAAAAGAGTATCTTAATTGTAATCCAATAGTCCAGCATGCGATCGCATTATTTCTACTTGGCCGTTCTGCCAAGTCTTTATACCGCGCTTCCTGTCCAAGATGGGGGTTTTATCTCTCAATTCCCGGTCCACACAACGAACGGTGCGGATGGTTCAGTCATCGATTGGGTACCTCTGAATTCTCAGGTCGATGAGGACGAAGTCGCTCCTGCACCTGAGCTTCCCGACATTGTGGCTTTGTCCGCTTCGAGCTCCAACGAAACCACTCTTATACCACAACCCATCAGCGCAGAAGAGCACCAGGGACCGGAAGGAACAGTGCCAATCGTTCGACAGTATGGCCGACTACCGGACGTTAAGGCCCCGCCGCAGACCATGAACTCGTCCTTCGCCCAACAGATCCACATCGGCAAGCGCGCGATCGGTGATCACTGGTACGCCTCATCTGCACAGAATGTGGTAAACCATGGTGGCTCAGCAACATACTCGCTATACAAAGCGTACACCGAGTCCGGCGCAGACTTCTCCCTCCTCCAAAGCGCCGTCATCAAGTACAATGTCAAGAACCCACTGTACAACGACCCCAACCGGCTTGCGATGCAGACGGTTGAGGCAGGATGGTATGCCATGCCACACTCTACCATGATGCATTAGACTAACAAGCGCACAGGATCAACTATCCCAACCAAGTCTCCGCTCCCCACCTCTTCGTCTACTACACCACCAACGGCTATTCCACCTCCGCGAACAACCAGGGCGGCTGGAACCGCGACGTAACCGGCTGGGTGCAGGTCGACTCAAGTATCTACCCGGGCGTATCTTTCAGCCCGCTCTCCACGCGCGGCGGCGCCCAATACGACATCAAGATCCAATGGCTCCTCTACAAAGGCAACTGGTGGCTCTTCGTGCTCGACCGCTGGATCGGATACTACCCCGCCTCTCTCTTCGGCGCCAACACCGACGCCTCCAAGTCTCTACAGCAAGGTGCCGACGCTATCAACTACTACGGCGAGATCTACGACTCGCACCAAAGCTTGACTAAGACCGATATGGGTAGCGGCACGTTCCCTGACAAGGGCTACGGACAGAGCGCGTATATCCGCAATATGGTATATACGGATTCCAATGGGAATGACCAGAAGTATGATGGTAGTCGGGGGCTTGTGGTCAGCGATACGAATCGGTATCAGTTGAGTGCGGATTGGAGTGGGAGTTCGAGCTGGGGGAGTTATATGTATCTTGGTGGTCCTGGGGCTGGGGGTCAGATTGGGAGTTAGGTGAGCTGATGGAAGGCAGGTTGTATATAATGATAATGAGGGGCGTTGTGTGTTGGGAAGGATGAATTGTGTGTATATATGGGATGGATTGGATCTGATTGGACTGGACTCGATTGGACCGGATACCTTGGCATAGATTGGCGTTGGACATAATGGATTCGGATATACCCTCGTGCATTTTTGACAATTAAGAACGCTCCATATGTGTTGTAGGGTCTTGGTGTCATTCAAGAATGCTTGTATGAGTTGATCAGAACTTGAGGTATGAAGTGCTCATGGTCAAATTAAAACAATGCGTGCCTCGTCACAGTCAACTCTTTTCTGTCATACATTCAGTTTCTACTAAGATATACTTACCGCACTTCTCTTAGGCGACGACTATGACAACACATAGAAAACTTGGCCAATGTCTTAAAACGACCTACACCATAGATGTTACCTGATGACTCCTCCACGAGGCATACCTCCACCGATACATTTACCTATCTCTATACCGTGGTATCTCTACTCTCAGCTCGCTCAACCCACACTATACCCCCCATCTCTCTCTCCATCTACAAACCCGTGCATCTCCTCCGCCAACACCCCAAACCCAACCCGCAGAACCTTCCTCCCCGCGAGCTCATTCGCGAACTCGAGCTTTCGCTGGAGACTCCATTCCTCGCGGCAATTCAGCGCGTACAGGAAGCCAGCGATGAAAGTATCGCCTGCACCGATTGTGTCGATGACTTCTACGGGGCCGGCGGCAGGTCGCCAGCCGTCTGCACTGGCCCATAAGTGAGGGCTTTCAGGGTGTGTTTGGGTGCGGACACAGGTCGCGCCTGAGGAGCCCCATGTGCATATTAGTATTGCGCTGGTGGTTCATGAGCTAGTGTTGCGATGAGAAGTGGCGGAGGTGTGGGAGATCTTACCCAGGCCGCATATTCGGGATCTGCGCGTGCAGAAACGCGCGTGGATCTTTGAACGATTTCGCCTGGTACACAAGCACATTAGCAAACCATACATACATGCTTGGTTTACCAGATACCGCGGCGCGCGTCTCGGTATCCTGCTCGGGATGGCTGTCTCCGTGTCCTCGTCACTAACCTCAGCCCACAGCCTCGAAAAAAACACCACGTCCGCCATCGCCCCCACGCCCTCCATGTACCCCCTCTCCGGCTTCTCACACTCCACACTGATCTTGCTCCTCCCTTCCTCCCTCAACCACCGCACAGACTCCCCCGTAACCCCCGGTATCCTCCCTTCAAAATGAAACCACTCTCCTTCTCCTTCTTCCACTCCACCACCACCATGTCCTCGTCGTCTAATCGCACTAACACCATCAACAAACTCCCCAACGCTCATCTCCGGCATTGGGTTATGGCTAACAATCGTCCGACTGTTATTCGCCGCGGCTTGGATGATGTAACTAGCCGCTGCGGAGTCGAAGTCTTCACGGAAGATGCAGCCATCGGTGATGTTAACGGTAGGTAGGGAGTCGCTGATGAAGTGTGTGTCTGTGGAGTGTTTTGCGGGGAGAACGGAGATGAGGTATGTTGATAGGGGGGGGTTGGGAGGTGCTTTGGAATCTGGGTTTTGGTCCGGTGCCGGATTTGGGGGCAGGAACTGAGTGAGTACTTCGAGGGTGTTTGCGCAGTTGCCGCCGCGGCGGCGGAGGGAAGATGTTGCGCGGAGCTTTGTGTCTTCGGGGGGATAGATTGGTACGCTTGGTATTCGGTTAGTTAGTGGGTTTGGGGAAGTGCGGATGGGCGATGAGTTAGTTGGGTATAGCTATGCGTCTTGAGAATGCGAGATGACTGGTGAAGTGACGTCATGTCGCAGAGGACTGACCTTAGGATAGTGTCGATGTATACGGCGCCTATGAACACAATTCGTTTTCCCATTTTGGAGTGTGGCCTGTGGTGGCTGCTTGGTAGGTGCAAGGATGCTGGAGCTAGCGGTCTCCGGCTAGCAAAGTTGCTTTGCATGCAACATACTTTTAGCGCCGTCACGTGAAGTATGCGTTCACTGCCTTAGTCGAGTCATTTTCAAGACGGCACTAGTTATATATGCGATCAGATGTGTCGTCTGGTAATCTTGACGCAGACACTACGTTTAACACCATGTCTAGACTGAGTATTGAACTATTCAAGCAGTCATATCTTCCAGCAGCAAAGCAACTTAGGCAAATTCTATCTTCCCTTTCCACAGTGTCTTCGTGTTTTCAAAGAAGATACGGTCTTTTTCTTCAACTGAAAGAAACTCGGCTTCTGAGAGACCATTGATGTTCGCGTTGACATCCCAAAAGCCGATACCGTACGGATAGTCCTGGTTGCATATCAGCACATGCATCTTGCATATAACAAGGCCTTAACAAACAGATTCAAAGCACTTAAGAGTAACTCACCGTTCCAAAAACAAACTGTGAAATAGGCACATCATGTGCAAGCAAGCCTTGAATCTGCCTTGGATACACAGGACCTGCACTATCATACCAAAACCGCGACGCGTAAATCTTCCGCGACTCTTCTGCATCCTTGGGAAACCCGAGAAGAAAGCGATCAGAAATATCCGGGAATGATCCTGCTCCGTGAGATATGCGCCAATGAAGATTGGGAAACTTGATGATAGTGCGATTCGCCGTAATGCTGGATATCGCTCGCGCAGTTTCAAAGTAGAACTCGCCGAGGCCAGAGCGGAGAGGTGCTAGAAATCATTAACATATGCATCGAAAATGAGAAACCAACGATAACTTACACGGCTTCGAGCTCACAAGCTTCCCATCCTCTAGCCTGATCACCGGATCATGCGGATGAATAAACACAATCTCCCTCCCATCTCCTTCGGCACGTTTCTGCAAATACGCCCAAAGTGCATCGAACGACTCTTCCCCAGGATACAACCCCTGATGGTTCGTCAGAACCCCTGCGCCCACAGCACCCAGCTCCTCAAGCGCATACCGTGCTTCCACAATGGCCTCTTGAACATACGGCAAAGGCGTGACGGCCATCCAGCTAAACCGCTCAGGATATACCTTTACCAGTTCAGCAGAAAACTCGTTCAGCAATCTCGCCAGCGCAACCGTTTTCGCTTTGTCGTCGGGAAAAGCATTAGCTTGGGGTGTGGACACGCAAAGGATGGAATGCGCTATGCTATGTTGGTGCATGAATTGCAAATGAGAGATTGGGTCCCAGGATGGAGTTTCGCGGCCGGCAGAAAGAGGTTGCAGGGCACGGAACCAGAATGGTACGGGGTGCGTGTGGGTGTCTATCCGTGTTGCATTGGTGAATGAAGGTAATTGGGATAGAGTGCGGTTTGTGGAGAGGGAAGATATGTCAGATAATGCTTCTTGGAGGAAAGGGAGGGCGGAAAGGTCGATGTTGTCGCGTAAGGCGTTTGCTTTGATGCGATCAGCGATTGTTAGGTTGGGTGCCATTGCTGATGGGATGAGTATGAAGGAATACCAAAGCTTTATCATTTTAGCATTGCGGAAATATATTGAGGGTGGAGATGATTTACATCATTGAGAAGATGGAAACTCTGGGATCGAGAGAGATAGCCGCTTGGCTAGAGTTGGTGAGCACGAGTGTGGAGTTTGCACGACTTTAGCTGCGGCGCATCGGCTCCCCGCGCCCTCCATTACAGTGAAGTCTTGGCGTAAATGCACAACGTCAAGAACTGAGCATAACAGTCGGTATTTGACTGAATTATGACCTTATGTCGTCTTAGCGTTTACAACCTTATGCCTCTCCCATGCTCATACTTGGTGTTACAGTGGGGCTAGATCAGGTATCACGTACCCGCTGTTGGCTGAACCCCCAGAGTCCCCTATGTAACTCTCCAACACGCACATATATTCGTTTGTAAACTAACAGCATAAATTCTTTAAGCGCTCATTAGGCTTCTCCTGTTGGGCCTACAGGTACCATATGCCATGATCTGCTTTCTATGTATGAACTTCAAAGTTGGCTCGTGGACTGTGCTGCATTGGAAAGAAGAATGGTTCAAAAGTAGTAAAAGACTCAATGTTAAGAAAGGAGAGGGTGCAGATATTGTTACATTTATGCAAGCATTGATAGCTGTTGGACAACTAGTCCATAATCATGCTAACTGAGGCATCCCATCGTAACTCATCTGACTTAATCATCGGCGTAACCATAAGCTTCGTCTTTGAACAATCTTCTGATCACAAATAACTGCTGATTAGACATTACCTTAGGTAGGCTGCTAGATAGTTCCTTGTCTAAAACGACCCATAGCGATTAGAAGCAGCATACTATAATATGGGAGATTGGTTGTGAACTTAAATAGACTGCGTTTTGACGATTCTGCGGTGTAGTGGTTTGAAAGCAGCTGTGACGATATTTAAGTGATCGTGGGATATGCATGTTTTGATAGGAAGATATAAGTGAGGCTCAGAAGTCATGGGATTGGTAATATTGACGTCCTGCTCCTTAGACCGACCTTTATGTTATCTCACTCCTGCCAAATTAGGTGGGGACGTGGTTAGTTATGCGAAGGGCTTAGGAATGAGCATTAGAGGCGGTTGTTACGGCCTTAGTAGGTACTCGTTTGGATATCAGTACATGTTGGTTGAGTATCAGCTTCATCAACGACCTTGAGCAGCCCGTCCAAACTCAACCACCCGTCCAAAATCAACCACCCGTGAAAACTCAACACCCGTGAAAACTCAACCCATGCAAAGTCAGCACCCGTGCAAGTCAGTACCCGTGCAAACTTAGCACCTATGCAAACTCAGCACACTTGAAAACTCAACACCTGTGCGCACTCAACCGCCCGTTCATTCTATAATCTTTATTCCCGCAACATCTCTCATCTGTCAGCAGTCATGTCCAAGAGGGTTGTTATCGGCACTGTCAAGAATGTGGTCTGCAATAAGACCATGGAGCTCTGTCTGCGAAAGACTGACAACGGCTACTGTCGTCCGCAGGGCGTCATGATACAGATCGCGAAGAACGCCGGAAATGACATCCTAAAGAGGGCTGTGGAAGCGCTTGAAAAGGACAAGAATCTTTTCAGCACTCCAATCTTGGAGAAGACGCACCGCTTGTACATCACGCATGTAATACCTCCTTAGAAATTACCACGCTCGCTAAGTCAATACAGCAACCCAACTCTCCACAAAAACGACGACCACAAGGATCTTCACTAGGATATTGACGCTGTTGACGAGAACGGCAAGAAGATCAAGAACGCTCACCTCACCAGGGACAAGGCTGCACAGACCGTAAGATATTAAACTGTGCGCGTGCGGAAGCAAGTATATTGACTCTTACCAACAGATGGCCAAGTGAACATGTGCTTTTGCCTCTCTGGTGCGAATTGCTGAGTACCTCAGAGGCGTGAACGAGAGTTATCATGTTTGATAGATAAAAGGGTAGTTTAAGCTGCAAGAGATACCACAAGCCTCAAATAGTTAGAAAACACATCAATATGGCCAAAGAGAGACAATGCAAGGATGTGATTAGCCATGAAAATAACTAATGGCTTAAGATAGATATCTATCTCTATAATGGATGAAATTTACTATACTAGTGTGACAAGGCGCACGGAGCAAATGGAACACGAGGATGTTGGGTGCGACGGAGACGGGGGCTGTGAGGCACGCTGCGCCGACTCTGATCCGAATCAGATCCCTATCAGAAGTTTAAAATGACCCCTCCGACATTTATTAGATATAGACTAGTCTAGAGCCTCGCTGCGCTAATATCCTAACTAGATACGTATTAACAATTACTCAATGGCGTAAGACTAAGGATCTTCTTAAATCCTCTAGTGCCGCCTTAGCCTACGCTAAGGGAGGGTAGGAGGTATATGTAGGATAGGGGCTCCTAAGGGATTTTGTAGCTTTTTAGTATCCTTTCGTACCAGGCCTATACGTACTTAATTTATCTAAGGCTATTTCATTGATCCTAATGCGCGAAGGGATCTACAGGGGCTGTTGACATAGATGGCCGCATCGAACGAGATACAGGTCATCTTTCTATGTGACAGGGCTGGGAGTTCACTCTAGACTAGGTCGTTCAAGGCTCGTATATAAGCGGCTTTTTAGTTCTAGAATATCATGCAACCTAGTATGTTAGATTCAAATTTAGATTAGATGATAAAGTAGTTTCCAACGCACTGTACCCGTAAGGCGAAGATGTATTCTACATCTAGCTAACAGAGCTCTGTTGTCTCACAGTATCTATAGTTGCAATTTCTTAGTACTACTTTAACTATCTAAGCGTGACAGTGTTGGCCCTCACGATGTTTTGGTAATCCTAGTCAACAGAACTACTAAACAATACTAGAGAAATAGTAATCGCGCAAATCAGCAAAAGCCGATTTCATGGTTTATTATTGTAAGGTTATTTCTCTACACGCACTACTATATACCTCTACAACAAGTCACACCAAGAACGAAGTCTTGAGATACCTGGGCTGATACAAATTTAGCCATACTTTACTATATTCCCATCCTAGAGTGCTAGCCCTATAAGCCCATATTCATAGCCTTACATCTAGTGCGCAGCTCTGCTGTGGTACCGACTTACTAGGGTCCTACACTGGGCCAACACCAACTCGGTGTCATTGATATGATCATGTGATGTACTCAGTTGACTATTTATACGCGTACGCTCGCCGTTCTTGACTCTCCATTGCTTCGCTATTAACAACATAGTCTACTAACAACGTGTTATTATGCGCTTACCATCTTCTTTCGGATGGTCCTCCGTCAGAGCAATGACGTCCTCTGTACCTCGGCCTACACTACGCCTCGGACAAATTCTCGTTGGACAGCACGGGCAGTACAAACTAACAGAGTATCTACCGACTATCGGGATCAATCATCTATTCAAGGCAGAGATAATCCAAGATACCTCCGGACGTTCTGAGAAGTGGTATGTGGCCGTATATTGCGTTTCAATTGAATTGAGTGGCAATGCTAACTTTCCGACCAGGGCTGCAATCAAAACGACACTTGCGGGAAAGCAAGATCTAAAGAATGAACTGAGTGAACATCAGAAGCCCTGTTTCTCATCTTGCGAGTTCATTCGGCCTTTAATCGACGTCATTACGGAATCTGGGATCGTGCCCAAGTCAGGCTTGAGATTCACCGATACACCACCATACCTTGCATTCGCTTGGATGAAGGAGGGCCTGTGGGATATTGTATATGCTCACGAAACAGATCTCAAACTATTCGAGGCGGTCGTGACTGGCATTCTACACGCTCTCGTCCCATTCGAGTTGAACGACCTGGTGCACGCAAATCTCAAAGGTGGGAACATCTTGATCAATCGTTCAGAGCAGGGTAGGTACGAAGTCAAGCTTACGGATTTGGGGAATGGTAAGTATGCTCTGCCATGTTGGTCCATCGTGTATAGCACGACTGATAGTGGTTCAGTGAAGTACAACGGCTATGCTGGTGAGCCTCCTGGAGCATCTTGCGCGTGTGCTCCTGAAGCCTTGGAGGGCAAAGGATACTTTCACTGTTCTGATGTATGGGCCCTCGGGGTACTGCTATTGGAAATCTTCAACGGCAAACCTTTTACGGATGAGCTTCCAATACCTGGATCCTGGTATATTGCTGCAATATCAATTGCCCAACTGATGCGACTCTATCCGGGCTGGAAACCAGAGCCAGCTCAGGGGAAATTCATCATGCACAGGCCTCTAGAAGGAATGTTCGCCAGCGCCAGGGAACTTGCGCCGCATCTTTCAATGCTTTCATTGGAGCAACAATTGGAAAAATTGGAGGCTCCTATGAAAGATATCTTGCGGCTACTTCTTCATCTGCAACCAGATAAAAGACTAAGTGCTTCTGCAATCTTGCGATCCCGTGAGTACATAGCTCTACGGAAGGCAGTCCACACTTAGGATAGAGCTCTTTGTGGTATCGGCGAAACTTTTCGACTGCCTATGTGTAAGGCAAGTATCATACATGATAGCTTCTTTCGCAGTATAGCCTAAGAACTTCAGTTGAGAACTTTGAGCTTGATTAGTGCCACCAGCGCTTCTTTTATCTTGTCTTGGTGCTTTGAACCTGTAGCAAGTGCAATCAATTTACCTTTAATGCATAATGTTCTCTGTATCTTACGAGAGTACATCACCGAATCTAGTGCGACCCATCATGACAATATGGTGATATAAATTATGTCGCCTACGCAGGGTGTTGTAAGCCCTTGCATTGATTCCTGTTCTCCTTAGTCGCTTTACCCATGTCGAATTCTAAGAACCGTTCATTCGGATCATGTTTCTTATTCGCCAAGGCTTGCCAAATCATCTCACTCAATCACATGATCTACCATCAACGTCGATAAAGCAGTATTGCAGTGCCTGAGAGCGAGAGGGTTGGGTAGGAGCGCACTCCGAAAGGGGATGATAGCCTCACCGCGTGCTGCCAGTTTCAAATGTACTTTTTTACTCTTTGAGTCGAAGGCAATGAAGAAATAAATATACAAGATGCATTGAACGCAAGCAATTCATTCATTCGTTAGGTGCATAAAAGAGATGCAATATCCGACTACCGCAACAAAGGCTCAGAAGGCCAGAGCCACATGTCCTATTTTCCTTGAAAGAGCATGGTGTTCAAACAAGATTGGAATGCGGACCCTTCCACAGACATTCGAAAGCTTAACCAACGCCCCCACCAATATTATCCTAATCTCAAGCGTATTCATTATGGTGCACAATCGGTCCATGTTATTGTATTCGATCTTCGTACGTTCGAGAGATGTCTACTGTCGTTTGTCGCCTGTTGTCCGCTGTCTGCTTTCGGCTCACCCAACGTAGCTCATGATGAGTACCGAAACAAGGATAGGTGCCCATCATAGTTTCCATGTAGGCTTCAAGATCGTTCCTCTTCTTCCCGTAAAAGCCTTCGCAGGAACGCGTCTGTAGCGTTGGCGATTCGCTGATGCATGCCAAGCTGATCGTTGTTGTGAAGAGGCTCCGGCCGACGGAGAACCAAAGGTTCCCTCTGCGGCTGCGGCGTTTGCGGTTGTTGCGGTTGCTGCACTTCATGGACTGGCTGCCGTTGCTGTGGTGGCTGTGGTGGTTGCAATGGCTGAAGTGGTTGCACTGGCTGCACTGGCTGCACTGGTTGCGGTGGATTCAGGGCCTGTACTAGTACTGGATCGACACCTTCGAAAAGAGCAGCGAACCAAGCGGGCTGGTCGTTAACGTTATCAGGAAGCCAATTGAGGGGGTCCTGCATGATATTTCCACGGGCTTCGGTACAACCCTCTGCATGCCTCATGTTCGCACTATAACCAACCAAGCACACAAAGCAGAAATCGTGCTTGCAGTTGCCACCTGTAGGTCAGTGTTAGAAAATTATCACAAGAGGTCTTTATGTGCGACTTACACGTCATGTGGCTGCAACCACCATTCTTCTGAATGTTGACACCGCACTTCGGGCAAGACTTAGCTCCCATCTTCTTGATCGCTTGCTCTGACTTCGTGTCTTCGGCAAGCCTAGCCTTGCTGCAGCTAGATCTACCGTGCCACGGTCGCGTGCAGCTCACACACATCGTCTCGTCACAATATGGGCATGCGATCTTCACACCGCGTTCTGAGTTGCTTGTCTTGCTTGTCTTGCCCTGACAGTCCTCTATCGAGAAGTACTTGCCGCATTTTAGGCTCGCACAAGCAATGTAATGCTCGCTGTTGCGGATATGCTGATTTAGCAGCGCAGTTTCGAAGCTACGTTAACCGTCAGCATTGCACCTCTCAGATCACTGTCGTGCTTGCTTGTACTTACTTCTCGCGACCTGCTTTGAATATCATCTGCATGATGTTGTTGTATTCAAGCACGTACCCGCAGTCAGGGAAAACGCAGGTCAGGACAGCGTCGTTGAGATCACGCTTTGCAATCTTCTCTGTGACCATCTTTCCGATGCAAACGTTGCAGATGTTCTGGAAATGCTCACACGCACCCTCGACTACTTTGAATCCGCGGCCAGGAGCATTGCCGACCTGCCTCGTGAAAATACACATGACGCACTCTTTCTTTTCGGGCTGCGGCCTGGGCTGCTTCTTCTTCGGAGCTGCCTTCTTGACCCCACTGCCCTTCTTTGTCTGTTTATTCTTTTGAAGGGCTTTCGAAGAGCGCATCGTGGGTCCGGTTGTTTGGCTCGCCGCAGCTGCAGGGCTGGTGTTACCGCTAAGGACAATGGGATTGCCAGAGCTTCCGATAGTGGTAGGCTGATTAGGCTGTTGAACAGCGCGTATGGTGCCGCGCGTTACAGCCATCTCGATGGCAGGAGTTGATGGGCTGGCCTGTAGTCGTTGATGTGTTGGTGAGAGCGTAGATTGCGGTGCGGTCAACTGTTGCTTGTTCGGGTGGCCGTATGCACACCGCTGCCTAAATCGGATGGCTTGGCGCGTTGGGACGTGACGGCGAGAACTCTGAGCGTGACGTGTAGCCGTCTGCTCGTTTGTCTGTTTACGCGTTTAGCTCGCATACTGTTGGTCAAAGTGAAAGACGGCGGCGCGTCGACTCAGTCTGCGACGGCGGGCGCAATATTAAGCCGACACACAAATCGGGTTAGAAACCCAGGATAGGCAATATTATCATTCCTATATTGTTCTGGGCTGGATTGAGATGGATTCAAATTTTTCGCTACTACCTACAGATAGCAGTGCATCCCTTTGGGTCCGTTTGAGCCTTCGCGACTAGACTATAGCCGCCCCTACGGGCCTAGGTCCTTCTTCGCGCAGAAAGCACCCGCAGCCAATATTATTTTTTTTTTCGCGTGGTAATAAAGCATCAGGTCGACGCTTACTGTCACACTGTCACCTTGGAAATCCAAATTCTATGTTATACGAGAACGATGAACATCCCTTATGTCCATGTACCTTGCTTAATGACCGAGCTTTTGACTTTAAATGCACAGTATGGAATTCGAAATCTGAACACATACATTAGCCTTATATCATGTCTAAGCGAAACCCATTATCTGTGCTAATGACCACCCTCATTCCGCGATACCTCCTCCGTGTTCTTTACAAAACTTCTGCGATTACGACAAGCTCTCACAGGATATTGTAGAGGATTATGCTCCACTTATACCGATATAACCGCAGAGAAGCGTTGTCCGGTCGAGCCTTCCCATAACTATCCATGATTCCGCACTGACTATCATTTTGTAAATTACTCTACATCTGTGGCAATCCATACCATGGTAGTCTGATTCCCTAGAAGAACAGTAACAAGCAACGTATGGCATATTCCAGAGGAGAAAAGAAATTGCAAAAAATTGTAGAATGGAAAAGAAAACAAGAGAAGAAGATAAAGATCATCTCATTTTAGGAGCCAAGCATATTTCGCAAGACCCTTTCGGCAGACATAAGCTCATTTTCGAATCGGTTCCAGAACTATATGCCGAGCTTTCGTCCGGAACCGTTCGACATCTCCGTTTTTGTAAAGTTGAATTTCTGTCTCTGCAATCTTCTTCCTCGAAACGTGCCCGTTGATGGGGTAGAAAGCAAACAAAGAAGCAATATCCGGGCTTTGCATGACGCTACTGACTGATGAAAAGTGATTATCGTAGCTATCACCGTTGTCATAGATAGCGTATAGGCCTGTCAAGACGGCAATTAAGCATGATGTGATGGAACATCTGTTCGGAGGTCAGTATAGTGTTAATGTGTATTTGTAATGTCTTGTTAGTTGTGCGAGACGAAATATGTATACGCAAAAGATAAACTCACACATATGCAATGAACAGGTTTTGGGGGTGGTAGGTATATTTGTTCAACCAAAGCGTTTGGTTTATCCGAGTAGGTACATGTTCACTGTGGCAGATCAGATATGTAACGATGCCGCAATCTACTGCCCGACTTACTTGAGTACGGGCAACGCCATCAAACTCCATGAGGCATTGAGTGAGAACTCGTCAATGAGCGCAGTTAGGCTTTTGTCTTGAATGGTATAATCGGTTCCAAGGCCGCGAGAGTTCCACATCCTAGCAATACGAGAGAAATCTTTTGCTGTTCCAAAAACTGTTTTCTCTACTGATGTATTCCAAACGTGTCTTGATTCCACGTTCATCACGAAACCAGAGACAAATGTCCACAGTAACTCCGCATATGCATCGTAGTTTATCACTCCCATGTCAGACAAGATCCCGTTGGCCCAATAAGAACTCCCGCTTGAAGATGGCTCCATCTCTGTAATATTACTGGCGTGCAATATCTGTACATTGTTCACAAAAGTGATGTCGGTTGTTATTGATGCAACTTGGAGAGCGCATGTGTAGTAATTCACATTATCGGAAGGGCCAGAGTAAGTTTCGGTTGTCTTTTTTGATGGACTTTCCATAGCAATCCACATTTGGGGCGTTTCCCGCAGTATTTCAGTTGAGTAATTCCCCTGCGTCCAAGACAAACGTGATGGTGAGGCGTAATAACTAATTTGACCCAGATACTCGTTGGATCCCGTCGTAAAAGTCAGATTCTGGGGGTGGAATACTAGATCATTAACTTTGGGAATATTATTATGCTCATCGATGGCCTTTTGTACGCAGCGGCGGCTGTTAATGAGCGGACAGTGTCATTGCTGTCACGACAGCGTACGAGGGGAACAGTCATTTCTACAGTATATGAGATGTTTTGCAGGTTGTCCGGAACTATTATCCGAATGCATTCACCTGTGACTGCTATTTGAGTGAACATTTGACTTGCTTTGCTCCATTCAGTTAGGAAATCGTAGGTGAACCGTTCAAGGTTGATAGATGGTCGATTGACGGAGACGGTGGAGAAAGTCGTATTCGGCTTAAAGTCAACACCTAAAGTTGCCGGAGTTATGAGAGATGATAATGGTAAGCACCTTTAGTTCACGTAAGCGTTGTATGTGAGTTATATCGTCCTTATCAGAAGATTTTCCGACGTACCATAAGACTAGTGCAAGCCCTGCAGCAACTGGAAATTTTGAGAGAAACCCCAAGTGAAGGAGCATGAAAATATTGCGGTCTGCCGCGAATGCTGCGTCTATTGCGCCTATCTGGATAGCTCGCTGACTGCATTGTCGCCAAACCCATTGTACACAAGCTATGCCAGCGGCATTGGCTAGACACACTTGGACTAGAAAAGCAAAGGCCGTGCCAAATCTAAAGTAGATGTTATTGCACCAAAAGTATAATGTTTCTACCATACGTAATACCTTATTGACCACTGTTGCGTTCCAGACGAACCGACGAGCGTATCATGGAGCTTCGAATAGTATACGTGATGCGCGACAGCGAAACTAATACCAGCGGCGAATGAGCTTATTATCAACATAATTGACCTCGTCTTACGACAAATTCGTCGAGATGCAGCAGGACCTGGACATGTTGAAGCACCTGACGTGTGTTAGCAGCCTGTGGCACATATCTGTACAAGATTCGCCGTACTTTTGCGTATGCCTGTGGCAGATTTGCCTTTTGACATTTCGAAATGGAGAAATTTCGGTAGTTCTCGCATGATACTGACTGGTGATAAACAAGGCAATAGGCTACGTTGAGATCAAAGGATTTGAGATTTACGAATTGATTACTCGCTCGCATCCCCTCGGCATTATTATTATAGCTGCCTTCTTGACTACCTGGCCATGGACAAAGTGATAACTGACGTAATACGCGCTCATATATTGCTGGGGTGGCGGTGCGCGCGAGGGGTATGCTGTGTAGCCCTGTGCTTACAGTTGATTCGCGACTGACTCCGCGTTCATTTGGGGCCGAAGTTATACTAAAATACCGTATTGGAAATCGAGTGCATGCACTGATGAAAGTCCTCGCGCTCCCTGTTCTAGCATCTGGGCTAATGCCATTTTCTTCAAGTCGTATGCGATCGCCCACACTGTATGAGCAGACGCCAGCATAACATACAAGTGTCAAGGACTCCATAGTGTGTGACCTGTCCATCGGTTATGTTCACTTCGTTCTTCTATAACAGCTCATACAGAGTTTTCGTACGTGAATGTCACGAAATAGTAACAATTGATGGATTTATTCGATGCGTTTCATGCTCAACCGTGCTCCGCAACTTCCTCTTCCCCCATCACGTCCATCAGTCCCATATCTTTTCTATGGATATACACAAAAGTTTCCATACAATCAAATATCTTCACATACTTACGTCCAGGCCAGCGGCACACTGATAAGCAAATTTTTCAGCTGCGCCCCCGAGGTGCTGATACTGAAATCCACGAAAATATCATACACACCATCCGGCTCCTGCCATATGATCCTGTCGACATTCAGAGGCCTCGATGAAAAGCTCCACTTAAATTGCCCGGTCTGGCCGGTTTCAACGGCCCGGAATTGATGCTGTTCCCATGATGTCAGCATCACCAATTCCGCGCGATGTGATGACACTTACAATCCAATCATCTCCATGGTTAAACCTGGGCCAGATGAACGCGTGTGCATCTGTGGCGGCGGCATCAACGTCGGTGCTGACGTCGAGATGATCGACGATAAGACCCGTTGTGGTGGAATGCACATCAAACTGAAAGCGGGCGCGGCACCCGAGCTCGACTCTGGGGGAAGAAGCGAGTTCGGCCGAGAAATTAAGATCGATGTAGGAGAAGTCCGGGCGGATTGTCACGTGGTAGCCGGAATCAGCGCAGTCCAGCTCGGCCCAATTTCTTGAACAGGAGAAATGGTTAGTACGAGGGACAACACGTATGGAGACTATATGAAAGTGATGGGACGTACAGGGTGACGGAGGAGGGCTTGTTGATTGTGGGTGCTGGAATGGCGAGGGCGGAAGTGGCCATGAAGGCGAGGAACGCGAGGCGACACATGCTTGCTTATGTGAGGTTTGTGAGATCTATCTTCGGTGGTTATTGTGTGTTATAGTCGGTTGACAAGAAAACTGGTACGCTTCTTATACTCTTCACAGAGCTCTATGGCGTCAACGGTAGGACACAGCTACCGAATGTCGTGATCGTGCGAACAGGGCGGATAGACCGAAATGAGAGTGAGAACAGCCTATTAGCCAGATCCACAACTGTTTCTCGACCTTACTATTGGCGACAATGGTAAATATTGCTTATATCGGAAAGTTTCAGTGGGGTCCTATAGGTAATGCGAACCTGCCTAGAGTAGGTAATGCCAATACGGACAAGTCAGATTATACGCGACGCTAACCCATAACCCCATTCCAAGCTGATCTAACCTAGGCATTTGATTTAGCATGTATTTCTTCTCAGGTGGCGTGTCTACTGGGACTATCACGGCACCTTCTATTTCTGAAGATGTCCTAGGATACCGGTCATAGATACCTCGAGCTCTTGTAAAAGCGAGTCTCCAGTCACTAATTCTTGTTGCGCCTGTGCGTTTCGCATACACTCTGCTCCTTCCTCATTCACACTTTCTGCTCGTCATCGTTGTATTATAAGTATGTTAAGTTAAAGAAGTTGGTGTATGTAACCATCAGGTCGTAAGCCACACTTGTCGAGTTGTCTCTCGTTCAAACAATCGATACTTCCAAAAGACATGCTCGACATGCGATGTTATGTGATCGAACAACGGAGTCGAAGTCACTGTGGTGTAGCCGAGACTGGTGAACTACGGGGAACGCATAAAATGGAGTGTAGATCCGATCGAGTGAGTTTCCTCATCCGACATTCAATACCATGCGTTCTGGTAGGCGAAGGTACAAGCATTGTCGTGCACTAGAGTCACGAGATAAGAAGGGATATCGATAAGATAGTTGTTTGCGTAAATCTCATGCTCCAGGTTGTCGGTCACATACACAGAGTGGTTACGACCTCAGAAGCTGTTGAGCAAGGAAGATGACGTAAATATTTCCTCACCTCGTGACCTCGCGATCTCGCGTGTCTCGACGCGTCCTCACAACCCACCAATATTGCCGTATCCTCTTAGTTGATTCATTTTCTCGTTTGGATTTAGCGGCCAAATAAAGAGTCGCACTTATGCGGCTGGATCTAACAACGAATGCAGGGGTGTTTACATCGCGGCTGTCTTCCTATCAAAACCTCCGTTTCCTCCGAACAACCTCCACCAAGACTCATAACTTACCAAACCCCACCAACAACCCTACGATGCCTCAGATAAAACAGTCAGTAAGGTGTTTCTCGCCCTCCACAGCCTTGCGCCATACCGCGCCAATATACGGTGGTTAATATGGTGGGGTCGACCGGGTAAATAGATGCGCGTGGCTCCACTATACTCATCCCACCTCAAAAGAACCCAATTCCTACTTTCTATTTATCGAGGTCATGATCCCAAGAGCTCATCGCCAACTTCCCAAATTTGAACCTCCACGACCTACCGCCACAATGCCAAAAGTCCTGAACCCCATTCTTCCAGGCTTCAACGCCGACCCTTCCATCCTACGAATTGGCTCCGACTACTACATTGCAACCTCAACATTCGAGTGGTTTCCAGGTGTGCAAATCCACCACTCGCGGGACCTTGCAAACTGGACTCTGGTCACCCGCCCCCTCAATCGCAAGTCTCAGCTCGATATGCGCGGTAACCCGGATAGCTGCGGTGTCTGGGCACCCTGCTTGACGCACGATGGGTCCAAGTTCTATTTAGTCTATACCGACGTCAAAAGGAAAGATGGAAGCTTCAAAGATACACACAACTACATCGTTACAGCCGACAAAATCGAAGGCCCCTGGAGCGATCCATACTACGTGAACTCTTCTGGTTTTGACCCTAGTCTTTTCCACGATGAGGATGGAAAGAAATGGTTTGTGAATATGATTCAGGACCACCGAAGACGGCCACGTTCCTTCGCTGGGATACGAATGCAGGAATGGTCAGAAAAAGAGGGGAAATTGGTGGGACCCTGGAAAACAATCTTCTATGGTACGGAGCTAGACCTCGTCGAAGGCCCGCATCTCTACAAAAGGAACGGATGGTACTACCTCCTTACAGCCGAAGGCGGCACTGGCTACGAACATGCCGCCACCCTAACCCGGAGCAAGGATATCTGGGGTCCATATGAAGTGCATCCCAAAAACCCTATTCTGTCTTCCGCCAAGGCTCCTCTTGCGCCGCTGCAAAGGGCAGGGCATGCAGATATTGTGGACACGGAGGATGGGAAAACATATCTGGTTCATTTAACCGGACGCCCGACAACACAAGATCGAAGGTCAGTGCTTGGCCGCGAGACCGCGATCCAAGAAGCGTATTGGGGCGAGGACGACTGGCTGCATATGAAGGACGGGCCTGTTCCCTCTTTATACGTCGAACTCCCCGCGGCCCGTGATGACACTTCGTATTGGCAAGAGAAGCGGTATGAGTTCTCCGCTGTGGACGGTCTACACAGAGATTTCCAGTGGCTGCGGACTCCCGAACCAGAACGAATCTTCAACGTCAAAGATGGTGCGTTAGAGCTGACAGGGAGAGAAGCGATAGGTAGCTGGTTTGAGCAGGCGCTCGTTGCACGGCGGCAAACACACTTCTCCTACGACGCAGAAACGGTTGTTGATTTCAAGCCGCTAGATGAGCGGCAATTTGCTGGACTGACGGCGTACTACTGTCGGTATAACTTTTTCTATCTCACTGTCACTGCACATGCAGATGGCAAGCGCGAATTACTTATTCTATCTTCCGAAGCGTCCTTTCCCCTGGGCAGGCTTAGTTTCCCCATTCCAGATCCAGTATCTATTCCTCAAGAAGGTAAGGTGCGGCTGGCGCTTAGCATACGTGGGAAGGAATTGCAGTTCTCATATGCGTTGGAAGGCGAGGAGCTCAAGAAGATTGGACCAGTATTTGACGCGAGTATCCTGAGCGATGAGTGCGGTGGACATCAGGCGCACGGTAGCTTCACTGGAGCATTCGTTGGGGTTGCGGCGAGCGATCTGGATGGGTTGGAGACGAAGGCGGCATTCGACTATTTCGTGTACCGGCCAGTCAAGCACGAGAGTGATCGGTATGATGTATAAACGAACCCGTTAGCTAGACGCGGACAAATCGATCAAATAGGCCACCATTGGCAGTATCGATTAATACGCACAGATATTCAAACACACAGAGCGCTCTTCACTCCCTGACAGATGCCATCATGCCCAAAAACACCAAACACGCCTATAAGAAACAATCCACATTCCCAAACTCCCCGACTGCCCACCAAATCCCCTTTCCCTCGTTTTCATCCGCCCATCTTCTCCCCCTACATAGCACACGCCCCACAACCAGCCGTCGCCCCCGCCTTCAATGGCGCCCTCGTGTCCGTCTGCCTCACCTCCCTCCTCCGTCCCTCGCCTCCACTGCCAGGCCCGCGGTTGCCCCTTCCATGCATGCCCGCCTGGTAGCTTCCCGGCGCGGGCGGCGTCGAAGCAGGGCGGAAATACGTATTTGTAGCGGAGGGCGCGCGGTAAGGCGAGCCGCGGGCAGCGGCCCAGGTATCGAGGGAGAAGAGCGTGGTCAGGTACAGGGCGAGGAAGCTTATCAACGTGTTCGTCTGGGAGGAAGACTTTCTGTGGTTCGTCAGTGGGTGGTCACGCCAGGGGTGGAGGGAGCGCTTACAGTTCGGACATTTTGTTGGGGATGAGTAGTTGATTGAGAACGCGAGTATGTGGTGAAGTGTTGTAAGCGTGGAGTCTTCACTCGGCAAATTGAGAGTCTGTGACGTGGTGGTAACTTGGTGCACCGTCTTGTCTCGTCAATCCTTCGCAGTCTATTTGCGCCCCAACTGCTGCCTTGCGGACATTGACTAACCGGGCTAGCGTGTGTTACAGGGATTCGCGTTTCCCCGCAGTTCGCGTGAGGTACTTAGAAAGTTCGCTCGCGTATTTTTTTGGCTTGCCAACGTCGAAAGTTTACTACAACAACAGTCGAAACGCATTGTCACGCTCATCCTACATATAGTATTCGAACGAATCATTTGCTGATCTGTTCTATAAGGAGAGTTACGTGGAAACCCGATCGGCACACGATTCAACAATGGCACGCAAGAAGCTCGACGCGGAGGATGCGGCAAACGGCCACGAGGCGCCCAAATCGAAATCGAAGCCGAAATCAAAGACGCCCACGAAGAAGCAGCCGGTTGAATACGTGAACGGAAAGGGCTGGGTCGATGAGGATGGCAACGTGGTGGAGGCTGAGACGGGCAAAGTGAGGAATAGGAGGGTCTTGGAGCTTGTGGATAATGATATGGAAGAACATGAGGCAAGGGAGCAAGAGCAGGCACGAGCTTTGCGCAACGCAAGCGATTCTACAATGGGCGAAGACACTATGCTTGCCGGTACGCGCTCCGCAACCTCTACAGCGAGGAAAGCGAAACGTAACGGCGATGAGATGGAACAGCCTGAGCTGGAACTGGAGAAGAAGGGCAAGGTGAGTTTGGGCCGAAAGCTTACGTTAAAACTGGGAAGCTGACAAGGCATACATAGAAGCGGAAACAGGCGGTTGTGGTACATCAGAAGGAGGCAAACAGTCGGGATACAAAATCGCTGTGGGATGTACCTGATACGGAAGATGTACCAGAGCAGCTTTCAGCTCAGAAGACACCGAGATGGGCAGCCAGTGATGATGTACAAGATCAAGTGGATGCACAGATTGAAGCAGAACAACGTCCTGCTAAGAAGAGAAGGGGCGAAGACACACAGTGGGAACCATCTTCTCTGGGACCAAGTTCCTTGCAGAAGTCCGGCAAAGGCAAAGCCTCGCAAGAGCTGCGGACCGAAAAGCCATCGGCCGTTTTCAAACCGCGCAAACCCCGACCGTGGACTGTAACAATGGCCCTCCCTGGCAGCATCCTCAACAACGTCGCCCGACACGACATGAAGACGCTCCTCGTAGGCCGCATCGCTCGGGCCGCCGCCGTTTGGTGCGTCGACGAGATCGTCGTTTATGATGATGACCCAACCAACATCTCGGAAAAGGTCTCCGGGTACTACCGCAGCAAGAAGAAAACCAAAGCAGAGATCATGGATAGCATTTCCGAGTCGGATATCCCGTACCAAAACCCGGATCGCTTCATGGTGGGTCTGTTAGAGTACGCGGAATGCCCACCTCACATACGATCTGCTCTCTTCCCTATGTGTGAACCTTACAAATATGTAGGCCTACTCCCTCCTCTCGACACACCTTCCCACACCAAGCCTGACGAATGGATCCGCTTCCGCGAGGGCGTTGCCCTGCAATCTCCTCCATTCCAGCACAAAGGTAAGTCCGCGAAGGCAAATCAAGAATGGACATACATCAACTGCGGCCTACCCTTCCCCGTTAAGGTCCCATATCACGTCCCGCAGGGCATGCGCGTAACTGTTGAATTTAAAGAGCCCCAGCCACCCTCCTGGCCCCACCTCTCAGAACAGCAATGCTCCACCCTCGCCGTCGACGCCGTCGCCCCCGAGACTCCCCGCGAAAAAGAAGGCTACTACTGGGGCTACAAAGTCCGCAAAGCAGCCAGCTTCTCCGACATCTTCAGCGAGTCCGATCTCGAAGGCGGGTATTCCTTTGCGATCGGCACCTCGGAGCGCGGCGTCCCGCTCACATCCATCCTCCCCGATGCCATTGCGCAGCTGAACCAGCCCGAATCCCACGAAAAGAAGCTGCCGGATGTGTACGAGCATCTGCTCGTCGTATTTGGAGGCGTTGCAGGCTTGGAACCCGTGGTCGCGAATGACCCGGCGCTTGAGGGCATGAGCAAGGATGATGCGCACGAAGCGTTTGATTATTGGGTTAATCTAGTGCAGGGCCAGGGGAGTAGGACGATTCGGACAGAGGAGGCGATTGAGATTGGATTGGCGGGTTTGAAGGGGTATGTGGATTATCAGTTTGAGCATCGGGAGTAGGTTGGTCATGTGCGGAATGTGGTTGTAGAGGGTTAAGTGTGTCGCTATGATAAGGAGTGTTGGGGTTGAGGAGGCTTTAGAACAAGGTTAGCATTGATTAGAAGTAGGAGCGCGTGATGTGGAAGCTGTTGGTATTTGCTTGTGTGTTTGACGCTATTGAGGAGGTGGGATTGAATTAAAGCATAGATACCCCGACATTGATAGGTGCGTGGGACTCCGATACCAGATAAAGGTTCACATTCGTTTTCCCTTCAAAGATCGTGGGTGTAACGTCACCACAACCTCAGTCTACTGGAGTAAACTTTCGTACTGATCTTTGGCATGCGTACAATGATGCTATCCAGGTGTCTAGGTGACAAAACCGTAGTAGCGTAGAACCTTAGTAACTATAAATAGATTTTTTTTGGGGAGTTGGCGTGGTAAAAAAGAAGTAAGATTTATCAGACCAGAACGCAACGCGACGTTTTTCTAGTGTGGATAAATATGAGCTCATTCACTAATAGCAGAACTTTGCACTCAAATATCTCAGATCTAAATACAGGATTGACTTATCACTGCTGTACCTAAGTCTAAAAGACCCTCAATTGTGAAGATCCAGCATATGCAACTTCAACCTGCACGCGAAGCTCTCCAGTTTGTCTTTAAACTCGACAGCAGAGCCGTCAAGAATATCTCCGCTAACCTGCGTATCGACGAAATCAGCGAAGTGTAGACGGGCCTTCCGCTCCATTTTCCCGTCTTCTCGCTGCGCCCGGGTCCTGTTCAAGAAAGGAAGAGTGGAGAAGTAGTCCAAGTCTTTCGTTTCTGTCGCATCGTAAATAGTAGGATTGTGCAAGATTCGACATGATTTGTCGGCAAAGTATTTCTCGAACGGAACGAGAACCTCTCGGAATCCATATTGGCAACCTGTGGTGTCGATGATCCATGCCTCATTGGTGGACACTGGCCTCACTTTGAGCACTGTATGCGGGCAATCCCTAGCGTCTGGTCCAGGAACGAGCTTCGTCCGGGTTCGCGGCTTTCCGATATGAAGGTCCAATACTTCGATGGTCGAGGCCACGCCTATATATTGTAAGTTCTAGTTTTTTAGGGCATGATATCGGGGTCCTCTTGTACCTTTGAGAAGCTTCCGGGTGAGGCGACTCAGTAGTGCCATGGCCGTTGTACATTGATTATTCGCGAGAGCGGCCTCTTTGTGGTCAATATTAGTGGTGAGATGAGTTGGAAATAGTTCACGACGTGATCGAGCTGTAATGGGTCTTCGGTTTTGATAAAGACAGAGGACTCCATCCCGGCATTCTATCTTTGTCAAATCAACATCGTAAAGGACCTCTCGGTATGTCAACAAGGCGACCTTGAGTATTTGGGCTGTTCGAAGTAGCTTCCTGCGATATCCTAGAGTGCGGCAATAGGCCTTATGAATTGCCCAATGTCCCTTCTGGCAGTCGCGGTTACAGTAGACGGTACTGACACAGTCTCTGGGTTTGTACCCTAGCGCATCTATGCAGCCAGCGCACTTCATTGTCGCATCCTTCCCACAGCTTGCACACTGCCTGAGATACGTAGGTTCCATATCCAGTGACAGGAAGTTGGTGTTGGCGCTGTTTACACGGTGATGGCCTTTGAGAAATGATGATTGAAGTGGAAGAGCTCGTGCAGAGAAGAAAAGCGGCAGCCCTGAGGTTGTAGCACTAGTAGAGATCCTATTTGAATTGCGAAGTTGTTGGTGGTAGAAAGTGAAAGGGTTTTCAGGAGCTTATTAGATGAAGGTTCATTCTGACCAGTCTGTACTACATTCCTCTGCTAACTATGTAACATTCAGCTTCGTTGTACAATAAAGGTATTCGCATGTTGATGTTGCTCAAAGGGGGTTGTCTGTGTGTAGCATAAATTGAACCGTTTGCCATATCTCGAGAGACACGCTCCGTATCAATCTTCTCTGCCTTTTCGCATAAGTCTCAAATGGATTCTTTGTGTATATACTTACATACCCCTGCTGCTTCACTGTTAATGGTCGTAGGCTATGATCAACTTTCCGTTGTTGTGAAGCCCGTGCTAATGCAAGGCCAACGCAACATTCCACGCTAGCAAACAGCATGGATACGCGGGGATTGAATCACATGCTAGGTATTACAGACGGGATAGCAGTCTATGAATTGATTGGAAACAGTGGATGCTGTAAACACACATAAGTAACCATATTGCAGCGCAGAATTCTACATATAGTGAGGTCATTGAATCAAAAGCAAATTGGAAACGACTCGTCAGCACTGAGCACTCCATCCGAGCACCAGTTCGATACTCATCAGTGACATCCTCAAATACCACCGCAACTATAGAATCAGAAATAAATCCTGAAGCGAATCGATTTGCGTGGTCATGGATAAGGTACTTGGACCTGATACGTTCGGAATACTCTAAAACACATTTTCTGACCTTCCTAGGATATGACAGAAGCGGATACTCCCCCAGACCAGACCGAAGATCGGATGACCCTGGATCTGAATGGGGATGTGATTCTTGAATGTCGGGATGAAGACAACGATATCACAAAAGCCTTCCGCGTCTCGAGCAAAGTCCTCCAGCTTGCATCTCCAGTTTTCCTTGGCATGTTTCGGCCTCACTTCAAAGAAGGGAACTAACTGCTACATGGAGAATGCCCTGTGATAGAGCTTAAAGAAGATGACGCTTCTATCATGAATGTCATACTGAAGGTCCTTCACTTCTGCGGCAGTATTGAAGACGAAGGAATAGATGCGCAGAGACTAGCACGCCTTGCGATTCACTGCAACAAGTACGATCTTTCAAAGGCTTTAGGCCCATGGATATCGTTCTGGTTCGAGGAGGTCAAGATAACGAGTGAGCTGTCAGAGGATCTGGGATTAATGCTTTTGGCAGCGTATACATTCAATGATACCAAGAGATTTCAAACAGTATCAGAGACAGCCCTGAAAAATCTCCCTCCTGGATTCGAAGATGGCTGGGAAACCCAAGAGTTGTTGGCCTTGTTACCTGCCAGTATAATAGGTTGGCTGAACCAAAGAATTTTCATCGCAGCAGTGACTGACACTCTTTCAGACGCAATGGCTATCTGCATCAAGAAGACGCTCGACGAGATTGAGATACTGATTCAGGACATGGAATTATCGTTGCGCCTATCCCTAAGCAGCTTCGAGACGTCACAATGCATATGCACCCAATGCGGAAGACTGACCTCGAAAGAAATCAAGAAATGCTACTGGTGCAATATTTCTAAACTTCGCCCGAACTATTGCTCAAGTGAGACCAGAATCGCAGAGTATTTTGCGGTTCTGCGAAAAGTAAAATTGTGGCCTACTCTGCAGTCGTTTAGAGAGTGCTCAATCTCAGAGATTATGTGTCGGATAACCTGCGCACAAACAGATCTCAAACATACTTGCTCGGCTGATTCCTCTTGTCCGTTATTGAAACAACTTGGTATACTCATTGACAAGGCGAGGCAAATTGAGAAGAACATACATGGCTTTTGCCTAAGCTGTATCCGAGAAGATGATGAATGGGATGGGAGCCAAAGATGCGCCCATGGTCTGCCAGGGTAATCAATCAATCAATTAATCAATCACAACAACACTGGTGGTCTAGACACAGGGCATAGTTTTTCTTATTAAGCTACTAGTTTTGGCTTCTGTTACCCACACCTAATGTATAGTGTATAGAATTCTTTCCCTCCTCATCTCTTTGTGACGTCCTGCCTCAGTGAGTTGGCCATGAGTCCCTACCTGATTAAACACAGGCGTACGAGCCACACGCTGCAATGAATAGAGGTAAACATCTGTAGGCCATACAGCCGAAGGATTTATTCTCTTTCCCCGAGCAATATGTCAGTTTTCGAAACCGAAGCCTAACCCCAGCTATTCTAGCCTAGGATATGCGCTCATAAAACCGAACAGTAAATCTTCGTTTACTTACATCCTACGACTACGACGCCGAGGCTCGTCGCAACGACCGACCGGTTCGAGAATTAGTACGATACACACATACATCGCTGCCTCCACCTCCCCATTACAATACGACCATACACCCAAACACTCCATCCCGTCCCATCCCCTCTCTTCACTCCCCCACACGACACCTCCAGCACCTCACTTCTCACCTCACTTCTCACTCCTCGCCAAACCCCTACGCACCTCCTATACGCAGACCCCTCAAAAGAACTTCCCATAAAGAGCCTTATCATCCGGCCGCTCAAGCACGCGCTCCGCCTCGCGGTCCTCGTACCCCGCAGCAGACGTCGCACGCACGTGTGGGATCGGCCTGTCCAGCGCATCGAAGCGGTGGCCGCGGACGCGCGAGACTACGTACAGCGTGGCGAGGCGCAGACCGCAGGCGGCGAAGCCCCAGAGGAGGCCGCCGAAGGGCGCGGCGACGAAGGCGCCTAGGTGGGTTAATTTTGATTTGATTTGTTTGGTGGTAGAGGAGAGGGGACGGGAGGAGAAAGATGGGATGGGATAGCGAAGTGGAAAGAAAGAGGCAAAACATACCAAACGCACTCCAATCGTTCGCGTAAAGCCCGCCTTCCAAGATGAGCAGCTTAGACGCGAGATCCGCGTCGCCGTCGTAGTACACGAGGCCGAAGAGGAAAACAGTGAAAATGCCGCCTAGACTGCCAACCACGAAGTCGAAGCCGCGCCACCAGTAGCACTTCTCCGACAAGCCTATGACGAGCACGGGGACGACGGCCGCGCTGACGAGGTCGCTGATGAGGAAGATCTGCAGGATGTCCGGGCTCTTGAGCGCGACGACCACGACGGGGACGATCAGGATGACGACGAGCAGCCGGATGACCCAGATGTTGAGCTTGTTGCGGAAGAGGTCGTTGCTGCCGGTGGAGATGAGGGCGGACTGGAATGAGTCGAAGGCGGCGGTGGAGAGGGAGACTGTCATCACGAGGATGATGCCGACGACCCATGCGGGGAGCTGGCCTAGCAGCAGGAAGAAGGCGAGATACCCGTCGTCTGCGTCGTCGAGTGGCCAGGCGCCGGACCATGCGGCGAGCAGCCCAGATACGCCGACAAGGGTCAGGATGATGCACACGGCGACGCTGGCGACGCTGACGCCGACCCAGAGGTCTTTGTCTGTGCGTGAGGCAAACGTGCGCATCCAGAAGCCCGAGAGAAAGAAGTCGTTTGTTAGGATGGCCACAGGCAGGATGTAGATGAGCTGCCAGCCGAGAAGGGAGGCATTAAGAAAACCAGATTGCTCGATAAGTGGTTTTTGCACATGCGTTTCTACGCCGACTGTGATGACTCCGAGGATGATCAGGCCGACGACCATAGCGCCTTGGATGTTGTCCGTGATGAAGGAGACTTTGAAGCCGCCGAGTGCTAGATGGATAGTCAGCGATTGGTTTTCGTCGAAATGGTGAGGGAGAATGCGCTTACAGGTGTAGATGGTTGTAACGGCACATTCTACAATGATGGCAGGTAACCCATCCAGTCCCGTCAACGCGGTTACGATCTGCTGCATGGCTGAGAGCTCCGAGACCATGTACAAGAAGATGGTAATGAGCGTGCAGATGCTGAGGAACAGGCCCGCAACAGCTCCATACCTCTGCCTCGTCCACTCGGTAAGAACGAAACCTTCAGGACACTTGCGTCGAATGATAGGGCCCAGGTATCCGAAGACCAGCAGAGGCAGTGCGCTCGCAAGCGCATACACTACGACACCTTGCACGCCGCAGATGGTGGCGATTTCAGGATACGTGAAAAGGATACCAGACCCGAGAGCTATACGTTAGAGCGGCCTAGATTAGCGGGATGTAGTAGAGGGGGGTGGTTAGGGGGAGTAGCGGCAGCACGTTCCTCACGCAAGTATTATCTTGATCGAGTTCATACGGTACTTCTCAGCTTCGCGTTATCTGCGCTGGGTACTCCCAGCACAGACTCAGCTCAGCGCCCGCAGTGTAGCCGCGCAGAAGACCTACTCCCGCAACGCTTCCATCCCACCCGTCTGGTCACGGGTTCGGAGCAGCATCTGCAGGAGTAGGCTCTGCTGGTGATCTCAAATACGAACCTGGTCTCTTTTCTCGAACAAAAACCTTGCGCTCATGACGCCATACTCGCAGCACACATAATAGCCGTGGTACCGGTACTGCCGCTGCCCTCACGCTGGGAGCATTGCGCGAATGCACTCACCCGATGCGATGAAATTGAAGGCAAGCGGGATGCCTGCGAAGCGTCAGTACACGTCGTCATAGCACGGGGGAATACTGCTGAGTGTCTTGACCCAACAGCGGGGCGCATGTGGTATCCTGACCCTTCTGTGTCTTGTTGCTCGACAGCCATTCCGTCTTGGACTGATGCCGCAGCCGCCAAGCGATGTAGCATCCGACGACCCTGCCACATGTCAGCCTGTCCCGTCGCATGCATACAGCAGCTTCTTGTCACCACTCGCCACTTACAGAAATGCGCCGTAGGTAAGGTACAAAATGGCGTTTGACGCCTGCGTTGAGGGCACACCCATGATGCGTGCAGATATCAAGCTAGCGACTGAGGCTGCGTGGGTCGATTGGAAGGAGACCAGGGAGCTGGGATGGGGCTCTTTAAAGCTCTCAAGCAGGGTCCGGAATGGTGCTTGAAATTTTGCTTTGGCTGCGACACCCCGCGCTTTCCCGCTACAGGAAGTTAACAGCTGCTAGCGCCTCGTGCGTCCCAATTGGTCGTTTTGAGTGTCGATGCCTCTTGGTGTTTTGTTGGTGATTTGAGTTTGGCATTGATGATGGGCGTACGGGGAATAATGTGCACTGAGGTAGTCTCAAGTTCTCAAGTTTCTGAAGGGTTGTTCTTGCCTGTTCGTGAAATCTGGTACCACGGCCGAAGCTTGAAGGCGAGAGGGCGGATAGGCATTGGGAAATAAATAGTTATCTACTCAAAGCTTGAAATATGAGATGCGAGGTAAAAGAAAGGAGGAAGGGTATACGTTCGAGAATCAACGAGCTCCAAGCAGAGCGAACATTCCCTAAGGAACAGCTCCCGTCATCCCTCCGACCAACAACAGTCAAGAAGTTGCCTCCCAATGAAGAAGTATGTCTGAAATATGCACTGTGCCCTTCTCGCCGCTCCTGAGCATCTCGTCCAGTCCGTTCCTCGTGGTCTCGTCATGTCGTGTGACCGCTTGCTGTGCACGCGGGAGGCCGTAAAGTGGCGTATCATGCCGAACATGTGCGCAGGCGTCGTCTACCATGCATGGCGGTCCCAGTTCGGGTCTGTCCTCATCAGCATGCTTCGCGTCTCCCCATGCAACATCCACTAACCCTGTACAAACGCCGCCAGCACCTTGCTCCCCGTCTGCAGCAACGGGTGCCCGACCACAATCTGCAGAAACCGCTGCAGGCCCTCCCTCCTGTGCTCAATCACATCGTCCGAGAACCGGTTCGTAAGCACCTTGCCGGGCAGCGGGGGTATCGTGACGCGCGCGCTCTCGCGCTCCAGTATGTCTCGGAAGGCCTCGAACTCGCTGTACCTCCGCCTGACGGTCGAGCTCTTGAGCTTGAAGGCGGGGATGTTGGTGCGCATGACAATCTCGTAGGTGGTGTACATGCCGCGGCCGACGCCGTGGGTCATGGGGTTGCGGACCTGTGTGCGACCGAGAGTGAGCAAGCTGCGGAGGTGCCCAGAAGCGCGGGGCGTGCGTGGAGAAGCATGGGGGCGCTATACCTCTATCTCGAGGAAGTTCTCTGGAGGGCCGTACAGCTCCTCGAAGGACTGCTGGCGCGACTCGGGCAGCGACTGCATGGTGAGGGGTGCGAGCGGCGGCGATACTCTGCTGGCGGCGAGGCGAGTGTATGCGGGCGAGAGCTTGCGATTAATGGCGCAACAGGTGGGTGACGGCGGGGCTAGGCGCAAACGGGCGCCACGGTCTGTTCCGATAACATGGGCCGGGGCATGCACTGCGGCTTACGTAAAAGGGGTCAAGCAAGAGCAGAGTGTGGTAGGTAACCTCTCCTTTGTTATATAACATTTTCTTTCTTCAGATATGGCTGATTCTAGCTTCATCACCAAGACAACACAGGCATTCAATTGAGGAACAATTGCATCGACAAGTCAAGCTTTTGCATGTCATTCATTCATACATTACACTATCCATAATCAGACATAGGAAAGCCCATGAATAATACTACATGAGTGGCAGGTATTCATATCATAACCCTGCGGGATATCATTACTCAGTCCTCTTCGTTCTCCACACTGCTACCACGTTTAGTAGCCGCTGGTCTTGTTGCCGCCATACGTCTTGGAGCCATCGAGATCGCTGTCGACGCGCGGGTCAGCCTTGTTGAGGAGGTCGCTCTTGTGAGGACCAGCAGTGTTCTCAGCAGGGCCGGGACCGCTCGAGTAGCCGCCTACGCCGCTGCCAACGCCAGTGTGAGTGTTGGAGCCAGCACCATAGCCACCCGCTGAGTGGGTGTTGCCGTATCCGCCAGTGGTGGAAGAGTCAACACGGGGGTCAGCCTTGTTGCCGAGGTGAGAGTCGTGAGGACCGGTAGGGTCGGATCCGTAGGCACCGCTGCGGGCTCCTGCGGTGTTGCCGTGAGGACCGGCGGTAGTAGAGTCAACACGGGGGTCGACCTTGTTGGCGAGATGCGAGTCGTGAGGACCAGTCGGGTCAGAGCCGTAGTTGCCTGCCGTGTTGTGGCCGGAGGAGTGACCAGTGCCGGTCAAGCCAGAGGAGTGACCTCCAGCGCCAGCGGTGTTGCCGTAGCCACCAACGCGGTCGGAGTCAACACGAGGGTCAGCCTTGTTGCCGAGACGAGAGTCATGCGGGCCAGTGGGGTCTGAGCCGTATGTATTGCCAGTCACGCCGTGGCCAGTGGTGCCGTGGGTAGTGGTGCCGTGACCAGTAGTGCCATAATTGCCAGCGGCGCCATATTGGTCGGAGTCAACACGCGGGTCAGCCTTGTTGCCGAGACGAGAGTCATGCGGGCCAGTGGGGTCTGAGCCGTATGTATTGCCAGTCACGCCGTGGCCAGTGGTGCCGTGAGTAGTGGTGCCGTGAGTAGTGGTGCCGTGGTTGCCAGCTGCGCCGTAGCGGTCAGAGTCAACACGGGGATCAGCCTATTCATTGTTAGTATGTTTCGCATGCGATATGAGATGGACGTCAAAAGACATACCTTGTTGGCGAGGCGGGAATCATGAGGACCGGTAGGGTCAGAACCGTAGGTGTTGGTGCCCGTGACGCCAGTGCCCGTTGTGCCGTGAGAGTGAGTGTTGCCGGTCAGACCGCCGGTGGTGCCGTGGCTAGCTCCAGCAGTGTTGCCAGTGGTGCCAATGTGGTCGCTGTCAACACGGGGGTCGGCCTTGTTGGCAGAGTGAGAGGAGTGCGGGCCAGTGGGGTCATCGTGAGTCTTGTCCTTGTGGAGGACGTTCTCGACCTTAGCCTTGATCTTATCAATTGCTCCGGACATGATGATGTGTGTTCGACAGGTTATGCGTAGAGGAGTAAAAGGGTATGAAAAGAGTTTGAAGTTCTTGTGAGTTGAGGTTGCAGTGTGGAAGTGTTTGTGTGGTTGTTCCCTATGGCGTTGCGAGGTAGGTCTTTTATACCGTGCGGTTCAATTTTCCGTCTCTCTCTCTCAGCCTCGACGTCATAACGACGAAACTCAAACAGCCGACTGAAGGTTCGGGTAGCCGCCTGCAGTGAAACTGCCTCTCTCCAAGGACAATCTCCCACGTCCAGCTAGTGCCAGCTACAGACAGAAAGAACAGAGGACCCTGTGTCGTCATTGGAATTCGCCATTCTCCACCAATTGCGGCACCGTGGCATGGCGTTGCTTTGTCTAGATCTTGCGAAGACCATCGGAATTGCGCAAGACTGCGCTGGGATAGTCGGAACACGCGCCACAGCTGCCACACGTGCTGAGCCTTATGCGCCGGGAGCGGGAGCTTGCCCTGACACATGCGGCTAGTGCCTGGCTAAATCCAGCCTAGACGCAGCCAGCCAGCATTCCGTTGGCTCGATCGTGGCCGTGCGAGGTGGCTGAAGGCTGCGTCATAGCGGGGAAGGGCGGGGCCGGCGCAAAGCTTAGCATCGAGGCACTTTCCGCGTCCTTGTTTTTGGAAGCGTCTTGCATCAGCCTGGAACTCTGTTGCATGCTCTGTGGCGGTGAAGCCTGTCACAGGTTTGCGAAAGCAGGGAAAAGTTGGCGGCTAGTCTTTCTTTGGGATCCATCAGGTGAGAGGCTGGTCTCGGCGGCGGTGCAAGGGCCAGTGAGTCGATCCGGACGCTGAACCACGGTATTGCTAGGCACTCTGCTAGCAACTTTGGGGAAACCCTCAGCTCGACGCTTCGGGCTTCTTCTGGTATGCGGGGAAGTAGACGACGGCTAGTCCCGTCCAAGCCATGACGTCGCAATTCTATATGGGTACTGGGAGCGACAAAAACAAACCTACAGCGCCGGCCGATTATCGCACAATCACGAGGTCTGAAAAGAGGAGCCCAGGCCGTACGCAAGCCAGGGCATGTATGTTTTACATCAGACTTCCAAACTCAGCAACGGCTCGCTGATCCTGGCAACGGGGGAAGATCAGGCCAGCCGGCTTCCGCCCGCAGGGAAAAGAGACCCTTGATGCTCCCTTGTCCTATGCAATGCCTCGCATGAGCCTCGCACATCTTATCATCTGCGTAGCTATCATAAGACATGGGAAAACTGCAATCTCGATTTGAAGTTCGTGCTCGAAATCCCTCAATCCGCGTGCCAGGCGTTTGGTGTGATGTGCTGATGACGTAGCGCAACGCGGGACTCCCCACCAAAGAATGTTTCCCTCAACAACACGATGCTGCAAATCACCCCCCTAAACCACCCCTATCCTTCCTAGCTACCGTAATCTGTGGAAACCATGTCGGAGAAGGTCAAAGAAGTCGCAAAGGAAGAGTATGAGCAGGCCAAAGTGCTCGCTGCAGGCGCGGTCCGTTCGGGCGCGTATCTGTACCCTCTGAAGGTAAGCTCAACATTTTGATGACCCAAGACCTACAATACCAGTAGAAGAGCTTGGAACCCGGGGTAGAGTGTAGAAGCATAGACAACCACAGACCCAAGCATCTCATGGAAATGTGACAACCAGCTAACACTCCACCAGGGCATAGCCTTCTTCTTCACGCACCGCGCCCTCTGGCGGCCCCTGGCCAACAAGCTGATCCCCACGATCTCCCTGGGCCTCGGCGTAACCATCTTCATGTTCGCCGTAACCTACGTCCCGCAAGCAGCCGTCCTCACCATCTTCAACGGGCCCCTCGCCATCGTAACAACAATCCTACTCGTCCTCTCGGAAGCCTCCACAATCTTCAACGTACTCTCCAAGAACTTCCTCATCGACGACGCCCTCATCGACACCTTCGACGGCACGCTGCTTGCGCGCAACCAGGCAGCGCTCGTCTCGCACGAGCGCCAGATGAAGCGCGGCGGCGGCGACTACATGGCGCGCCTGGGCAAGATCACGCGGAAGCCGTTCGAGAAGTGGAGCCCCAAGGCCATCATCAGGTACTTTTTGTATCTGCCGCTGAACATGATTCCCGTGGTGGGCACCGTGCTGTTTGTCATCTTGCAGGGACGGAAGTTCGGGCCTACGGCTCATGCGAGGTATTTCCAGCTCAAGCAGATGAACAAGAGGCAGAGGGAGGAGTTTGTCGAGACGAGGAAGGCCGCGTATACGAGGTATGTTTGTTGGATTAGTTGGTGTATCATGTGAGGCGGAGTGCTAATGGGTTGTAGCTTTGGTGTTCCCGCCGTGCTGCTCGAACTTGTACCTATTGCAGGCATCTTCTTCAGCTTCACGAATACGGTTGGTGCCGCGTTGTGGGCGGCCGATATCGAGGAGAAGAGCGCGCCGGGCGAGACTACGGCACCGGGACTGCGCGCCCAGGCGGATGCGGCGTCCAGGAAAGAGTTGTAGTGAGGATTTCTCACGCTCTTCCTTCCACCTCTCCCCGTCATCTTTCTTTTCTGTGGGGAACTCGGTTGTGCATTCTTGTTGCTGATCTTCTGTACACAAGTTACTTGCAACCTCGTTCATATGTTCGACATGATTCCATTCCGTACGTTCGTCACGGCTCGGTCAGGCGTTAGGCAGGCTCGGAACCGTATGTGCGTCATGGAGCGGATGGGCGGTATAGATACCCTTGGAAGCCGCCGTGGGCGAGGGGAAATCTGCTAGGCTGGCCTTGAACATGGGACGACACGGGCACTTGGGGGCGTTACGATGAATACTGGGTCCACGCGCCACGACAGCACGACGAGAAAGTATATTAATAGATAACCTAAAACTCTCATTGTCCGTTTCGACGTCGCTTCATTTGGAGCTGTTGAAGCCCATCCGTGACGTCAAGTAAATGTCGCAAAGTACCGAATATGCTAGGCTGTGTATGTTACAAGAAGGTGGAATTCATCATGCCATTATCTAGATCGTCTTCGACGAGTCCTCGACAGCCTGCGCACCAAGCATCTCGTTCCTCTTTGCTGCTCGCTTCTTGAGCACATTCTCAATGAACGCTTCTCCAGCTTTGTAACTCGACCGCACGAGAGGCCCTGACGCGCAGTATAGGAAACCCATATTGAGTGCTCTCTGCCTCCACATCTCGAACTTGTCGGGGGTTATGTACTCGCTGACAGCCATGTGGCGCTTTGTGGGGCGCATGTATTGGCCGAACGTTACCACGTCGACACCGTTCTTGCGGAGTTCCTTCAGAGCATGCTCGACCTGCTCATCTTTCTCGCCCAACCCTAGCATAATGCTGGTTTTCGTGATAAGTTCCGGTCGCTCTTCCTTTGCATTGCGCAGGACGTCTAGACTCTGCCTAAACTTCGCCTTCCTGTCGCGCACGAAAGGTGTGAGCTCCTCGACTGTTTCGATGTTGTGCGCGAAGACGTCCATTCCACTTCGGACGACCAGCCTGACCATGTCCATGTCGCCTGCGAAGTCGCCTGTGAGGGTTTCCACGAGCATTTGTGGGGATTTTTGCTTGATCTTCATGACGGATTCGGCCCAGTGGCGGGCACCGCCATCGGCGAGATCGTCTCGGTCCACAGCTGTGAGAACAACATAGCCTAGGCCCCACCTTCGCAGTGCCTCGGCGGTGTTTTCTGGTTCGTGAACGTCCAGCGGCGGGGGTGCTTTGGAGGTTTTGACAGAGCAGAAGCGGCAACCTCGCGTGCATGTGTCACCCATCAACATGATTGTTGCCGTAGCCGCGCTCTTAGAGCTTCCGCCCCAACAATCCGATATATTGGGACATTTTGCTTCTTCACAGACGGTGTGTAGGTTCAGCCCTCGCAGGTCGTTTTTCAGTCGCTTGTAGTTGTCGTTTACGGGTATAGGGGTTTTGAGCCACTCGGGAAGCCGTGTGATGGTTTTCTTGCGACCTTCGGGGCCAACGGTGGCAGTCTTGATTTCATATGCTTCAGACGGCGAAAGCGGTGCGTTTGGATTTACGAAGTCGTTGAAGGAGGGGCCGGCGTTCAGTTTGTCAGCGAATCTGGTGGTCGGTCGTGCGGGCTTTGAGGGCTGCGATGGGGGATCTACAGCAGTGGCGAATGTGCGGGCGCATCGTGAAGCCGGTCGTATTGAGCGCGATGCATTCGGTATTGCCAGGAGAGATGCTGACCGGGGCACTGAAGCTGCCATTGTGCGTGAGAGGCGTAGAGAGGAGGAGAGGTGGTGAGCGCAAAAGTGCTGATGGTCCTGGAAATCCCGCCTCTGGCCGCACTTTCTCTCCGACGCTAGAGGGCCGCGGCTGCCTTATTCAGCATTCGGCCATCCAATGCAAACACGTCAAACGCTCGACCGCCCACAATTGGCAGCATCCCTGCATTGCGCCGCAGAGGACAACCACAACGTCGCCAATTCCGACCTGAGCATTCACGCACCGCACGCCGCCCGCGGTTCCCCCTTACTCTCGCCATCCACACAATCAAAGTTCACGGGCCCGCCCATTCGCGCCGCCAGATTTCGGGAGAGGCCACGTCAGGCGGAGCAGGACAAGGACACAATACACATATTTGAGGACGGGCTCGCGGCGGGTGCCTGCACTCTGCAATCATGGACAAAAAACACGAGGACGTTGGCGGAGTAGCACAGATCGATAAGACTTCGGTGTTCCAGGAAGGTACGGCGACCTGCAATGCAATGGGGAGCTAGCGGAGGGGTGCTTAAGCAGCGGAAGCTGACATGGAAGAATAGCTCGAGTATTCAGCCAGAGCCCCATATCGCCGCGGAAATGCAGAGTGGTATGTTGCGCATTGGAGCTTAACGACTGGGATACGCTGACCCAGTGTAGATATTGACAAAGCTTGCGTTGCTGCTCTTCACCGGCGAGAGCTGGGGGAGACAGGAAGCTACCAACCTTTTCTTCGGCAGTATGCGAGCTTTCCTTGTCCCAGCGGCAGTTTGTACTGATCACTGCAGTCTCGAAACTTTTCTCGAACAAAGATGCTTCACTCCGCCAAATGGTCTACCTTGTCCTCAAGGAGCTCGCTAGCTCCGCAGACGATGTGATCATGGTCACAGCCTCCATCATGAAGGACACTTCCGTCGGCAGCGATGTCGTTTACCGACCCAACGCGATCCGCGCACTCTGCCGCGTAATCGATGCCTCCACCGTACAAGCGATTGAGCGTCTGGTCAAGACATGCATCGTTGACAAGAACCCCTCCGTTGCGTCGGCCGCGCTTGTCTCTTCATATCACCTGTTGCCAGTCGCAAAGGATGTCGTCCGGAGATGGCAGTCGGAGGCTCAGGAGGCAGCATCGGGACCAAAATCAGGTGGCTTTTTGGGCGGATTCGGCGGCGGCTCACAGAACGCACTCCAGGCGAGCACAAATTACATGACACAGTATCACGCCATTGGACTCTTGTACCAGATGCGGTCAGGCGACCGTATGAGCTTGGTCAAGATGGTACAGCAGTACTCCGCTGCGGGTGTAGTCAAGAGCCCTGCTGCTACCGTGCTGCTAGTCAGACTTGCCGCCAAGCTCGCCGAGGAAGACCCCAATTTGCGCAAGCCTATGGTGCAGCTTCTCGACGGCTGGTTACGCCATAAATCTGAGATGGTCAACTTCGAGGCGGCAAAGGCTATCTGTGACTTGCGCGGCGTTACTGATGCTGAGCTTGTACAAGCTGTCCATGTTTTGCAGCTCTTCCTTACATCTCCTCGCGCAGTCACCAAGTTTGCCGCTTTGAGAATATTGTCCACCATGGCCTCTTTCAAGCCGGATGCTGTCCGATCATGCAACCAGGATATCGAAGCGCTCATCACCAACTCCAACCGCAGCATTGCCACCTTCGCCATCACTACGCTCCTCAAGACGGGCAATGAGTCTTCTGTTGATCGCCTAATGAAGCAAATCACCGGCTTCATGGCCGAGATCACAGATGAGTTCAAGGTGACCATTGTCGAAGCAGTCCGCACATTGGCCCTCAAGTTCAAGTCGAAGCAGGCTGGCTTCCTTGCGTTCCTTAGTGGGATCCTTCGTGATGAGGGTGGCTACGAGTTCAAGCGCGCTGTGGTCGAAGCCATCATGGATCTTATTCGTTTCGTCCCCGAAGCAAAGGAGGACGCCTTGGCCACTCTTTGCGAATTCATCGAAGACTGCGAGTTCACCAAGCTTGCAGTTCGCATTCTCTTCGTACTTGGACGAGAAGGTCCCTCCACGCCACACCCTACCAAATACATTCGATACATCTACAACCGAGTTGTCCTGGAGAATGCTATCGTACGCGCAGCCGCTACTTCCGCGCTTGCCAAGTTCGGTGTTGGTCAGAAAGATCCGGAAATCAAGAAGTCTGTTCACGTGCTCCTTACCAGGTGTCTTGACGATGTAGATGACGAAGTCCGAGATCGCGCGGCGCTGAACTTGAGGCTGATGGACCAGGATGACGAACTCGCTATTAGCTTTGTCCGAAACGACTCCATGTACTCATTACCTACGCTTGAGCACCAGCTCACCATGTACGTCAGCTCCGATTCGAAGGACACCTTCCAAGATGCTTTCGATATCACCAAGATCCCGACTGTATCTCGTGAACAAGCAGACGCAGCAGATCTCAGCAAGAAGACCGAAGGTTCTACACCCATACTCAAGGCCCCGAGCGCCACCAAAGCACCCACCAAAACTGGAGCAGACGCAGCTGCTTCAGCAAATGCAGCAACGCAGAAGTATGCCGAAGAACTGCAGAAAATTCCAGAGCTTGCCGCACATGGCGGTCTGCTCAAGTCAAGCGCTGTGGTCGAACTTACCGAGTCAGAAACAGAATACGTCGTCACCGCTGTCAAGCATATCTTCAAGGACCACATCGTACTCCAGTACGACGTCAAAAACACACTTCCCGACACCGTGCTTCTGGATGTAGAGATGGTTGTTGCGGCCGAAGACGACGACATAGGGCTCGAGGAAGACTTCATCATTCCTGCGCCAAAGCTCCCCACAAACGAACCCGGAACGATCTACGTGTCATTCAAGCGCTTGGAAACCGAGTCACAGTTCATCGCCACATCTTTCACAAACACTCTAAAGTTCATCAGCAAGGAGATCGACCCTGATACCAACGAGCCTGAGGATGGTGAGGGCTACCCAGACGAGTACCAAGTTGAGGACCTGGACCTCAATGGCGCAGACTACGTTGTCCCCGCTTATGCGGGTAGCTTCGACAATGTCTGGGAGCAGTCGAACAGCGATTCGGCGACCGAGACGCTGCAGCTTTCTAACATGAAGAGTATAGCAGGTAAGATGTGTCCATTCGGAACTCCTGCACCAAAAAGACTAACATTGTCCCAGATGCCACCGACCAACTCATCAAGACGCTCTCTCTTCAGCCTCTTGAGGGCACAGATGTCCCGCTCTCCCAATCAACGCACACGCTCAAGCTCTACGGCAAAACGATCACAAACGGCAAGGTGGCCGCTATGGTGCGGATGGCGTTCAGTGCTAAGACGGGCGTCACGATGAAGATTGAGGCGAGGAGTGAGGAGGAAGGTGTTGCGGCGCTCGTGGTGGGCAGTGTGGCGTAATGTAGTCGCGTACAAAGTATGTATAGTGTACGGTCGTACCTTTGGTGCAGAGTATCTTTGCGTTTGGCGCTTGTTCTGCACGCCCACGCGTATGTGTGTGTGTGTGGTTAGATACACAAATCGAGATCCAAAAAGGAATGTGCAATGAATTTTATCGTGTCTTGCGTATTTTGCGGGTGCTCTTCCACCTAGATTGTAGCTGTTAATCGTCGTTCGGTATGCGTACAGCTCGGTCCACAGAGATGCATGTCCGAACTTAACACCAGGTCTTACTTATCGCGAATGAGGTTGTGTAGTTCCGCTGTATGAGCTTTTCTTTACTCCTACATGTCATACTTGGCTACTTACCACACAAATCGAGATAGGCATGGTGTCTGTATATACTATGCTATGCGACATCCCGACTAATACACCAGTTTCCTAATAAAATAATAAATGCGTGTCTTCGGTTTGAATGGTAAATGAGTAATAAAAGAATAGACATACTGCCTGTGTGCCTACCTATATCCACCCCGCTACCTATCTCACCTCACTGATACATTCCTATATATACGCCACTCCTTATTACCCTGTAAAAAAAATCTCTTTGAATTTCCTTCTTTTCCATTTCATCTCGTCTTATAACGCGCATTACACCTCCTTCACTCTTTTCGCATCCACAATACCCACAATCAAATCCATCACACTGATGTATATATATATAAACCGCATTTCTATCCCAGATGCGTGGGGGGAAAAAGTTGACTATACTAACGTGTCGAGTATGCGAATTTACTCTTCTATTCATATACGTTTACTCGGTGTGGAGAAGCAAACGTTGATTTAACGTTGTGACGGGGTGCTAGTTTTCCATTGTCTTTATTTTCTTGGGATAGGGCGTGATTTACATGGTTTTTTTTTTTTTTTTTTTTTTTTTTTTTGGAGAATAGGGGTGGTGGTGGATGTGTGTTTTATGTTGTGTCGGATCTTACCGTGGTAGGGGGATATAGTACGTGGTTAGTTGGTTGGTTGGTGGAAGAGAGCTGTGGGGGTTAGGCCTTGCGGGTTGCGATGGGAGATTGAGAATTGGGGTGGGTGTGGGGGATGTTGTATATGTGGGTGAGTTTATCGGGGTGGAAGTGTGACGAGGTGACGAGGGGGTTTGGTTTAGAGAAATGTAGATGTTAGACGCATTGCGTTTGGATTTGCTGCTTCTGGTAGTACTGTATTGAAGATGATGAGTACGCGAGGTTCAACTCATGCTGGGGAGTTTTCGAGGGGAAGTAGATGTGTAGATAGATGTGAGGGTGCGTTGCGCAGGCGTCTTTACCAAGTCTGTAAAAAGCGGTATAGTAAAGGATTGAATATATCACAGTAAGCCGATGCAAAAAGTCACCGTATAAAAGACATCAAATTTGAAGTTCGTCATGGATATCATGAACGTTTTGTCATTTCCATACTAAATGACCTGAATGGTCCCAGATGCTACCTCACGCCATATGTTGGAACCCGTGAATGTAATGCCGAAAAGAGACCTGCTACTACCAAACCGCACACCTAGTACCTCTTACCCTCACGGAGCACATCGCTGTACTCCTCAAGCGGGCCTCGAGGAAGCTTGGTCTCCTTCCACAGGTTGGGGGTAAGGAAACCGTATGAGTTGGCGACAGCGACGAACGTTGCCTTGAGGGTGTTCTCAAGAGTCTTGGTCGAACCGGACGAGGCGGTGTAGATGTCCTGGACACCAGCAAGCTGCAAGAGACGCTTGACGGCGGGCGAAGCGACAAGGCCGGTACCACGGGGGGCGGGGATGAGACGGACGGTGACGGAACCGCACTTGCCGGACTCCTTGGTGGGGAGCGAGTGAGGCTCACCAAGGTTGGTACCCCAGTAACCTCTTCGGATGGGCACAACGCTGAGCTTGGCGATGATGATGGCGGCGCGGATGGCGGTCGCGACTTCCTTGGAGGTCTTGATACCGAGACCAATGTGGCCCTCGGAGTCACCAATGACGACGATGGCCTTGAAACGGGTACGCTGACCGGCACGGGTCTGCTTCTGGACGGGCTTGATCTTCATGACCTCATCCTTGAGCTTGGGGAGGAAGAAGTCGACGATCTGGTACTCCTTGATGGCGAGAGAGTGGAGGTAGCTGCGATTGTCAGTCCTGCCGTATCCTGCTCAGGGAAAATTTTCGACGTACATCTCTTCCATGCTCTTAATCTTGCCGGCCTTTACGAGACGACCGAGCTTGGTGACAGGCTGCCATTCCTTCTCCTGTGACGATTGTCAATTCTGTCCGCGCGTATTCCTAGCGACCATTTATCCGTACCTCGGTCTTGCCGCCACGACGTCCACGGCCGCGACCGCGTCCACGACCACCACGGTCACCACCACGAGATCCGAATCCACCGCGAGCGGGGGCAGGTGCGTCAGCCATGTTGAGAGTCGGTGTATAGGCGACTTCTGCAAAACGATTGTTAGATACGGCGTGCGCAGATATTTTGGTAGAGAAAAACTCACGGTATTGTGCTGTGGTGGTTAGTGCTGGTTTCGCGATGCTCGACCTCAAGTTCAATTTTGTGCGGAGTGGTGGCTCGCTAAGCGAGGGCGGAAACTCTTGGCAAGTGCGACCGACGAGCTAACGCTTTCGGGAAGAAGGCTGCTGCGCTGCAACTCTTCACACACAACATGAACTTCGCTCGGTGGATAAGGTCGTTCCACGTAGCTTGTAACGCACGAATGTACTGCGACGTATCTGCTATGTCTTCAGCGACAAAATCACTCCCTCAAACACGTCTACACAGATTTCATTGAAAGACAACCCAGCGACTTGGGTGCCCCCGCTTCATGGCAGCCTTGGAGAGCAACTGCAGCTTACAGACAAACAGACCAGTGAAAATACTCAAGAAGTGATTTTAGCCATGAATCGCAGCCCTTCCCTACGGTCATCTGCGCCTGCTCGACGCGTGAACAGTCGTTTTCGGCTTGGCGCTAAGGACCTCCGAGACAACGTCATTGGTCACGTACCAGCTACTCGCAGGAGCTCACCTGAACGACATTCCACCATGCTTATCGAGGTTCCGTAGCTCTGCTTTTCTCTCTCAACCATTTACACGCACCCCTTACTCAGCATGTCGTTACTCAACTCAGTGCTCGGCTCCATGTCGCCGTCCAGATTCCGCGATTCCTTTGAGGATCCACGCGCCCCAGACCACGAGCTACTTCCACGTCGTTCCCCATCCACATCACGATCCCGGTCACAAGCTCCGCGCATACCGCCTCCTATAACGTCCACAGTTCTTTGGAGCGTCCCAACGACACACTTCAAGCCTGCACCCCGCATCCCCGATGATCTCCTCGCTCTTCAACGCAGAGCACGGCACCTCGAACAGCAGCTCCAAGACTTGCTCGATGCGCAAGCTGACGGCTTGATGAGTGGGCTGGCTGGAAATGGCTCCAAGATACCGGATGACCTCGTAACGAGTGGCGACACCACACCAACCGAGAGCAGTGTCCGCAGCTCAAGTCAAAGCAGGGATAGCGAAGAGAACGCAGATAGCATTCCGCGAAAGAAGAAGGTTGGGCTCACCGCCGCGCGAAAGGGAATATACAAGCGTATACAACAGCTTGCAAGCGTCAAAGCTGAGGAGTTGGACTACTTGGACGAGGATCTGCACGATGTTCACGGCATTGTAGGGCAGACGGATACATGGACGAAGAAGCGTGCGCGGCTAGAGAAGAAGATTCGAGAAATCGAGCAAGGCGAAAGCAGTGCATCGCGAACCCAGGCTCTACATGCCGAAGCTTCCAATTTGGAGCGAGAGATCCGGCAGAAAGAGGAGGAATTGGCGGCGCTGAAAGCCCGGTACAGGACTGTGCGGGAGGAGCTTGAAAACGGAGAAAACGTGGTCGAAGCGAAAATCTCTTCATACAAGGCGTCGCTCGCGATTTTGGACAAGGATATTGCAAGTTTCCTCACGAAACGACCAGATACCAATCATGTCTCCCTTTCAACGTCGTCTTACCTGTCTCTCCCGCCTCGCCGTCGTACTCTCGACATGGCACACGAGTACTGGACCGAAGAGCATACGAGACTCATCAACAAGTGCGAGGAAGTCGACGTTGAGCGTGCAGCACTGGACGAAGGTGCTGTCCTATGGAACGACGTAGTCAAGAAGATTACGTCTTTCGAAACCACTCTGCAAGACATGATGCAGCAAGGCTCACGCGCTCCATCACCGTCCAAAGTCATTGCGAGAATGGATGCTACAATTACGTACCTTGAGGAGAAGGTAGATTTCGTGAAGAGCAGGGACTGGAACCTACTCTTTCTCGCCATCGGCGCCGAGCTAGAAGCCTTTAAGCAAGGGAAAGATTTGCTGGAAGATGCGCTTGGCATAAAGAAGAATCGGAAGGGCAAAGAGAAGGTGGTCGAGAATCTTGTGGATACAGATGGCATGAGTCATGAAAGCGAGGAGGAAGAGGTGTCGAGGTCCGCTATACGCATCCCAAAGGAGCCACCTAAACCCGCCGTGTCTCCGCCAAAGCCTAGCTTCTTCGATACGGATAACGAGGATCCAGATCCAGAGTTGATGATAAGTCATCAGGATACTGATACGGACTGACGCAAGGGCCTGGGATGAGAGGGTGTAAGCTAATGTTTGATTTTGGGTGGTAATGTTATATTCATATCCAAGCATAGCTAAGGCGAATGGCACTAGAATAAGGACGCTACAACACCTTTGTTGAACAGAAAACGTCTTGGGGTAGTGCCTTGAGCAGTTTGGGCGTTCTAGAATCAAGACGCAAATATAGATACACACCTTCATCAGCTCTCCAACTTAGGCATACCGATACCCTTGCTTCCGAAGTACGTGTACTCAAAGGTGACGGAATGTTGCAAATCTTGGGTTACCCCAAAGACCCTTTGCTTACGATGTTATCGCGGCCGGATCCCATTCGCCGACCACTGTGGATCGTAGTTGCATTTGCCAAATACGGAGATCAAGATGCTACAAATAGGGTCTAGCGTAGGTTAGACGTTCACTAAACCACACACCCTGCATGTGCAAGACGTGGTAGTGTTCGACTTACGAAAGCTTATAAACAATTCTGTGATGATTGAAATGGTAAGGAACTGGGAACAGAATACCCCGACGACAACAGCAAGCCTGGATTCCATACACACTTATTTTTCTCATATGCTCAAACACACCATGACCTCGACAAAATGGTCACCAGAATGGGAAAAGGTATACTCACCACGCAACACTCTCCGTCATATCCCCAAGTGATACTCATAACCTACCAGTTCGCCACAACCACAGACCTCACCCCCGCAAAAACCATCGCCGAATACCGCGCTCGTCGCTCAAAAGCCGGACGCGCAAACCGATCCCTCCTCTCCACCCCAACATTCGCCGCAGTCGCTAACGTCGACGTAAAAGACGCTACTATCACCCTACCAGACATACCAAACCACACCTCCACCATCCGAACCTACCACCCAAAGAACATCGCCCCGGACGAAAAACTCCCCCTAATGCTCCACTTTCACGGCGGCTACTGGTGCGCCGGCGACGTCAACACGGAAGACATCGGCAACCGGGCCATTATCTCACGCGGGAACCGCATCGTCATCTTGTATTTTTAATACCGCCTCGTGCCAGATGTAAGCTGGGACGTGCAATTTTCTGACGGTGAGAAGGCGCTTGTATGGGCGTGGAAGAATACTGGGAGCTTTGGGGCGGATACGGGGGCAGGGTTTTTGGTTTCGGGCGCGGAGGCTGGCGCGCATTTAGCTGGTATTATGGCGATACGGGCGCGTGGTGGGTGTGAGGGGGTCAGGGTTATGGGGCAGGTGCTTGTTGTGCCGACTACGGTTGCGTGGCCGGATGGGGATATTCCACGGGAGTGGAGGGAGGGACTAGGGAGTCATGAGGAGTGGAAGGATGCGCCGGTTTTGAGTAAGTGGTCTAAAGCGCAGTTCGGGGTTTTCAACGTGCCTCGTGTTTTTCTACTGACGTTCTAGACATGGAAACATACCAGATGTTCCTCTCCAATCTCGACATCCCCGACTCCGAGAAAAGAAAAGGCGAAAATTTCCCCATCTGGGCTGACCTCAAGGGTCTACCGCCAGCATATATCCCGGTCGACGAGTGCGACCTGATAAGAGACCAGGGGTACTTGTATGCAGAACTGCTGGCTGAGGCTGGGGTTAAGACAAGGATGGATTTGTACAGGGGTCTGCCAAATATGTTTGTGCAGTTTCCGCAGCTGAAGAGCACATTGGTGGCTGGGGGAAATTTGGCCGCGGGAGTGGCGTGGTTGTTGCAGGAGAGGAAGTGAGGTGGGTGATTGAGTGGTTGGTGATGGTGGTAACCAATTGTGTGAGGCGTTTGGTATATCTGGATGCTGTCTTGATTGTGCACTGGAAGATTGAATAAGGTGTCATTGTGGTTAGACCCCTGTATAGTTCACTATATACAACATCACATCAAACATGACATGCCTCGTGTGAAATCTCACCAATGCAAAATGCTAAGAACCCATCCCAATGCTGACACAAGAAAACAAAGAGATCCGTTCCCCATGCAATGCATATCGTCATACAAATACAACAATCGTACTGGAGCATCGTCCTAAGACGTTTCTGTTTTGCTCCGCTCGCTCAGCGCACTCCGCTTACTATGCAAACTCTTCAGCGTGCGCAAACTCCTCACGCTCGGTATATGCGCAAGTTCTATATCCTTCAATGCGCCGCTGTCCTCGCTCCACCGGCCCACCGGCGTCCGCGGTCGCAGCTGCCGCGCCATCTCCTCCATCTCTTCGTAATCCTCTGGCTGCGCGGGTTCGCTGTAGACCTGCGTCGTGGTGACGAGTTTAATGTCTTTGCTTCCGGCGCCAACGAGATCATCTTTGCTATCGTTCTCGTACGATATGGACAAAGATCCGAAGCCACGGCCTCTTCTGCTAGGCTTCGGTTGTTCGGCGTTTCCGCCCTCGATGGCCCAAGTGCCGCCGAAGCGTCTGGGCTTTTCAGTCCAAAAAGCAGCGAACGTGTCGATGCCGTTGTCGTCTGGTGGTGGTTCGTCCGAGAATACCATTATGCGGCGAGTGAGTGTGTAGAGTAGGACGTCGAGCCAGCCGTTTGATGTAATCATGCAGGCTGCTAGACATAGTCTTGCGTACGAAGGTGGGTGACCGCCCATGGCCGACATACGCGCCGATGCGAGGGGAATGGTACAGATGACATAGACGATGGGGTATACGACCATAAGGAGGGAGATTTCCTTTACGCGCTTGGCTGCAGCGTCGGTGTAGTAGCCGGAGCGGATGCGGGCTATAAGGATGGTATAGATGGTGATGTAGATGAAGACATTTCCGAATTCGAAGACAAAGATCCAAAAGTAGTGGAGCCAGAGGCGGAGATCTTGGAGGTCGCGGTGTATCCAACACTATGGGGTTGTTAGTGGTTGGTGTAGGCATAGGAATGGTGGGGGCGTACCCAAATCCCACTGCGCACGTATAATTCTTTGCCGTACATGCCGACGCCGATGAGTGCCATGCCATAGATGAAAACCCAAAGCCCGATGATACAGACATAGAAGCACTTTTTGCTCACTCGGAAGTCGAGTACTACGGAAGCGAATGTGTGCAGGCCGATAACGAAGCACCAGACGCCACTTGCCAGGTCACCGGTCGAAACCAGCCATCCCTGTGTATACTACAAGTTCGTTCATTGTTAGTGTACATGATCCGACTGCGTCAGGTAAACCGAAGACTTACACATATTGGAGTGCCAACGACTACCGAGCCTACGCGAAGCCACTCGATGTTTAGCAGAAACGCTAAGGACTGCTGCACGTCCGCTATGAGTAGGTTGAATATAAGTATAACGAACTGGTTCGTGCGCTTGGCTTTCCTTTGCCATCGAATGAGCCGGTATAGAAGTAGGGCGAGCAGTGTGACTGCTGAGACGAAGGAAAGAAAACTGAGAACAACAACGGCGCGAAGCCACGGTTGAATGTGACCTGGGATCTCTTCTAGAGTGGCCGAGTCGGCGTCCAGAGGTCCTAGAGTATGCCGTGGCATCGCAGTAGATACTGCCACCGACGTAGATGGTGTAAATTCGCAAGCAACGCGCTAGTGGGGGCGTTATGAAATACGATGCAGTAGCATGTCGACTAGTTGGCGTCGTAGAGATAGATGGAGCGAAAGTTCGACCGTAGTATGTCTATCGTGACATGGCGGTGGCAGAGTGTGCTGGACGTCGATGGGGCTCTTCGGTTGTGGTTGTCACTGGGAGAGCGCCGATAAAGTACAGTCCCAAAGACAGAGTGCAAGGGCGGGTGGGCTGATCAGATCTGACTACAGTAGGTACTTTTTGCCCTGCAAAAAACTAGGATCATCGCTCAAGCGGGTGACCCACCTGCACATGTACCCCAGTCACCAACCAGACCCTGACGCTGGACCCAGTCCCAATTGACGCTTCGGACGGGCCGTGCGGAGTCGTGGGCATGATGAACGGAGAAAGTACGGACTTTGGCAACCTTCCGTGTTACTCTGCACGTCCAAGGCGCGGTTGTTCAGCCTGCCGCTGTCCAACCAAAGCTAGAAGCCACTCGAAGGCAGTTGGAAGGCGTGCAAGCGCGGGCTCAACGGCAGGTCTGGCGTGGTTTGCACGTGGGGAGTTGTCCAATACGACGGAACTGAAGCGCGCTGGATTGATTGGATGCGCGAGTCGTCATTTGTCGCTGGGCTCGAATTACTGGCTGCATCTTGACAAGAGCTAACTGTATTTTTGGGGGCACGTAGGGCGAGTCTCGTATTCGGTTTTTGTGGCGTTTCTGGACCACACAGACGAGACGCTCGGCTGAACTACCTGCTTGGAAACACGCCAGTAACTTCGGAACGACCGTAGCGGCGTTCGCCATCGAACTCCACCAATCTGAACGACATCCGTAGAAATTCTGTGAAATTTGAATGCGTTCCTTTGGGTTGTAAAAGTTTCACGACGAAGACTTGCAATGGTCGACGTCTGTTTACAGCTGAAAGCGATCGGCACTAGCGAGCCCTCCATGCACCTGTCATCCTTCCTCCAAGCGAGTGGCCCCTATAGTCTGTGCGGCAAAGATGCCTCAGAGCAAGGTTCAGAGTCGACTAGATACGTAATAACAACTGCCGCGATACCGTGAGGCGTGCGGCTCCCTGCGGAAGTGTCCTACAACCACGGCCTTGGGTTTCCTGAAGTCCGTACATTCTTGCTATACACGACAGCAACACAGATTAGCAACCGTACTTTGCTTAACAATGCAAGTATTCCAAAGACTGAAACAGCGGACGTGGTATGTGTGCGCCATGCTCATGTATATGTGCGCTCTTACTACCTCCCTATATCGACGCTCCTATCAAGGGTGTGTCCGACAATGCGGCACAGTTGGCGAGCAATTACTGCACATTACGTCTTGAGTGTCCATATGAAAATGTGTAACGTGTCTTGGGCACAGAAATGCAGGGACGTTGCAACAATTCTTAGCCGTGTAGATGCAAGTTCATGGTTTTCTTCATCTCTCTTATCGTCAGCGGAGTCGTGATTGATGGAGATTTGATGGACTTCGCTTCTTCTCTCCTAATTCGTACCAAGCGCTCTTTTATCCGCAACGAGTGAACCGCCCTAGGCTGCCCGTTCCAGCTGTTCACGTTACTGGCGTAAGCCACGCTCGTATGTACTACTTCTTCTGAGACAATGGCGCCTGTCGCAACTGCACACCCTAACGCTCCCAGCAGCCACGTGCATTGGCGCGCTCTATATCAAAAGAACTCTGCTATAGAACCCCCCTACAATTTTATATGCGCCCCAGGATCCGAGCAAGTGGTTGCATCCTGTGCCTCGAGCGGCACCGAAAAAGCAACCAAGACCCCAATTCACGACACCTGCCCGGCAACCCAATCCTTCCGAGATCCTGCGATCCTTCCGTGACTAAAATAAATCCTGTAAGACCGGGTCTCTGCCGAAAGACGAATTTCTCGACGTCACACACGTTATCTGATCAGATATTGCATAGGTCGCCTTGGAAGTGTTCCAGATCTGTACTACGTTCGCAAGTGGCACTCGTATCGCACACGGGCGGTGATCACACACCTTCCCGGAGCAGTGAACGATTACACCGCCATAGCCTTCCGCTCGTATATGCAGGCGAGTCACTTTCTGCACTTCTAGGTTAGTCTAGTGTAAGAATTCGGGCTGACTATTACCGCGAGTGATCTTGGTTTAGGTAGGTAATTTAGACGTCTACACAGAAGCACGGGCATTCAAAACAGGCAATGTAAGAAAGAGATCCAAATTTCTTCTGTCGCATTCGGATTCATTCAGCTCACATACCAGTCCTCATTTCACCAATTACCTGCTATTAGCGTCCGCAGTAATTGTATCAACGTTCGCTTTCTCAATCTCGTGCTGCATCTCGTGCATCCTCACGTAACGAGGCTGCAGCTTGGATTGGCGCTCATGACCGCATGCCAAGGCATTGATTACTGTCAAAGCAATTACAAACTCCAGGACTATATGTGATTGGAAATCGCTCGCTTTTGTTCGAATTCCGGACAATCTCCTCTACTTTGCAGACAAGCAACCTCTACCGGTACCGCAGATACCACACCCCACTACCACCACATACATCTCAGTAACACCTTATGCCCTACGCTTACAAACAAGGATGTGTCTCTCAACATCTACCTCCGCCCCATCAGGCAAATTACCTTACTTAACCAATCACACCCCCACCCCCTCGCTAAGCCCTCCACCCCTGCCCATACCCTCTCCATTCCCGAACTCCGTCCACAGCCTACCTACCCCTACTCACCTTCTTAATTCCGCCATGTTTTCCCATCCGCACCAGAAACCATATCAGCGGTATCTCGACCGTGCACTTTCCACCCTGTCTGTCTCGATTTCTCATCTCACACTTCGCAGTTTGAATACCGTAAAGATTTGCAATTAGCGACTGGCCAGGGTAGGTTGGGGACTAATTAGAAGACAGCAATGCGCATAAAAGCGGGCCTTCAGAACAATGGACAGGTCATGATCGGTGCTTGGTTCATTAATTTATTGCACAACTTTACGGTACTTTATATGATCAACTCGTTAACACTATTTCTAGCAATATCGTTCAAAGAGGGCAGTTCCTCGTCGTCGAAAGTTTGACCGTGGCGCTGCGTCGAGCCTTGTGGAATTTTCCGGAAGGTAAAACGCAGCAAAGTAAGTATATCAGCACGACCGCGTGGCTGCATATCGGCTGGAGGCGGCGTGTAGCAGTTCCCTGCAACACGAGGCATGCCAATGCAAAAGCGCATGGTCTCGAGCCTGTGATCGTCGGCAGCTCGCGGACAACAACATATAGCTATTGCTCCGTTGGATTCTTAGTAAGCCGCATTGAGCCTGCATACTGTTGTTGTTTTTTATGGTTGTTTTTTTTACTTGAAGAAGTGATTCATAGGATGTCGTAAAGGTGGCGAGGGGCTTCTATATCCTGCTCAGGCATGCATGAGGTCAGCCATAGGCTGCTGTTACTTCTCGAATCCTGGGGGTAATCGCCACGATACTCATCGTATATATTGATGAAGATTATGATCTACATTGTAAGGGAATGGGCCTCCCTTTCATGATCCTTCACTGTTACTTCCGGATTAGGTATAGGTCACGTGGCTGCTTCCTGGAGCACAGTCAACCTGGCCGATTATTCAGTGCTTAGGTAAGTGAGAACCCGCTAAGGTGTATGTGGACATCCTGCCTATACCCCAACGCTCTTCAATTCTAGCTTAATCTTAATTCAGCTATACTTCATGGTGTTCCTGTCCTAGAGAGCGTTAGCCCGGTAAGGCCATATTCATGACCTTACATACATAAAAGTCTGATGATACCCAGATTACTTCTCAAGTCAACAGTCTGCTCTGGGCCCAAGTGGCATTAACATAATCCATGAAAGCTTGAATTTACACTTGTATTAAGATGAAATGGTGGTTATGGAATCTAGGATACACTCTAAGTACACATCCGCATGACATCAGCCTTCTCACTATGCACGGCACAAAACTGCTCTATACCGAATTTTTCCACCTCGCAAGTCATCCATGGCTGATTCAATACCATTTACACTCAGAGGGTACTTCATGATCGTGGGGGTAATGTTCTTTCGAGCAGCAAACTCTAATAGATTGCGCATTGTGTCGCGTGATGCGACCAAGGAACCTTGAACCCTGACTCCCTTCCAAACGAGGTCGAGGAGTGGGATGGGTGCCGATTCGAAGTCGACAGTAAGAGGATAAATAGCGCCGTGTGTATCCATGAGCGGAATGAGGCTAATCGAGTTCAGCAAAACATTTCAACAACTAGACTGAGGGGTCTCACCTTTTGTAGTCCACACCACCACTGCCGCAGAGAAGTAGATGCTTGATAGGCGCGATGTCATCCACTGGCTTCTCCCCAGAGCGGAAGACATGAAATTCGGATGCTCCGTAATCCATTGCTTCTTGTCTCTTGGCTTCGGAACTTGAGAGAACCACAACGTGGCATCCCATGGCAGCGGCAAGCTTGATGGCTAGATGTCCGAGACCGCCGATGCCCATGATAGCAACGCGATCTCGAGCAGTAACGCCGTGTCTGCTCAGCACCGTCCAGACCGTAGCTCCAGCACACATGAGGGGTGCTGCATAGGCGGAGTCATAGCCTTCGGGAATGCGGTATACACACTTCTCGTCCCATACGGCACCAGAGCTAAAGGTGCCGTTGTCGAAATCGTGGAACCCATATTGCTTCTGATCTCTGCAGAACTGATCCCAGCCTGTTCACGCCTTTGGTTAGCATTCCTTATAATGGGATACCTGGAACGGGAATTGCTGACCTTGAGAACAGTTGTCGCAATTTGCGCAGACTTCATGGGTGTACCCGAAACCGACGCGGTCGCCAACCTTGACAGACTTCACACCTTGGCCAATCTGGCGGATGATACCGACGCCCTCGTGTCCGAGAGCTTGGTCGGCACCAAGGTAGTGCTCATCTGTAAAGCATAGGCCAGAGTGTGTGGTTTCGATGAACACCTGGTGAGGCTCTAGGTGTGTGGTTATCTTTTGTTCAACAAGGCTTTTGCTGACGGAGCCCTTGATAACGTTGTATGTTACTTCCATTGCGACGAAGATGTTTGTATGCGACTAGGAGACAATGTATGCACTTAGTAAGAGATAAGCTACAAAGATCATACGAGAAGAGGTTTTATATACCCACAATTCTAACAGCTGGCTGTGGGTCTCATTTTTATATCTCAAACGCACTGTTCGAGATTTTTCCCTGCTGCATTATCTATCAAAGCGGTCGTGATGTCGTTGTGCAGCGACACGTAACAACAGATCAGTAACCTGAAAAAGATGCATTCGGAGGAAGCTCTGAGTATTTCGGCGGCGCTGACAAACAGACAATGTATCAAAGCAAACCCTCGCTCAGAGAACGGTCTTACTTTGCGGGCTTCACATGTGTGCAGGGTCTCGATGCACGGTCTCGGTGCAGTTTCGGAGGTGGTCGGGATAGCGCTCTCGGACCGAACCGCTGGAAATCGGCCAACTGAATCAAGCATGGGTGACAAAATAAACTCAACGGTATTGGCACAACCTACACAACAACAAACATTGACGTATTCATATCAAGATTATAAATTAAAAAAGCACAAGACTACTGCTTTCGTATACACGACCATTAGGAATCAACCAGAGGATTATTCTGTCTATGACGTTGATGTTGTACCGACGATACGTGACAGGGCGCTAAGAATGTTCACTTTATGCCGTCACCCACTGTGGCCCACCCTCTCAGAAAGAAATGAATTTGTTCTTCCAGCAAAGACTAGCCGCCCAATTATCTCTGTTCTGGCCCATAATTGCATCTAATCCCTATCAGCTAGATGCATTGCTTCGGCCACTAATTCCCGACGAGCGATGTGCGTAGTTCCCTCCCATCCATCCTAAGAACCACACCGGCGGTATTCTAGCCACACCCTCCGCCTGCGTAGTCTCGATTTCTCATCTCACGCATCGGGCTTAGAAACCTGGTTGAAACCCGTGTTCGCGCGCCAGAGTAGACGTGGTACGACAGTCGGTAATACTACGCTCCCACCACGACGTACCCATCCAGCTCATCAGTGTCCTCGACGCCCGTCACACTCATGACGTAGACCTTGGCACAGGGTCTACGACCGAGTCTCCCCCGTAGTTGAGCCTACATTTGATGCTCGATACAGACATCATATGCTTCCACAGTGCTGATCGCAAACCATTACACATACACCCCTACCTTCTCTCCCATCTTTCTAACAACATCACCATCATACTTCGTTACACATGACAGCAGCCCCCTTCCCCATCTATCCCATCTTGTACCTCCTCACATCCACCTTCCGCCCAGTTACAAGTCCAAATCGCACAACCACGCACAAGACAAAGCATACATCCCGAAACAACATCAGACAGACACTACCCTGAGCTGACCAACTTCTTCCCCTTCAAATGACGTCCTAGTCGTACCTCGTCACTCACAACAACACACCTCCCCTCCATTGCATAATCCCTCGCACCTCCCCCTTCCACTCACTAAGCCCAAACCCCAGATCACAAACACACACACACACACACACCTCTGCAAATCCCCGCACACGGACATCGCATTCGCTTGCCCCGGCTGGGCCGAACCTCGAGGAAGCGCTTCGATCAATGCCCGTCCGTGTGTGTGTACGTACGTGACGGGATATGCGAACCGGCCAATTGGAAAGCGAGTCGAGTAGGGGGTGGGAGGCGAGACGAGACGAGACGAGGTACGTGCACACGTGCACGCATATTGCGCTTACGTTAGATACGGAGACCTTGACGAGGCGAGGCGAGGCGAGATGAGGGGATGGGCACGGCAGTTGCGCTGCGTTGCGCTGCGTTGCGTTGCGATGCGTTCACCAGAGTTGACCAGGGCGGGCAAAGTGAGAGGTATGTATGGCATGGCAGGATGAGAGTAGAGGGAACAGATTCGTTGTTTACAAGCCGGTAAGCCAGCCAGCCAGCCAGCCAGGTATGTACGTACGTACGCACGCATACAAACAAGCTTCTTCTTCTCCCTCCGTGCATCTATCTTTCTACGCAGCCTTATGAATACCAACCACCATGCCCATACATGCACGCTACCGAATCCAATCAACATCCGTCCTCCCTTCTGAGCAAGATATACACAATGCATGCCATGCAAGCCGAGCGCCCCGCTCAGAAACGCCAAACCGCCGAACAAAATCATGGGGAATCGTACAATATGCATGCCATGCAGCGCAACATGAGCGCCGTGTAGACGCGGGTCCAATGCAATCCAAATACCAAGTCCAACCTCGTCGTGCCTGAGTGTAAACAGTGCCTTTTGTTCGTCCGTCTGTCCTTCCGTCCAACCTACGTTCCGAGATGTCTAAACACATACATTCTGCGCCTGTAGCACACACATCACGAATACTGACTCGGCTGGCTCGGCGCTACACCCCCTCGCGCGCTGTCCCGCTGCCGATTCGAGTCCCAATACTGCGTCGGCTCCTGCGTCGGCGGCTGCGTCATACCCGTGTAGTACAGGCCGGCGGAGGGCCGCCCGGAGGCCTGCTGCTGGCTGCGGTACTCCTCCTCCTGCTCCTCCTGCGACTGCCGCTGCAGCTTCTGCATCTCCTGGATGTCCGAGATGATGCGGTTGAAGGCCTCGGAGACGTGGTGCATGACCTTATTACGGTTCCACTCGCGACGGTCTTCCCAGATGGTCTCCATGAGCGTGGCGTTGATCTGTTCGAGTTGCTCGAGGGAGCAGCCTGAGGACTTGGAGATGAGCAGTTCGTATAGGGAGGAGAGCTGCGCTTCGTCGAGGAGGAGCTGCGGGTGCGGTTCTTCATCGCGGTCGTTGAGGATGGCGGTGATGGCTGCGGGGCCGCGCGGAACCGCTGGAGCGGGCATGTCGCGGTTTTGTGAAGATTGCGAGGCTGGCTGCTGGCTACTGGCGTCGTCCGGAAACTCTGGAATTGGCGATAAATTAGCCCTGAACCGAAAGTGGGGATGACTTGACATATACGAACTTGACAAACCTTGCGTGTCTGGGAGCTGCGAGCCGCCGGGCTGAGGCGCCATCTCTGAAAAGTCTGGTGCTCCAGCCGGACCAGTGCCGTTGGTGCTTTGTGTGTGTTGCGTGCTGAAGCGTCCGCCTGAGGATCGATCTGAAGTCTTCTTCCCAGAGGTTGTCGTCGATGCACTGTTGTGGTAGTCGTGAGGATTCGAGTTGGCTGCAATGAATGTACGAGCAGACATCTGAGACTTTTGCGTCTGTGTCCCAATTCTACTGGGTGTCTGAAAGTTGTGGTGATGCGCGGAAGCATCGAGATCCTGGCTGTCCGTCATATGTACGTCCTCGTCTGTCCGCGAAGGTACAGTGGACCCATTTTGCTCCCCGCTCGTGCCGTTTGTGAGGGGCGCAGCCGGCGGAAACGGTCGCAGGGGCGTAACTGGAGGCATTGCCGTGAATGCCGGTATTGCTTCTCCGAGTACAATAGGACCGGAAGCTTCAGCCGTGGTGCCTGATTGCTGTGGTGGAACAGGGGCGATGAGGGTGGGCTGCTTGCCGGCGGCAATTTCTTTCTCACGCTTCTCTCGCGCTTTTCTCTCTCGTTGAAGTTCTCGTTCATAGACAGCCTCACACTCTGCCGCCAAACCGGGATTGCTTTGTATGATCCCTTCAATATCTACCTCCACATTCGTCACCATCTCGTTCGCCTTCAACGTTCGCTCTGCATCCTGGATAGTCCTGGAATCTTTGGCCAACGTCTTGATGTCATGAAGAAAGTCTCGTGGACGCTTGTAATACCCGTTTGACAGCCTCTTCTCGATGTTGACAAGATCGAGATTGTAGTACTTGTTGCCACTAGGAATGTGGAGCAGAACATCCACCCCTTTATCGTCTTTTGAAAGTGCCCAGTAGCGAGTCTCTTCCTGCTCCTGCTGCTGTTCAGGCGGTAGGTCGGTGGTTATGTGATTTGGGTCATTCTCTAGCAACAAATATGAATACCATTCCTCGTCAATGCAAGGTTTGAAGAACTTTCGGTAGGTCTTCTTCAACTGGTCCATGACGGGCTGAATCGTGATCTTGAGCTTGTTCAGCGTCATGCGGTCCTGCTTGCGTTGCGCCTTCTCCCGAGTTGCCAATTCGCGGGGATCCACGACTGGAGCAACGATGGGTGCAGCAGGTAGTTGCGGCAGAACCCGCTTCTTGCGGTTGTCTGGGTCCGGAAAGTCTGTAGGTGACATGCGTATGTAGTGGGTTACATCAGTGAAGTACTCGCGCCGTGCTTCTTGGTCCGGTCTTTTCAGGTCGTAAATGTTCTTCTGGGTGTATCCAAAAAGGTCCCTCATCATGCGAGGGTTCAAACGGTCGTTCTCGGTTTCCTGCTCCATGACGCCCAAAAGCAAGATAGGCTCATTTCCGCCAATATCTCTCAACATCATGTTGAACATCTTCAAGGCTGCATCTGGGAGCGAATCATACCATATGTTGACGGCTGGAATATAGATAACGCTAGGTTTGTGGCGCTTCGCTTCGTTGAAGAGCTGGATTATTGCCTGCTCAGGAGGACGAGTCGAGTCTTCATATATGGTAGGCAGATCAAACGACTGTACGTGGAGACCTTCTACCTTGCTGAGCAATGCTGCACTGAGGTAGCGCTGTCCCATGCCTTCCAGGCCATTGATAAGCAGACGTGGACGGAACATCCGGCTGTTTGTGAAGTTTCGCATAATCATCTCTTTCTCGAAACCCGTTTCTTCGTCTCGATCATCGTATTCCGCTTCCTCAAGTGCGCTGAGCTTCTTCCTTCGGGGGATGAGCTGATCGATACGTTCTTGCAGCTCCGCAAGTGGTTTGCGCAACAGTGGCTCAATGCTTTTCGCCAGTGGCGCTGCCTTTGATGTCGCCGTACGCTGCGAAGACGGCACAATCTTGTTGACCGAAATCATGAAATCCTTTGCGAGAACTTTGATACTACTTGGATCAATGAGCAGCTTCCTCTCCGAGGTGTAGATTTGAGGGTAGGTCCCTTGGACCGCATTTAGAGCAGCTTCGGTACACAGAGCACGAAGATCGGCACCGCCGTAACCTTTCGTCAACTCTGCTAGCTGGTCTTTTATTTCGGGTTTCAGAGGTGGTTCCCAGCCCTTCGTGTGGATATCAATAATGGCGCGTCGACCCACAGCATCAGGCAGAGGAAAGTAAAATTCGCGGTCGAAACGACCTGGGCGCCGCAGAGCAGGATCGACTGAATCAGGCCTATTGGTTGCACCGATAACAATGACTTGTCCACGGCCGTCCATACCATCCATGAGTGCTAAAAGCGTCGCCACGATAGATGCATGGATCTGCTCTTGCTTGCTCGAACGCACAGGTGCCAGACCGTCTATCTCGTCGAAAAAGATGATGCTCGGCTGGTTTTTGCGCGCTTCTTCGAAGAGTAGACGGAGCTGTCGCTCAGCTTCACCAACCCACTTGCTGAGCGCATCGGCACCTTTGCGCATGTAAAAGCTAACCTTTTGACCCGATTTGCTAATACTGGAAGAAAGAGCACGGGCGAGAAGCGTCTTGCCGGTTCCAGGAGGACCATGGAACAAGACGCCACGAGGAGGCGTCATCTTTTTGTGCAGGAAGATTTCGGGGTAGAGCAGCGGAAGCTGGACCATCTCTTTGAGCTTGTTGATGTGATCTCCTAGTCCACCAACCTCGTCGAATGTAACGTTCGGGTCGACACCGAGAGGGTCGGCATCTGCAAGAGCTTTCTTGTCCTTGACTTTGCCTAGGTTGGCTGGGCCGCCACCTGCTCCCATCGCCTGTTGCGGATCGGCGTTGTGAGTCTGTGGGAAGCCGAAGCCGGGCGCTGTCGCTGTGGTAGGGGTCATGCCAACGGTACTGCCGTACGGTCTGGGCATCTTTTGCACCTCATCGTCGCTACTATCCGAATCAGCGCCGCCTGCTGCACCCGCTTCGAGACCGCCGCCAAAAGGACCTTGGTTGCTGAAGAGGCTACGGTAAGTTGTGCGTCCATTCCTAGAGCGAGACTTCTCGGCGGGTGGTGCGCCGCCTTCATCGTCATCAAATGCAGCGTTGAGCTCTGGACGGACAATGCGATAATCGACCTGGTTTCGAGCACGATTACGTCGCTGAGGTTTGTCGTAAGCAAGGTCATTGTCTGGAACGTTCCTGTTGAGGCGCCGCCTTTTGCTAGGTGCCAGCTCCTGTGCTTCTTCGGCCAACTCGTCGGCGTCTAGGAGGGACTCATGATCAGACGAATTAGAATGCCGGCGACTCCTGTTTCGCTTGGCCCGTATGCGTGTAGACCTCCTGCCCGAGCCGGAACCGCTGTCATCAGAGGTCGATTGATGACCGCCGTGCTGGTTGTCGTCGGACATCTCTTCGTCGTCCTTCTCCTCTTCTGGAGCGGGCTCGAAGTCGCTACTCTCGTCGACGCCACGCTTCGGCTTTGCCGCGGACTAATGCTGTTAGCTTTGATCGATTGACTGTTGTTCTAAGACTTACCCTAAGGTTCCTGGCTCCACTGCGGCGGGTGACAGGGCCCTCTTCCTCTGAATCTTCGGCAGCGAGTGGGTCATGCTGAGATTCTTGAATCAGGCCCTCTTGCATTTCCTCATCCTCATCGTCACCATCACCCTTGGCGACATGGGCTTCGTGCTCCGGTGAGCCTTCATAACTAGCTTGTACCTGTGTCTCGGTGTTCCCGGCAAGCAGAGTGTCAAGTGGTCCTACGCTGTCGTCGCGCTGCACCATCGAATCTTCCTGTGATGCCTCCATGATGGCACTGGCCCTGGGAGCCTTGGCGCCTCGAGTTGCTCGTGCTGGCACAGGCTCGGGGCTGCGCGTACCCGGACGAACCACGTTGACATGCTTGCCAGAGTCGGACAGCGCGACCATGGGCTCTTCAACATCGTGAGACAGGCGGCTGCTGCGTCGCGTGCCTAGCGGATTTGGTGTTTCGCCGCGTGGATTAGCGACGGACTTGCTGCCCTGGCGGGTGCGCAGGTTCCTTCCAGACGACATCTTTGAGTCGAGCTCTTGTGCTGCGTGCTCTCCAATCTGGAGCTTGACTATGAGTGACGGGTGCTCGATGCTCTGCTGCGCCTTGTTGCGGCGACGGGGTACGGGGCTATCAAGGCCGTCCTCGGAAGGAGTGTCCTGTATCTCGTCGTCGTCGCTCTCTTCGTACTTGATCGCCTTCTTGGTGGCGCGACGCACGCTGCGGCCTGTGTTGGGGTTGATCTCAACCTCTTCGGAAGACGAGCGGTCGGTGAAAGAATCGTCGGTCACGATCTCGTCGTCGTCATCCACGTCGGAACCGGTATAGCCGCGGCGCTGGCGTTTGCTGCTCTTCTTCCTCGGTGCGCCAGACGTGTGTCGCCTACGTCGGCGCTGTGGTGAGGGACGTTCCGAAGCGTCCCAGTCGTGATCGTCGGGATCAGACGCGTTCGGGTCGAAGTGCTCAAGCTTCCGCTTCGTGCGATTCGACATGGAGATTATTGCGGTGAAGCTGCGTGCAAGACCGTCGGGCTTGAGCAACTGTTGTGCCGCTTAGAGATGCGCTGAACCGACGCCGCGCACTGGGTAGGAATTCAGAGAGAGAATCGCATCTGTAGCGCGCGATGCGCCACGGAGACTCGCGATTGCGATGGCAGGCGTGGAGGCGGTGGTAGCGTGCGGTTGCCCGGGGCGCTGCTGTTGATGCGAAATGTCGAGGTTGACGCGCGAGCACAAGAGCTGGCGGATGCGCTAGGGAAGGCTGCACACCAAGGAACGACAACCACGGAATATCAAAAAGGAGCCGGAATGCGCTCGTGGTCAAGTGAGGTTGAAGCGGGGGATCGGAGGGTGTGGTGAGAGTGGTTGTGTTGGGGGTTCGCGGTTCTATCTGAGGGCTCGGACCCACAACGCACGGTTGCCTGTTGCAGACGACGCTTTTAGGACCCCGGAAACACAATTTCACGACCACGACGAAACGCACTTTTTCTCGCCCGTTCTGCACGCAAAAGGCCCATTTGATGGTCGAAATCGTTTCTTTGGATGTGACTTGCTTATCGCGGCCACTTTTCGGGAGTCTCCCGGATGCCCCTGAAGTGTCTCTCGGGGATACGAAAAAGCACTTCACAATCATGCTGCTGGCGATCGACTCTGTACCTGCAGTGCGGCTCAAAAGCTTATTCTTCCCGTCGGTGCTGTCAACGATCTGTGGGGAAGCACGTGGTGCACGTGCCATCTCAGATGCTGAGACGCCATTCCATGCTCCACCCGTTCGTCCACCGAGGCGAACTTGACGACAAAATGCCATACGGATTGATTATGTTTCGTTTTGGATGTGGTAAGCCTGCTTTGCTGGTTTGTGTAAACCATGTCGTGTGGTGCGATTGAGACAACGCCAGATCAGCCTTGCCACAAGACGGGTTGGCTCCGCACCATGTGAACATCTTTGCCATCGGTGTGATGCATGTCATTTGCCTGTTTGGTGCTTGCGCAGATGCTGTGCTTCGGCCGAGCCCTGGCGTGGTGGGAATCTGGATAGACCCAGATTTAAGCGACGTTGGTGTTGCAGGGCGACCCGCTCATCTTCCACTGACACGGTCTAGAAAGGGCGGGCGCACGTCTCTTCAGTCGTCAATGTCTCCATATACACAGTCCAGGCCAGACATACTAAAGAAGAGAATTGTAACCTATGCCAATGTGCATGTTGTGTCCAAGAACTGTTCGCGGATCTGCCTGGTTACCCTTTTGCTGGAGACATCACGTGACGTCCACAAGTCATGTAACCTCGAACTTACAAGTCCAATGCTGCATATAGCTATAGTAACTTAGCAGGCCATCTTTGCGGATTTGATGTTTTGCTTTTATGTTTGCAAGGTGTGCATTACACGAGCCTGACTTCTCCGCATATAAAGTACACTATGTACGGCCCTCATACTCTGGCTCAAACGATGTCGAACCTCGATATCATACACGATTTTAAAATAGACAGATAGTATACAGACGAGAGGTATCGTGGTGTTCCTCCAGATGACCGCTTGGTTGCTACAACATCCAAAGCTGCTGGATGAGCGGCAAATTCCAGGGCTAATAACAGTGGATTACGGTTTCGACTATTCAACGGGCAGGATGCGATCAATGGCTGTTTAGCAGGTCAGCAAGTTGTCTTCCTAGAAAGGGTGAAGTATTAGATCACGTACCTGCTCCTTGTTCCCGAAGATAACCGGTGCAGTCAATCTTCCACTTCACTCCGTCAACCTCCACATGTATGATTCCAAACTGTAGCACCGCAAACTTGAACCTGAGGAAGAAACTGGTCCATTTCTGCTCCACCCAACGCGCAGCAATTTCCCAAATCTTCGGCAGTATGGACATGTGCTCTAGACCCTGTCTGACACTTTGATGTCGTGCTCGGTCCGCCTCAACTATTTCTGCCAACATAGGGCCCGTCTTCTCGCTGATAGTGGCATTCCAAATGTCCGTCTCGATCACTTGCTCCTTTGCCCAAGGCTCTTTCTTGCCTCGAAGTCGGAGCTGCAGGCGCCCGCCCATCGTTCCGGGAATGACCTCGAGCGTTGCAAGTCGCCGCACAGGGCGCTGGTAGATGTGGATGCCAATGGCGCAGAAGCCTACGCCCATCACAATATACGTGGGTGCGACAAAGAAGCTCAGGCCTTCTGGGAGTACTGATACCCACCAGAAACAGAAAAGGCCTGTGGCAGAAACCAGCGTCGCCCATCCATACACTTTCCAGAGGTAGTTCTTACGCGGTGGTTCGCTGTACAGGACAACAGGCTGCCGCGTTTGTATGACGGATCGGAGCACAGGGTCGTTGGCCACGTAGGAGCCGGGTGAGGAATAGGAGGAGCGGAGGGGCGCAGCATAGCGACGGAGTATGGAGGAAGAGAATGACCGACTAGGAGGATGCGTTCGAGCGGCTTGCAGTCGAGTGTTTAGGAGAGTCGCGCGGAGAGTAGAGGGGAGGCGGAAGGCCTGCGGGTGGAGGAAGCTGGTCAGTCCCCGAGAAAAGGCAGCCATACTGCGGCAAACAATTAGAATACTCCCAATTAATTGCTCTCAGAGTCATACCTGAAAAGTGCGCCTGCTGTATGCAAGCCGACTGTCTACCCTTGGACATGCAGCCGTCGCAAGCTCGAAAATGTCAAGCCACGATTTTCGGCGACCGCGCTCGGACCCACGTTCGCTCAACAAGGTCGACATTCTTCAACAACTCGACGCTCCTTCACATCCTCTCTTGCAATTACGTACCCGCGTCAATTGCGCTCCATGGCCTCGATTGCTGCGGCATGTAGGTTGTCGGCGCGTGCTGCGTCCCAGCAACTCCGGAGCAATGGCGCTCGCAGAGGTAGGAGCTCTCAGCTCGGGGAATTAAAACAGACTGACAATGGGCGCATAGCATTCCATACGGGACACGCCTCGCTCGCAGCGCAGAACTTCAACATGCCCGCGCTTTCCCCGACCATGACCGAGGGCAATATCGCGACGTGGAAGATAAAGGAAGGTACGACCGCCGGCTGGACCGCACCTACCCGCGAATGCACATGGCAAGGGCTGACGAGGCTTAGGCGAATCTTTCGTCGCCGGAGACGTTCTACTTGAGATCGAGACGGACAAGGCACAGATGGATGTGGAGGCTCAAGATGACGGTGTGCTGGCCAAGATTCTGGTATGCCGCGCTTCACTGGGGGATGCGATGCTGGGACTGACGTGAAGTAGCAAGGCGACGGCTCAAAGGCAGTTCAAGTCGGCACCCGGATAGCAGTTACTGCAGAACCAGGCGACGACCTCAGCTCTCTCGAGATACCCGCAGAAGACAACAAGCCCTCCAAGCCCGAGGCTCCAAAGGAGCAGCCCAAATCCGAGTCCGCACCAGCTCCCAAGAAGGAGACGTCCGCTCCTTCATCCAAGTCTGCCTCTTCAGGCGCCTCCAAGAGTGCTGCCGGGAAAGCTCAGAAGCAGACCTACCCGCTGTATCCGTCCGTCCAACACTTGCTGAAGGAGAACGGACTACCTAAAGAGGAGGCAGACAAGATCCCCGCTACTGGACCAAATGGAAGATTGTTGAAGGGTGATGTGCTAGCGTACCTGGGAAAGATCAACGAGTCCGCTGGAGCAGAGGTTGCGGCACGATTGAAGAAGCTCTCGCACCTGGATCTTTCCAACATCAAGCCCATGGCACAGAAGCCGAAGCCGGCCTCCGAAAAGGCAGCTGCTCCGGAACTGCCTGAGGTCATTGAAGAGTTGGATGTCGAGGTTGCGCTTCCCATCTCGCTCAAGGCCGTTACGGAGGTTCAGAAGCGTGTGAAAGATTCCATCGGCGTATTCCTACCCCTCTCGACCTTCATCGCGCGTGCCGCAGAGCTTGCAAACGAGGATCTGCCTCGCTCGCAGACAGCCAAGCCTTCTGCCGACGAGCTCTTCAACGCGGTGCTTGGTCTGGACAAGATTGCTGGCAAGAAGTACTCTCGCGGCAGCTTTGTGCCCCAGGTCACGGCGCTTCCTCCCACCGTGTTGAACAGCAGGATACCAGCTGCGAAGAAGCCAGATATTCTAGACTTGCTCGCCGGAAAGAAGGCGGCCGGACCGAAGGCTGCAGTCGGCGGAGCGGCTCAGGTGGTCGGCCCGTTGAACGTGTTCAGCGTCAGCGTGCCCAAGGGCGACGAGCGGAGAGGACGCGTTTTTCTGGAGCGCGTCAAGAGCGTGCTGGAAGCGGAGCCCGGACGGCTGGTTGTCTAAGGGTCCAGTCGGGCCTGTCGTGTAATTTGCTTGTACCATGATCTATAGATAGCGAGTGAGTTAGCTCTACACATAGTTGCACACGCCGTATTCGCGCTATCCGAGCATTGCTGCGTGTTCCCCGCCATTCGGGCCTGCGGGTCGGGTCGCCCTAGGTCTTGGTCTTGGTCTTGGTCTTGGGCCAGACGAGGACCTCGATGCGACACCACCAGGCAATGTGGGGGCTCCGGTGCCGTGACAACAAAGTGACATGACATGTCTGGAGGCACAAGCAGCGGCCTGCGGCGATCCACTTTAATACCTGGCACAAGCGATGCGACCCAGGAACCAGAGACGACTGCTGGCAGAGAGCCGCAGAGCCTCATCTCAATACGGAGATAAGACGCGACCCGCGCTGGTCCGATGAGTCGCTCAGCACTGCTTCTCCTAGCTGTGCGCGGCCTGGCCTCCCCACGCCAGAGCGGCCCTGCAGGTGATCACACCATCGGCTGCCATTGGACTGGCGGTGAGCGTGGGTGTCCTCCCAGGAATAACAAAAACTCGACCAGAGATTTCACCCGCCCGGCGATTTCTGCACAAAGGGCGCGAGTAATCGGCGTCGCCACGGACAACCGTCGCTGTGCTCGCGAGCCTGCTGGTCGCTGGCGGCGCCCCCCGTGCCTGCCCGTGGCTTCTCCACGATTTCCCCGAGTGGCGCTAATCGATAGCTGGCAATTGAATTTTGTCTGTGCATAGCTTTGCGCCGAAACCCGCACAGCTCAAGCTCCCTCCTCCTGCACGGCTTGCTGCTGGCCGAGTCACACGCACTGTCTCTCACTCCCTCCCCCCTTCCCGCTCTCCATCCGACTCTGCCACCCTCGTCCGCTGCCATTGATACCTGCACGCCTCTGCTTACGCCTCCTTCGCCATGGCGACCGTAACGGAGCAGGTGGGCGAGGTGCTCCTCGGCACCTCCGACGCGCCGCAGCTGTCCGCTCTCATGCGCCAGACCTTTTTCAGGCACGCCAAAAAGGACGAAGCTGACGACTACTACTTGGAGGAGAGCGACTTCATCGACGCAGTTGCCCCCGAGAGCGAGGATTACGTGAATATGCCCTCTGAAACGTGTCGAGAGCATTGGTGCTGACCGCGCGCGTCTTCTAGCACAAAATCAAGCGCTATCAATATGGCATTCTTTTCTACGTCGCGGATCGCGATCAGAAGGGACGGGTGACGCTCCAGGACTGGGCTGTTTTCCAGAACCTGCTCGCCAAACCTGACGCCGAGTACGAGGTCATCTTCCGCTTCTTCGACCGCGACCGCTCTGGCTACATTGACTTCCAGGAGTTCTACGAGACATGGAAGGCACACAAGGGCGAGGACAGCCTCCCGTTCAATTGGAGTGGAGACTGGGCGACGCTGTACATTGGCTCCAAGGAGAAGCGGCACATCATGACCTATCCCCAGTTCGCGCAGATGCTTCGTGGACTGCAGGGAGAGCGTGTCCGACAGGCGTTTGTGCATTTTGACAAGAACAAGGATGGATTCATCGAGCCTGAAGAGTTTCAGCGCATCATCCGCGAAACTGCCGCCCACAAGCTGTCCGATTACCTTCTAGACAACCTCCCCACCCTTTGCAACATCGCGACCGGCAGCAAGATCTCGTATGCCAACGTGCGCGCTTTCCAAAACATGATCCAGCAGATGGATATGGTCGAGCTGATCATCCGCAATGCAACGACCAAAAGTTCTGATGGCAAGATTACTCGCACAGACTTCCTTAACGAAGCCTCCAGAATCAGCCGCTTCAACCTGTACACTCCCATGGAGGCAGACATTCTTTTCCATTTCGCCGGCCTGGACGAGCCATCAGGGCGACTAGGCCTGCGCGATTTCGCTCGTGTCCTAGACCCCTCGTGGCACACTGCATACACCCTTGGAGCCGACCGCATCGCAGATGCAGGCCAAAAGGCCTTCGCCAGCTCAAAGTCTATCCTGCACGATATTGTGGAATCGATACATCATTTTGCGCTCGGTTCGCTTGCAGGAGCATTCGGTGCGTTCATGGTGTACCCGATCGATTTGGTCAAGACGCGAATGCAGAACCAAAGAGGCTCGGGAGTCGGTCAGGTTCTGTACAAGAATTCCATCGACTGCGCGAAAAAGGTGATCAAGAACGAAGGTTTCCGAGGACTTTACTCTGGTGTTCTCCCCCAGTTGGTTGGTGTGGCGCCCGAGAAAGCCATCAAGCTGACGGTGAACGACCTGGTGCGCGGCAAGTTCACAGACAAGGCAACTGGCAACATCTGGTGGGGTTGGGAGCTTATAGCTGGTGGTTCAGCAGGTGCCTGTCAAGTGGTAATATAACCCCGCATTAGCGACGCCGGGTCGAGTGGAGAGGTGCTAATTGAAGGGCTGCAGGTCTTCACGAATCCCCTGGAGATTGTCAAGATTAGATTGCAAGTGCAGGGAGAATTGGCAAAGTCTGCAGACGTGCCGAAACGATCAGCCATGTGGATTGTACGCAACTTGGGTCTTGTTGGCCTGTACAAGGGTGCTAGCGCGTGCCTGCTGCGCGACGGTGAGCTTGATGTCACGGGAAGGACGAGGACATGGGGTGGGCGCTGACGATGACCAGTTCCCTTCTCGGCGATCTACTTCCCGGCCTACAGCCATCTGAAGAAGGATTTCTTTGGCGAGAGCCCGCAAAAGTCGCTTGGCGTGCTGCAGATGCTGACGGCGGGAGCGATTGCGGGCATGCCTGCGGCGTACTTCACGACACCTTGCGACGTCATCAAGACCAGATTGCAGGTGGAGGCGCGGAAGGGCGAGGCGACGTACACAGGGCTTCGGCACGCGGCACAGACGATTTACCAGCAGGAGGGGTTCAAGGCCTTTTTCAAGGGTGGACCGGCCCGTATTATGCGATCGTCTCCCCAATTCGGCTTCACCCTTGCCGGGTACGAGGTGCTGCAGCGGTACGTGGATAATGATGGCCTAGGTGGTCGTTGAAAGCATGGCTAATGTGTTCGCAGCGCGATCCCCGTGCCGGGATCTCACGTTGGCGAGGGCCCCAGCGGGCACGTCGAGCCCGGAGTAGGGCTTGCGGAAGCGAAGGCGCCGCTGCCGTACCTGCGCAGCCGGAACGCGCTCAAGGTGATTCTGGACCTGGACGAGAACTTTGGGCGGCCGCGGCTGCCCAAGGGCCAGAAGTTCAGCGGGATACCGGGGTTTGGAGGCAAGTCGCAGCAGCAGCAGTCGTGATTGCTGGACGAGGGGAGGGGTTGGAGTGCAGCGTCGGGGTAAAATGGCATTGGGCACATTTTTGGCATGAGGGCCGGATTGGGCGAGGATGGGCGGCAGAGGGCAGCCAATTGTCGAAATTTGTTTTTCTGGGAGGGTGGCCTGTCAGTTCAGTTCGTCAGCCGCACTGGGGGTGGGGGCTGGCGGGCGGGCGAGTGCCCTCTTGGGACGGCTTGTTGCATTGCATGCATAGACATAGACGGGCGGTGGTCAGCATGACGGGGGGTGTTGGGGGGTGTTGGGGGCACTGCTGCGGCGGGCGAGTGGAGTGTACGATAGGGGGTGGTGCGTGGGCAGTGTGTGTGTGTGATAGGAAACAGAACAGAACAGAACAGAGCAGCATAGGACCAGACGTGAGCGATTCTCGTGACTACAGTACAGGACAGGACAGGACAGGGACGGGCGGGCATCACCGGCGGGTACATAGGAACAGGTAGACGGGGCGGGTTAATATACAGCAGCTACTCCTAGTGGCCAGGGGCTTGGGCGTGCGGGGTCGCGGCGATGGAGGCGGCGCTGGCGAGGCTCGCGCGGGCGGCGGGCTGGGGCGGCCATGGGCGACAGGCGAGGCGAGCAGCAGCAGCAGCAGCAGCAGCAGCAACAGCAGCGACAACAGCATCAACAGCATCAACAGCGAGACGAGAGGGCGTCGCGTCGAGGCCAGCGCCCGAAGCGGCACCCGTAGGCACCGAGAGTGGGTTGACGGCGCTGCCCCGGGCTCTGGCGCCCCATGGCCGGGGCTGGACGCGACCCCAGGGACCCTTCTGGCGTTTTGGCGGAGAGAGGCAGGGCCGTGCATGCTAGCGACGCCTTGTCCTCGAATGAGGCTGATGGAGCCTCCAAGAAGGTGTGCCAGAATCCAGTCAGCCTACCGTCCACCATGGATCCCCTTTGCGCGCTGACAGCTTCACCTCCACCGCCGTCCTCCAGGCCCAACCCTCTCGCCCGCCCACAACTCTCCCGCCGGCGTCTGCGGCCCTCGACTCAGACGCCGACCCCTCCGCCAGCAGTGCCCGCTCAGCGCGCCCGTCCCAGGCCCAGCACCAGGCCCAGGCCCAGCTCCAGCTCCAGCTCTCCGCGAAACCAGCCCGCCACGAAACGAGACGTCCAAACATCCTCCCTCGTCGTGCTCCGCCGTGGTCCGCTGCGGGCACGCGCCCCCCAGATCGCCTCCCCATGCGTTCGCTGGTCCACCGCCCTGGTTCTTGCCCTCTGCATTGACGCATCGCCCTCGCGATCGGCGCCCCGACTTGCTCCACCCCTTGAGGCTGAACGCTTCCACTTGCACCTCGGGTACGTCTCCACCGCGCAGAGCCGCATCACCCGCATTTCCACCCTTCCCACCTTTCCACCGTTTTTTCTTGCCGCCCCGACTCCACGCCCTTGTTTTTTTTTCCTTTCCCTTTTCAATGTCTGCGCCGTGTTTGGCCCGTCACCCTGTTTACAGCTTCCTCTTTTGCTGCTCCGTTTGTTTCGTCACGGTCAAACACGTCCCTCTGCTGCTGCCCATGGCTTTTCTGCCCGCTGCCACATCCCCATGACGTCCAGTGCGTTTCTCCGTTCAAGTTTTTCCACACTTCGTCCTACCTTTTTTTTTTTCCCCATGGATTCTTCGCCTTGAATGACCCGTCCTCTGTGCCCTGCGCTGACCATTTTCAGTCCTCTCTGGCGCATGCTCTCTCCCACACGTTTTGCCGTCTCTAACCTCAGGCCGTCCAGCTCCAACTCCAGCTCCAGCTCCAGCTCCCATCTTCTCCCATTCACCACCACGTGGGGGCCAGCATCACTCCTCCCGCCCCTCCATCCCACCACCCGCTTGCTTTCTCTGACCGAGGCTACGCTCCACGGTAGTAGCCTCCAGTCAGGCAACGAATGTCAGCCAACTACGATTCCGACGACGCTTTCCCCACATCGCCAGGCCTTGAACCCTTCCGACCGCGCGCCACTCCTTCCCTCTCTCCACCCCCCATAGTAACTCACCACGTGCCTGTCTGTGTCACCTCTCCTCAGAACGTCAGTTCTCCACTCTCCTCACGGCGTCGCAAGAAGTCTAATCGGAGAAAGACAAGGCCGAGCCAAGGCGACTTTGTGCTGATTCGGGTCATGGATCCGAATCAGCCCGACGTTGCGCGCCAAGTAGGTGAGCGTGCGCTGATATCCGACTCGGGCTCTGAGGACGAAGAAATGGAGAGCAGGGGTCCGCCTGCCAACGTGGCGAGCGCTAATCGCACAAATGCGCCTTCGAGGACGGAAGAAGCCCTGCCGGATTTAACAAAGGTAGCACAGAGAGCGTTGGATGCATCGACGCCGCATACGTTTGCGAAACCCCCCGCGCCACCATTACATCGAGATTCGGTCGTCGAACCTGATGGCCACGATCCGAGTGCGCTGCGCAAAGCTAGCTTCGCGTCCCAAGCGACCGATATATCGGCGAATGGCTCACTGCTTTCAGTAAGCGACGCCATCGCAAGGACACGTACACTGAGTGTTTCCGGTGCCTCTACGTCAGTCAACGAAGAGCGCAACGGGATGGCTACGAATGGCCATGCAGAATCCGGCTCATCAGGAAGAACCCCTGACCTCCACGAGCTAGCGATACCATCTCGAAGTGGCTCGCCCAGCCAGAAGCTTCCAGCACTCCAGACACCGCAATCGCCACCCCAGGATAGTCTGGCAAACTCACCCAACAGCCAAAAGCAACAACTGCCTGGATTTCGACACCTGAGCGAGCTGGCAGAAACTGCGATACATGAGCAGGAAACAAGAGCGAACAGCATCGCACATCGCCAATCCATATCCTCCACCGGCCAGTCTCCCACATCAGTCGGCCGCCAGCTCTCCATCACATCGCTCTCCCCGCACAGCGCGACGTCACCCGGCGGCGATCCCCAGTTCCAGACCCGAGATCCGTTTCTGCGGTCGGGGCAGCATCTCTCGCTCTTCAGCACGCGCAGACCATCTCAAGCGTCAGACACAGGACCGTATTCGGCGTCGACATTGCATTCCGCAACGACAGACAACAGTTACCAGAGCTCTGAGGGCGCGAGTCCCGGTGCGCAGGTCCCGCCGATCGATATCCGGGCCGGTCCTGGCGGAAGACTGAGCATCGATGGTGCGTTGGCGAACAGGACGTTACCTCCACCTCCGGGGGTGGGGGCGAACATTGGACTTGTGCCGAGTCATGGGAGTGGCGGGTTCAAGTGCGATCATCCTGGGTGTACAGCGCTGCCGTTTCAGACGCAGTATTTGTTGAAGTGAGTTTTCTTTCTCCTAGTTGGAGTGGGGTGGCACAGATGATGGAAATGAACAATAGGTGCTAACACGGACAGTTCCCACGCAAACGTGCACTCGCAGTCTCGTCCGCACTACTGCCCCGTCACGGGATGTTCTCGAGCCGAGGGCGGAAAGGGCTTCAAGCGGAAGAACGAGATGATACGGCATGGTCTTGTGCACGCCTCGCCAGGCTACGTGTGTCCGTTCTGCCCGGACAGAGAGCACAAGTATCCCCGGCCGGACAACTTGCAGAGGTATGTGAAATTCCCTCCACTACCTTGTTCAAATTCTGGAACAACACCCCATCCTGAGATCACCTCACTTCCCCTCCCGACTCCTATCCGAACCCCTGAACCCTAGCGCACCTTAGCTAATCCGACCAGACACGTCCGCGTCCACCACGTCGACAAAGACAAAGACGACGCGCAGCTCCGCGAGGTCCTCGCGCAGCGCCCAGAAGGCGGCTCCCGCGGAAGGAGGCGTCGCGTAAGTGATGTGCTACTTCCCGGCCCCCCTTTTCCCGTCCCTCGCTAACATCCCGTAGATATCGTCGTAGCATGACGCCCCTCTACTTGAACTTACCCGACGATATCCATGACTCGCGAGACGAGATTTGCGAGATGCCCCTCCTCTTTTATTGGTTTCTATTTAATATGTTTGGATGTCGGATTCTTTGCGAGCTTTTCAGCGTGTGGGCGGTGTTTTGGCGTTCGGCTTGGTATCGAAGGGAAGGGAATGTGTTGTGTTGTGTTATCGGGTGGCATGGCATGGCATGATATGACGGGATGGATGGGTGGATGGATGGATGGATGGACGGACGTACCCGTACCGTTGCCGCTGGTTACTTACATGGGTGTGTGCAGCGAGCAAGGGAGCGATGCTATATGCAAATGTGCACTGAAGGCGTTGGCGGCTTGGCTTGGCTTGGCTTGGCTTGCCGAAGCCTGGCCTGACTTGACTTGGCTTTGCATCTGCCTCTTGTCCTGTCCTGTCTTGTCTTGTCTTTATGTTTGACCGTTTGACTGTGCTGCTATGCTGTGCGGTCGTGTCGTCGCTCGCCCTGGTTGTGTGCCGTGGAGGTGGCTCGTCGGCGTTACGCGTGCTGTACTCTCCTCTCCCCTTCCCTTCCCTTCCCAGCGTGCTCGCTGCCTTTCCCCCATCCATCTTCCCTGTTTCCCTATCTCCTCTTTTCCTTCCTGCCCCCTTTTTTTCTGCTTGTCTCGGGTTTACTTCCCTCCCTGGTTCCCGTTTCCCTGTCCCTGTCCGCGTTTGAGGGGTGGGTGTTCTCGACGGGCTCGCTCTACGCACTCGTCGGACTCATCAGACTCGCATGGGGCTTGCAAAGCACGCGAAATATGCACATGAAGAATTAGGCACATGAAGAACGGAGCACCATGTCCTGGACTAAACTAAGCTAGGCTACCGAATCTTAACCTAGCTAACGCGTCTTGTGTGGGACTTACTTACTCACTTACTCACTGACTTACTGACTCATTTACTGCTTGCTATATTGTGGTGTGGTATGCTATGCTATGCTGTGGTATACCCCCCCCCCCCTTTTTTTTTTTTTACTGGTAAAGGAAGGGAAAGGAAGGGAAGGGAAGGGAAGGGAAGGGAAGGGAAGGGAAGGGAATGGAAAGTCTATGTTGTAGTTCACGGTGTGGTTTACCGTGTAAGTGTGCTTGTGCTTGTGATGGCGATTGTGCGTTGTGCGTTGTGTGTGTAGGGTAGGGTAGGGTAGGGTTTAGGGGAAGAAGGGGGAAAGAAGGGGAAAAGAAGAAAAAGGTTGGGATGACAAAAGAGGTTTACAATGAAAGAGTATCTGTCCCATGAACTAGAGATGGCAAGACTCTGCAGTCGGCAGCAGTGAATATTCGACTTCTGCATTGATTGTTGAGGCATGACTCGTCGCTATCCTCACCAAACCATACATTTGCAATGACTCCAAGGGGGGGACTGTTGATGAGTAGAACCATCCATATAAAGCTAACAGATTACTAACTACGAAATATTTGGTGCTTGGCTCCATCCACTTCGGAGCCTAAGGCCAAGTCGCTGGGTCCGAACTTGGCACAACAACAACGACTTGGTGGAGGGGTATGTGGTGGAAGAGGAGAGAATCAAGGGGGAAGAGGATGAGAGGGGGAAAGGATAGGTGGATGGGTAGATATGTGCATGTTGAGCGTGGTGGTGTTTGTGATGGGTATTGCGTATGGTGGTGCTGGTCTTGGTGTTGGTCTTGGTGAGGAGAGGAGGGAAGGGAGGGGAGAAGAGAGGTGTGCGTGTGAGGTTGAGGTTGGTGGGTGGGTCGGTGGGTCGTTGGGTGGATCGATCGATCGATTTCTGAAGCGTGGAGAGTAGGGTGATAGAGGTGGTGCTGTAAGGAGACGTGCGTTTCTGGATCGCAAGAGGCGTGTGGGTATGTCATGTGTGCTTGGTATGGATGGCTAGGTACGTATAGATAATAATTCTAAGAGCTATTACAAACTTACTAGATCCGCCACCCCCTGTTCAACGACTTCTTTGTTAGAGCCCAGAATACCACCAAGCATACAGAAGCAACCAATAGGCATATGCCAGACCAAAGCTGAGGGCCTATGAAATCCGTTTCCCCATTTGACTTGGTCTTCAGCAAAGCACCGGCTATGGGCGATCCGATCAACGTAGCGATGCTAGACACGCTCCACGACATGCCGAGACGTGTGCCCAGACGCGACATATCCGGGCAGATACTTGCAAAAGCAGCTGAGGGAAGCGTAACAAGCGCGGCAGACAGAAAGCCTGTACCAAGTCAGCTTCAACGCGAACACAACGAATAACTTCCAACTCACCCCAGAACACGCTAAACGCGATAAATGACGCCTGCGTCTCAATACTAACCCAGCTCAATGCCAAAATCCCACTCGTCAAAGCACACAACCCCCACGTAACAATACTCCCCAGATAATGCGCCAAAACCCCGCTTCCTATCCGCCCAAAGAAACTCCCCGCCAACGCCCCAATAAGCATGTACAGCGACACGCTCTGACTGGACCCCAGCTTCTGCTGCGCAAACGTAGGAATGTAAAAGTACGGGACGATGTAGCCGAGGAAGTTGCAGAACGTGCACAATGTGAAGAGGAGGAAGAGCTTATCCTTGAGAGCGGAAGCGTCGAAGAGGGCGCGTCGTTTGCGTGGGCGCGCAAGCATGGAGCTACCCGAGAGTAGGGCGGGAAAAGACAGGAGAGCACATGCCAGCGCGACGAAGCCGATTGCGCGGATGGTCCAAGGGAAGCCCGCGCGGTGGATCAGCTGATCGAACATGATGATGTAGATTACGCCACCTGTTTACATCAATTAGTACAACGTATACTAAGGCATCACCATACATAAAGCCGAACTCACCAACAGCAATCCCACTCATCACAATCCCCAATGCCATCGCCCTCCTCCTCTCAAACCATATCCCCACCAGCGCCAAACTGGGGATATACAGCAGCCCCGCACCCAGCCCCATGCAGATACCCTGCGCGAGAAAAACCTGCCAGTATGTCTCGCAAAGACTCAACATCATGATGCCGAACACGATGAGGAAGTTGCCCGTGTACAGCATGGAGCGGAAGTACCCGAGGTCGAAGAGCGGACCTGAGAGAACGCCGATGACGATGAGCAGCCAGCCCTGCACGGTGCCTATCCAGGATATCGCAGACGGCGATTCATCTGGGAGCAGCGTGAATGTGTAGTATGATTGGAAGGTACCGTATGCGAGAGTGAAGCCCCTGACACCCGTTAGGTAAGATCAAGACGAAGTATCAGTAGGGTCCCGGACCAGATATTTATGTATACTAAGAACCCACCGAAGACTTTCAGCCAGGCGTGTAGACCCCCATCCGGAGGTGGAGGGAGTTGTGACCCTGCTAAGGATTGTGCTTCTAGGGATTGCGTATCGTGTGCGTCGTGTGCATCTTGTGCGTCCGAGTTTTGACGTGTGTCGTCCTGATCCTTCTCTTCGTCTGCCCATCCAGTCGATGACGCATTAGATTGCGGGTCTATAGAGTAGTCTTCGAACTGCCTCTTTTCTTCGGGGTCCCTTGATGCCGACATTGTACTTGTGTTTATCCACTGGACAGCCCTTCTGCTCGCAAGCTCCAAGATGATTGATCAGGCAAATTCCCAACAACTCAGCACTCATTCAAACTCGGAATGCCCTCGGAAAAGAAAAGAACCCACAGCGTCGGAATTCGTTCCGCTATTTTGCATACGGGAGAGCCAAGCCGAGGTAGAAGCAGGGTGTGTAGTGAAGAGCAACACAGCAAGCCCAAAAGCACCAAGACGCAGACAAACGAACGCAATATATGAAACTCCGACATGACAAGGGCACCGCGCCCTTTATGACACCGGAAAAGCTTGTGCCCATTGGGCGTGCAGATGCCGACATCCACATCACCACTCGAGCTTATCCCTTTTCGGATCAACGGTGCGGGGATAAATGGTACCGAGGTGGGTGCGCACCCTATGACCGTAGGGCGCCAGGCTGCGAAGGGAAATTGAAATGGCTAGCTTGGATGAGGTGCTTTACTCCGAGCATTTTTGCTACTGACAGTTGTGCTTTGTTTTACTCTAGGAAGGGGTGTCGATTTTGAAAGATAGGTTAGATGGTAGATGGAGATGTGTCTGGGGGTTTTTCTGGCTCCGCGGAGCAACCTGCTGCTGGGAATGGGACGGGGGTTGTGGAATAGTTGGAGGGTTCTAAGTCGAGTAGGTAGTACAAAGTTCTCTGCTTAGCAATGATGAACGTGAGTCATGGTTGTGGGTTTCGCTTAGCTAGATCTGCGCCATCTTGGCCGTACACCATTGTAGGATTTGAGGCCTTGGTTGGAACCATTGATTAGAAATAGGAAAGCATCAGAGATACTCAAAACATAGTCTCTCGAGTTCATAGATGCGGTCCCCGTCTTGTACTTGGTGCTGAAAAGCCTTGTAGACCTGTTGACGTTCGACCGAGCCCTGGACCGGAACCGGAACCGGAACCGGAGACAAACAGAACACCAGGCGCATGCTCTAAGATCAGCGTGTGACAACTCTCGTTTTTCGGAATTCGGGAAGAACGACATAACTCTATTGTAGCCCTATCATTAAACACCCAGAAAGTTCTTATTTTATCAGGGCCCCCAATAGACATAACGTCATTACGCTTTAGCTAGATAGCTCAGATAATGAGAGAGTCTCGAGCGATTGGCTCTCTCTGGCCAATAGGACGCGCACGTGTATGTAGTCGGCCAACATGAGCAATCCCCTCGAGCAAGTTAAGTCACCCTTGGAAAGACATGATGCGGAAAGAAGAACCCCTTTGGTTCAGTGACAGGCGTGGACCTAGTCCTCAGGTGTTCTAATCGGACTCTACGATAGGGTTTGGCAGTGCCATTTCGATGTTCTGCGCTGGCATAGGATTCAGCTGTGAGCGACCTGCCAACACAACATTAAAGATAAAGACACTTGAATGTACGCCCTCAAGCGTCAGAACTGCACAAGATCGAGCTAACCCTTTCCCCGCACCTGCACCCACTTACTGTTCCATGTTGTTCCGTTCCATAGAATTTATTGTACATGCTGATTCTGAGCGTTCCGCACAGAAATCCATCGGTTGAGAGGAGAATCTTTTGAGGAATTTCTAATCACCGAGCCATTGGTCCCGACTTTACGATAATCTTAACGACTGTGAGTTTCATACCAAGTCTCAGAACTTACACTTTAAGCCTACCGCCTTCTGCGCGGGAAAATGGTCGGTTCAGTTGCTCGGGGGTAGGCTCGAAGCCACTGCTCCCTGTTCATGGCCCGTCCAAAAGACTCCAAGAAACTGGTAATCCTGTCATTCAGCTCTGTTATCCCTTAGTTTCATTATTCCACACTAGCACAACAATCAAACCTTACCTGTGAGAGGCATATCCCGTGCCGCTTGGAGGGAATAATGGTCCGAATGCTCGTGTACCAGGAGAAGGTCTTCGGGCAATTTGGTGCCTATATGAATGAGAACTTAAAGTGCTTAGTTGGGTCTGAGTGACCAACCGGCAGGAACTGAATAGACAACCGAGATATGTCCATTAGAACTTTCAACTAGGGTTCTCTGATATGTACAGTTTGGTCGCATAGAGGCGCCATTTGGTGCTGTGGTCTACGTCAGCCTATATATGGATGTTTCCGAACAAAGGCCCACTTACACCTATAAGTGGCAGGATTGAGGGCTTTGGTCCTCACAGTGCCGGACTCAGTGAGAATGTCGTAACTGCGTTGTTTTCGTACAGACCACTCTCGAAGGTTGACAGCGCGTCCCTTGTTCACACGAAAAAGGTCCTTTGGGAAAGTCTTGAAAACGTTGATTAATCTGGAAGACGTAATCGTAGCGATGAATAATACAGCAAAGATATTTAGCTAGTAGCGTGTTGTAGATGGACTTGTCCTGTAAGTAGAATCAACGATGCTTTTGCTTCTAGACTTTTCATTGGGAGAAGATCGGCTTTTATGTTCTTCCGATATTACTTGAGGCAGCCGCGAAGGAATAGAGCGGATCGGCTAAAACCGTTACGCAGTTTGTCGTCGGCTCGCACGGGCTAAGCCTTTCTAAGCGCGCGTCTCACTACTCACAAGGAATCATTAAATCAGCAAAAGCTTGTTCGATCGATTATTCATGAATTATATCGTCCAGTATTAATTAGCTGTGCCTATTATAGTTTCGTGATGTGCAAACAGCCTCAAGTTCGGTTTGTTGAATCGCAGCCACGGACAATGCGAGGCAGCAGAGGGACACTGCCGTCTGGGTGCAGATTATTTCATGCCGATCACTACTCAATTACTATGTATGCTCCATATACGTGACTTCGATTGGCCAGTACTTCAAGCAATGCGATCGGATAGAAGCCACCTTAATAGACTTTCAGCCGCAGCGAGACTCTGATTATAGTCGGTGATGTAGTTGGGTTCGATGGCTCTATTGGTATAGCCCATAGCATTACCAAGGCTTATCATGTGTCGACTTCTCCTCATTATGTGTGCGTTTCAGGTGCACGTATCCAACGGAACTGCCAGGCTCGCGGGGTTTATCGTCAATGTTAGACTAACTTTGTCCAACGAATTCCCGCCCACCGATAGCAAAATACGCCATTATCTGGCCGTCCACTCGCTCTCGGCATCGTCGGCAAAGGCATCCTCAAAATCATGCTCATCGAGCCATTCATCGGCATCCCGTATTTCTGCATGCTTCGAGTAAAAATCGGATAGCGCGGCATTCAGAGCTAGGTTGAACGGTAAGCGAATGTTACGGCGGCTCGAGCAGGGAAGTTACTCTCAAAACTAGTAGGCCAAGAAGGTAGTAAGGAAAATTGAGCGGTATTTTGTCTCAGCAACATAAGATTGCTAGGGATTGGGGTCCCTTGGAAGTGCATTAGTATCGGTAGTCCGCGTAAAGAGAGAGCGCGAAATACCTTTTGGTATGGTCAAGAGGAAAGGACGCTTGACAGTCAAATCATTCTCCACGTCGTCGGCGTAGTTGTCAACAGCCATCCGGATTATCTCTTGTATTGTGAACGTGTTTGGCATGAGTGTTGCTCCATACGGAACTGCTCCTGCGATCAGCGGTAACGTAAAACGAAATTCGAGACAACATACACGGCAAGTTTGTCCAAGAAGCGACTTGAGCAGTGTCATCCTGTGGAGTTTCGACCTTGCCGGAGGTGCTGAGGTACTCGCCCAGAGCCCGACGCTCGAAATCAAATAGCTGGAAAGTCGCACCGGCGTTAAGGCGTAGCAAAGACGCTGGAAAGGCGCCGTAGGTAGAAACAGCTGAGAAGCTACGTCGGTAGATACTTTTCAGTCCATGACACGGCCGCATATTCGCACTTGATTGGATAGATCGAGACACGCGACTAAACATGATAGATTGTACATAGTAGGACTGGCGCAAATTTTTGCTAGGTTTGTCCTGGAGCCAAGAACGTTCTAGCCTTTTATAGCCTTGCCAAAGCTTGGATCTCTATCACACTTCCGCTACGAGAGACATGCTAAAATCTACTAAACGTTAGTTTCACTTTAGAAAGCTCGTGTTAGGCTATATCAGGGTTAGGAGGGTTAGAATAGGGTAGATGTTGTGCAATCTTTTTGTAGAGAGCTTAGAGGGTCCGCGAGCGCTTACAAGGGTACTCGCCAACATTTACTTGTTCTGCTCTACAGTTTTTACAATGAGCTTGCGATCCTTGTACTTAAGTTAGACCGGACAGCTCATTGCAATAGATAATAAAATAAATGGCAAGTATTCTTTGCGAACGATCATGAGTCGGTCCGCAAGTTGGAAGGCCTACGGAGAACTCAAGGCAGGAGGATTGCATAGCTGCTCCTGCTACCCTGCAACGAAGAAACAGCACCCCTAGGAGTTCTTCCTCTTTCCTAAACTTCTTGCATGACCAGGTGTCTATCTTTAAACCAGCAGCTTAGCTTAAGTGAACTTGAATCGTAAGAGTGAGAGGCGTTTGTTCGTTTGTTAGAAGCCTTCAATCCTAAAGATGGCACAACTGGCATTTATTCATTGTGTGTTCATGACTTCATCGAGTAGCAATTAACTAGGATGCGAGCTTAGCAACAGACCAGCGTTGTGAAGTCGAGCCTATCTTGTTGTTAATTAAGAATATATGCGGGTAGCTAACCTGCACAAAGGATTGCATGAAAAGACTTAGAGAATAAGGTAAAGAGAGAGACAAAGGAAGAGCACGAGGAAGAGCACATAAGCTCAGAGTATGATTATTATTGTAACATTTAAGCCAAAGGCATTATTCAACTTCGACCAATACTCATCCACAAAATTCGTTCCCAGGCTATTGCTTAGGACCATTACCATAAGCGTTTCGCACCATTGAGTGCCTCTGAGGACGTGCCCCACTGGTTTGTGTCCAATCTTGTATTCCCACATATTAGAACAGAAGTGTTTCCAATGCTACGCTATGTAACATTGCATTCTCGAATGATCATCAAGTAACTCATGATACCGCGCAGGCGAGTCAAATACGCGAAATTCTTTTCCCAAGCCAGTATACAAGACAAGGAAGTAGGCAAAATCAGCTAGCCGTCGAGATTGTGCTTGGTCTTGGACCGCTTTGCGGACTTCGAGGTGGGTGAATGAATCTCTTGGGACTCGAAGGAATCGCGATCGCGACGACCGAGGATGGGACTACGGCGTTGCTATTAGTACATCTGCATGTTGGAGACGACGAAGAGCAAAGGGGGAGAAGACTGACTTGGACACATAGTCTTTGTAGAATGCTTGCGGTTCGTCCAGAGTCATCCCGTCGTTTCCAAAAGGCAGGTCAGGAGCCGTCTCACACAATCCAACTATCTGTGTACCATCTTTGGCTGCTCCTGAATTGAGTCCCAGTCCATATTTTGAGGGCGGAGAGCTTGTAGCTATGCCAGGTTGCATGGCACGTATATTCTCCTTGCGTTGTACCATACCGACTTTTGTTGCTGTTGCTGGAAAAGAAGGAACGCTTGCGGACGGTCTAATGTTATTCACCATGTGCAAGCCCCGTTTGGCTACTTCTGGGGCGGAGCAAAGGTCATTAGACATAAGATAAGATTCCACCGCACCGTCTCCAAGACCTTGCACTGCTTCCAGTAGATGCGGGTCAAACTCAAGCGCTGGTTTACCACGGCTGACTTTCTCCTCGTGGTGAGTGGTGGTTAGACTGTCAACTGCGTCCATATTCGTCTCTAGTGATTGCATAATGGCCTTTGCTAGCGGATCTTCAAACTCGTCTTCGCCTTCTGCAGAATCGCTATCAGTATCGGTATCGCTAGATGCATTCGAGTCAGTGTCACTCTCATCGTCCATGTCATACTCGTCCAGAGTGGGATCAGTATCCCCCCTACGCGGAGGGAACATGGCTGCAAACCTCTGATCGGCTTCATCTTGTTCGCCATCGTATAGGAAGTTTCTATCGTAGATGAAGCTAGTGTCTTCCCAACCAGCTGGGGAAGGACACGCATGACGTCCAGGTGTGTAATCGCCACAGCCCCTCCTAAATTTGCTCTGGCCTCGCTTCTCATAGTCTGATGCATCGATCCCAAACCTGACGAACTTTTCGAAGCTAAACAGACCATGCGGTGACGGCGATCCCGATGAAGACGAGGGTGAGAATGATGCGCTACGAAGCGACGACTGGTGCAGAAGTGTCGGCTCCGAGGATCCCAGCGAGTGCGGCGGTGACCGCAGAGCACTAGACGACGGCAATTGAGAATCTAGATTCTGCTCCTTCACGCGATCCTGTTTGGATTTGCCAGCAGCCACTTCTTTTGACGGCGGCTGGACGATAGCGCGACGGTTAACAGGTGGATGCGGTATGAATGTCACGTCATCGCCATCCATACGATGCGGATCGTTTGCTCTCAGGAATTGGAGACCCTTACTTGCCGACATGGCCTTACTAAGCTCTTCAGCTGTGTACTCTGACGACGGGTTTGACTTTCGCGCTTCATCGTCTTCCCACGCGATCTCTTCCTCGCTTAGCTGCTCCAACTGTGTCATAATATCCGCCCATCGAGATTTCTCAAAACGCCAAATATCTCTAAGTTTACGGTACAGCTCGAAGTAAGCGTCATTCTCCTCAAAAGGATAGGTCCGGTGGGGAGCACCCATTGTCTTCCAAGCCTGCCATGCACTGGTCAGAGATGTGTTGATTTGGTCGATCGAACAGACCGGGCATGTTGTATTCTCATTGAACTGTGCCGAGATCGCAGGGTGAATTGTATGACCGCAGAGCGTCGCTATCGGCAGTTTGGTCTTGTCCGGTGCCTTGTGGACCGTGAACAGTTTGCCGCATGCGTCGAGCCAAAACATGAACGTCCTATAACCTTGTGTATCCGGAAGGTACCCGCGAGGTACAGCCTGCGAGGTGTTGCGCGCCGCAATCCATTGTTCCGCGTTTGTATATAGACGGCTACTGCCGGGGTCGACGATCGAGTCCTGGAAGTACAGGTATTCGGAGTATCGTTGTTGACCGAATAGTAAGGATGCGATATTAGGCGAAGATATATATATATATGACCCTGTGGTAGCCATGTTAGCTTTGTCTTTTTAGTAGATGGCTATGTGGTTGAGGGGAGGGTGGGGGGTAAAGGTTGCGACTGCCTGAGGGGGATTATATAGAAACCACGGGTGCTTTCTTTCACTTCTGTCACGTGCGCGGGCTCCAGCTCTTTCCATTTTGAGTTGTCAAGCCAAGGTGCCGACAGCATGTCTGTCCTTCACCTGGACTTTGAGAAAGTGGATCACATGATATGCCTTTGAACAGTCGTGTCGACTGGCTTAGGCAGATTACAAGAAGCGCTTCAGAGAACTTCGCGAAAGAGTTATCGCACTTCCTTATAGTTGACCTGCAACATGGATGGGATTGATAAGTTTCAGGGATTCTACATTCCTTTTATGCAAAAAAGACGGGTACATTGTGCATCATACTACTACATCATACAGCAACATTGTCGACAAAATCCTGCTGCCCCATTGTTTGAATCTTCTCTTCTCTGTTGAAAAGTTTCATCACCCCAACAGCGGCTGAGAAAAGCCTGCTCTGCAATCTGAATGCGCTGCCAGACCTTTGACCTCCCAGAATATACCCGGACGGGACGAAATTTCACATCGGAAACTGAACGTTCGTTCTCGGTAGTTTCTTGTAGGCGCGTATCCAATGGAAGTGCATTGGCAGGAACATCGGTTGTCTGAATAGTGATTGTGGCTGTATCCGAAGGGTCCATTGACCTCTTTCCGTAGCTCTGATTTCCAGATACAATCGGTTCTGCTTGGATGGTTGAGATCGGTTCCTCCGATTCACTATCTCCTACCACCAAAATCAGCAAGCATGTCCTGAATTGGACCGCTAGATTGTTATCGCGGTATACCGCTACACCTTTACCTTCAGAAAGCACCTCGCAATCAGCATTCTCCAGCCAAGCCAAACTCAGCCTACCATCCTGTTCAATCTCTTGTAGACGCAACACATCATCCTCAGACTGCTCCTCAATCCTATCCCAAGCCTCATCAAGCTCACTAGCAAACTCCTGCGTGTCGAACCGCGTTTCTCGCCAAAACGATGTATTCAGCCAGGGCTCATCATCGGGCGCAGACCACCGCCCAGCTGCATATCTCCAGTGCGAGCGCCTAAAGCAGTGCCTATGACGAGCCGACCGCTCAGAAACATCTGTCGCAAATTTAACGGACTTGTCTCTCCCACTTTTCGAGCTCCTCCTGTCGAAAATATCATCAGTATCATGCCAATCAAGGAACGGCGTCCCCTGCATAGCGAGTGCCAAAGCCTCCCTCGCACTGGTAGACCCCAGGCTTTTGAGCACCGCTGGATGTTCCTCTTCCCATCTTCGCTCCTGTTCTGCGAGAAACTCTAGGCCTTCGATGTGGTGTTGGAATGCTAGGCGTTCTGTGTAGTAAGCTCGGAGCGCAAGTCCGTAGCTTCGGTTAGGCACGTAGTCGCCGCCCAGCGGATCTGGACGCTCTTTATCGTTGAGGTTCTCCGCCATAACGTGCAAAATTCTGAGGCGTTGGGCTGTTCGGCATGGTGGACAGAGACCGTAGCCTTGTGTGACGGAGGGGTGGAGTGTGTGACCGCAGTGCCAGGCTTTTTGTAGATAGGTAGTGTTGGATACCGACGTTGTGGCGGGTTCGGAGTCGGTTTCGGTTTGGCATTCGCCGTGCGATGGTTCTGGTGTTGAGCAAGGTGATTTTTCGGATCCTGGAGGCATAGCTGCGATTGCATCAAGTTTGCAGTGCGTTTAATCCGAATCTGTCCTTTGGACAAACTAAGAGATCGTAAACATATCTGTCTCTGTTAAATGGAGAATCGATACTGCTTCCGGACTATGGATATGGTCATTATTCATGTTGATACTAGGTGAAGTGAGTTGGTGAATACATGTGCCGACACTCACTGCATAACCTATTCACCTGTGTCCAACGAACCCATCAAGTAATCGCTCACTGTCATCCTCGCCTCTTGAATCTATGAAATCTTCACGAGAGCCTCATGCCTCTTCAAGAACCCCTCGACAACCCCAACAAATCTCTCCAACTCCTCCCACGGCGTCTCCAATATAAGCGAGATACTCCCGCGCCTCGATATCCAGAACCCATCCTCCATCATCTCGAACCAAAAGAGGTCTTTCACATCCACATCGTCCTTTCTTTCCCTGTAGCTCTGCAATTCCTTCTTTCCGTCGTTTACGAAGTGGACGCCTGTGAGGGACCCCCGACCAGTGACTGTCATCTTCGTGCCGTGACTAAGTTCCTGCAATTTTGTGCGGAACTTGTCGCCCATCGCATTGAAGTCGCGAGCTACGTCGGGGGTATAGATTTGCGACATGCCGACGTATCCCGCGACCATGCCAAGCGTGTTGTTATTGAAAGTGCCGGAGTGCGCAAGTGCGCTTCCTTCGCGAGGATCTTCACGCGCGGTCCCGTAAGCACATGTTTAAGAGCGTAGCATAATGCGAGGATACTTACCGTAAACGCGCATGATTTCTTCCCTCCCACCAAAACATCCAAACGTGATGCCACCCCCAAGATACTTCCCCATCGTCGTGAGATCCGGCTGCAACCCCTCCAGCTTCTGCAATCCGCCATCCGAAAGTCGACTCGTCATCACTTCGTCCAAGATGAACAGCGCACCAACCTTTTTCGCAGATTCCTGAATCTGGTGGAGGAACTCGTGCGTGCCAACGATGCAGGGACCAGCGCCTTGCATTCCCTCGACCAGAACCGCAGCTACGTCCCCGCTCTCCTCGATCTTCCGCTTCGTGTCAGCGATGTCATTATACTCCGCTACGATCCATTCCTTCATGTCGACACAATTCTCTGCTGGATGATCTGTCGGGAAACTGAAGCAGCCACCGTGGTAGCCGCCAGTGAAAACGACGACTTTCCGCTTGCCGGTGAACCGTTTGGCGCCGTTGATGGCATGCAGATTAGCTTCTGTGCCGGAGTTGGTGAAGCGGATGAGGTCGAGATTGAAGCGGGAGCACAGCAAAGCAGCGTGTCGAGCCTCGAGTTGCGTGGTGCCGCCGAGGTTCATACCAATGTTCTGGATGGTAGAGATGAGGGATTGGTTGATGAGCGGTTGAGAGTGGCCGAAGAGGCCGGCGGTCATTTCGCCCACGAAGTCGGTGTATCTAGGGTGCTGTAAGGCTTGACTGCTAAAAATGTAGGTGGAAAAAAAGCCAGGTGAACTTACATGTGGCCATCTTCGGAGATGACTTTGTAGCCTTCGCCCTGTTTGAGGAAGACAGGGAATGGGGCTGTGTGTAGGAGACTGCGCGTGTTCCCACCTGGCAAGCTCTTCACGGCTTCATTGTGAAGCTTCAAGCTGGTACTGTTCCTTTCGGAGAAGCGGGTCTTTGCGGCTTCAAGGACTACTTGAGCATTCTCGCTTCCACTCTTTACGCTAATGTTGATGTTGTCGTTGTCTGTGATGGTGCATGCAGCCGACGATAACACACGGGAAGGGGCCATGGCGATGCTGATAAGATTTTGCGACTTTTACACTCAACTGTCATATGATACCTATTGACTTGGTTTTAGGTTGCGGTCTTTGTTGCGTGTGTTGCGCATTCATGAGAGTCCATGGTACATAAATATTGGTCCAGCAAAACACTGTAGACGCGTTTGTAGCGTTAATTGCGGGGAGTGACGATGTACTACCGATCGGGCAAGGGTTCCCCCATCATTTTTCCGTAGGGCTTTTCCGGAGGGCGTTCTGAGATCGACACCCAGTTATACGCCAGTTGATAATGAGGCATCGATAAATCAGATATCAGTAATTATGTTGTTGTCCTTATCACCTTCAGGTGCTTCGAAATAGATAGCCCCGTAACGGTAGCGCACGGAACAGTTGTATCTGTGTACTTGTTCCTTTTTTTCCAGCAGGATGCCACGATGCACATCAAACATGCTGACTGGATGTTCTTGTATATCCGCAACTGTGGGTATAATTAGAAGAGGTGTATTCATCAAAAGAGGGACGGGGATCGGAATGCCGTCTGTTGTAGTTAAACGTGCCACAACATCTGAAGGATGCAATCCCAAGACGCACGCTACCCAAAGCGATATAAAGTTCTTCGTATATTGCATCCTTTATCGGATATGCGCATAGTCGCCCAGCATTCCTAACAGAGTTCGTGCAAGGCTGCACATGCGTGGTTTTCATGCTGTGCGCCATTCCTCGAACTCCGACCCGAAGCACCCCAATCCAAAAGAACACGACACCAGACCTCGACGCAACAAACCCCACAAGCCGACAACAGACACGCTGTGAACAAAGCAGAGCGTGCACTCGCACTCAATAACTGCCTCCATTGAAGAATCATCAGGTAAGCAAGCCGAATTCTCGCCAACCCACGCGCCCACCATCCCAAATCTAGGCAACGTTCACACAGCGCTAGCCAAACCCAGCATTCAGTCCTCGCCCCAGTCTCCCAACACCCATCCACCCAGGCACCATCACGCATTCTTGCGGCACATTCCGCCTCGATTCCCTCCGCTGGCGTGGTGCCCACCTCAATTTACTCGAACAAGTAACCAGGCACGAAAGGCGTCGATTGCAGCATGCAAGCATTGTCCATTTTGGGCGCGAGGCGAAGGATGCGATGATGCGAGACGAGACGAGGCGAGGCGAGATGCAACGCCGGGGCGCGGAAGCACAGAAGCGCAGCGGGTCTTACGGGCGGTGCTTATGCGCACGAAAGAGGGTTACGTGCGAGATGGGAGGAAGTCCCCGATTAGGATATTGGTCGATTTGCAGGAACCGTGCATTGTGCGGATTTGGGTAAGACAGCATAATACATAGTAACGGCCGTAGTAAGCCGGCCTAATTGTACAGTCGTTCCTGGGGATGCAGATGTAAAGATGCTGTTGTCGGAGTGAACATCGGGCTGAGATGGACTCGCGTGAGTCGTGATGGTTGATTTCACGAGTCTCTGAACATGCGGTTTGACTCAGGGCTCTACCTAAGAAGGATCATAGGGCCTGACGATCACCGCATTTTATCACCTGGTGCTATCGCAAGCGTCAAATAGCTATAGAAAATCGTATGTTTGCGGCGATCAAGTTATCTTAACGGAATACCCCCCCGTTTGACGTAGCGCGTGCGGTTTGCGGGCCCCATTTGCGACCCCTGGTAACCTTTTTTGACACGTATCCAGGACAATGCCCCCCGATAGCACGTACAAGAGAAGTTCGTATACCTTCAAAGAGGGCTGTTGAGGCTTCTCGGGCTTCTCAGATGAACAATCCACGTGTGCGCAAGCAGGTCCACAAGCCTCATTACCCCCCGTTGTCACGTACACTTCAATGAAAACGATCCCCGCAATCTCTGCCAAGGGGCCAGTGACGCTAAAGATCCTTAATCCTTCCCAGTCGTGACAAGTGGTAAGGAAGAGGAGACTAGGGAGGGAAATTAGGAAAATCACGAGGACGAGCATGAAGCTAATTGCGAGCCCAAAGAAGAGGACATACCAACTACTTTCGGTGTCGCTTTGTAGGAATAAAGAGCTTCTAGGCTCTGGCATAAGGAAGACAATTGTACCTACTGAAACCTTTTCTTCAGGAATGGACTTATACGACAGTCCAGTCACAGTTACTTGTTAAGATTATATAGAAGAAGCTTAGTGCGACGATTGATATTGAAGGTAGCTTGTAAATCCACGATATAAGAAGACGCTGAGCCAGGGAGAAGATCGCAGCCTTGCAGATCTGTTTGGGTTTGTTGAAATTGACTCCTGAGGCCATCGTGTCGTCATGACACCTCAGTCACACTGGGGGATGAGTCTAGAGCGAGGCAGCCAATTGGCGTCGAGAGCGAAGATGTGCATGTATCAAACGGTGTTGATTCGAAAAAATTGAGTTCCCGTTGTCTTCGTGTTCGTATGTTGTGTGATTCTACGTAGAAAAAGGAGATGGTCATGTGATGTAGGGTTGCTGGAGCAAATGAGATATCGGTGTGCGCACTCAAATACGAACATTTGCGATCAACAGGAAGCCAATATTTCAACTCGGCCACGATTCCGTCCAGCGTTAGACACCTGCATCCTCATTCTCTTGTCATCAGTCCACCTTGCCGATTGTCAACTTCTACGGATTTATAATTCAGAATGAACAGGCATGCACATTACGTTTGACCTTGAATAGCCTTCTAATACGATGCGAGTTACTCTACTAGTACGACGTAGAAGCCGTTGTGCGCAAATCGCGCGACACAATTATCAAGACAAATAAATCCAACGACACGACCAAAGTACACGTCCTTCACCACATCCACGAACACTCGCAACATATTCCGGCGCCTATACCCCTTGGAATGATTATTATTGATACATAGTGTTACACTTCTACATCCTTTATCCAAGGACTTCCCCTAGACCGTACCTGGAAAAATCTCACGGTCTACAAGAAATGCTATGTACGAGAACAGCCCATTACCTCTTCACTGAATCAGGGCGGTTTCCAAGACCATCAAAAGAAGGATATCTGGGAGGAGGAGCGCCACCAATCTGCAAAGGCGACCATCGGCTTAGGAAAACAAGCTCTTCGCTTATTATCGGCGAAGCCTGGTTCGACTTCCTACTCGATGATTCCGGGTTAGAGCTAGCTCGGTTTGATCATCTCTGTATGAGCCTGACAAGCGATTATCAGATCGTAATGACACACGCTGACTTGTGTCCGCTTGATATCCTTGTCAAGAGCGAGGATGTACTGCGTATCACCGCGATTGTTGACCAGGAGACCGGAGGGGCATACCCAGAGTATTGGGAATACGTTAACAGTTTCAAGATATTGTACAACAAAAGTGACTGGTGTTTCTATCTACCCGAAGGTGGTATTGGCAGGTTCTTCGATGAGTATACGAAGTATCATGTCATTGGGGGCTTTGCGAGAGAAGAGCTGATCTGCCGAGCCATTCTCATCGCAATGGGCCAAGCGAGCGTCCGCTTCCTACTTTGGAAGCTTCCATTACCGAATGAAGGTCCATCTCAATATAAATAACCTCAGGTATCCCTATCTCTCCGCGGCACGCGAATCTCCGTAGTCTCGACTTCTCTCTCGAGCCTGCGCCGACCTGCCCTGCTTGGCCCGAGACTCAGGCTTCTCCTGGTGCTAGGCCCCATCACACTGTCCCTTCTCCTCTCCGGGATCTTCTCCACGACCTCGATCACGTCGGCTTCGGCCTCTAGCTCGCCAATATCGTGGTCTTGCCACACGTGCTTGACCAGAGCCTTCACATCGCCGCAGACAGTTTCGTGGCTGGCGCTCTTTGTGCATAGCACGCATGAGTAGCCACCGTCAACACCTTCGCGGTGGCATTTCACGACGAAGCGGTTCTGTACGTGGAAGCGACGTTCTCGGACGCCGTCGTCTTTGAATATCTCCCATGACTTTCCTGGCGAGAGGTGCAACGAACGCTTGCAGTATGGGCAGTAAGGCGAAGGGTCAGATGTGATACTAGATGCAAGGGGCTGTGAGGCGTGTCTTTGGAGATCGAGTGCATAGAGACAGAAGTTGGAATGGAGTGTGGTCTCCGTGCCATAAGATGTAGGACCTGAGAAAGCAGTGGACTCTGTATCCGTTCTGGGCACAGAAGGCCTGCTAAGGATAGTCGTCTTTGCAGGGTGTACTGTGCGCGAATACTCATCTGTCGGTTCGTGTCGCGATTTGACTACCGCTGTGGACGCTGAGCCTGTCGTAGTCACAGGGTATGGAGGTGCTTTCATGCTTCCCGCACGAGATCTCGGCGTTGACCGTGGAGTGGGTGGCAAGACAACGATCTGCCGTTGTTTCTGGGCAGATAGTATATCAACGGCTGTTGTTCCGGCCTCTCGAGAAGCTGCGAGTAACGTTGTAAGGTGGTGTGAGATTGGTTCTGGTGAGGTAGGCCCATAGAGGAATGTTGTGATAATGACCGATTGTAGGGTAATAATCTGGGACTGTAGCCCAGCCTGAGAGATTACTACAAAGAGTTAGCATGGCATCTCACATTCAGGGACACCAAGATACAGTCCTAGAACAAGAGCTTGAGTACCAGCTGGAAGGTACTCAGAGACTTCTCTTCTGTCGCTGTAGCAATTCGCCTTACCATCTCCCACAGCAAATTGTGTGCCAACATCTTGGAGACCGATGTCAAACTGCCTCAACACCGCAGCTTTGTCCATGACAATCTCTTCCTCGCCATTTGGATCATCGTCCACATAGTCGATGCTCCTCCGGTAACCACGTGACCTCAAATTCTGCTCATAGTCCCTCTTCTGCTTCGACTTGAGCGTCTGATATAAATCTCTCGTCGCATCGAAAACATCCAATAGCGTGTGGACAAGCGCTTGCACGACGTTTGCGGGATCGACCGCCTGGTTCTGCAGAACGTTAGCGATGTATGCAGCTTTCTCAATGCGTCCAGATCCTCCCTACCACAACATTCATCTTTCACAAGAGATCCTCGTCTTCGAAATCGGTCCTACAGATGATTAGCAGTCCCTGCATTCATTATATGAGTCTTTCTCTCCGCGTCACACCGCTGACCCCATGCTTTGCCCGCAATTCTTTCAGCAGTCGCCAGCCCCAGCCACACCAGTCGGGTCCGAACTTTATGTTAGCCGTGATGTGGAGTGATGCACTTGTACAGCTGGCAGAGTGTCATTGGCGGTGAGCGACCGCTGAAAGCCCAGATTGGCATGGTTGCGGCTACGGGCCGCCCAGTATAGTGGTGTAGACGCGGTAACAGGGATAAATGACGTAGTTGGCGTCATTAGCAAGGCACAAGAGGCTGGAAAACGACGCATTTCAGCGGACGGCCCACGCTACGCAATTTGCATTTCTTCTTTAGGCGGTGCAGATCGCGATACAATCGAATTGGGACGGTGTAGTGGGGCAGCTTGACTCGAGTTTGGTTCGCCGTTCATGCATCGTTTACTCGTCGTACGCTCTGCAACAGCGGAGTATTGAATGCGAGAGCGCCGGTGAGCGGTTGTCCATTGTCAACCGTAGGATCGGAAACTGCAGAGTGACATGGCCTCACGTGAGCAGCTACGTCATGGGTTGAGCAATGGCGGAGTCCGCAGGCTGCAGCCTCTATGGGCGAACAGTTGTCGTGGCAGATGGTCATCGTATATCGAAGAGCGGCATTGTGCTCGCGCAGGTGCTGTCTGATGCGATGGATGACGTGGAGGAGGTGCTGGAGTGGAGAGCAGCCAGTGCCGGACCGAAGACGTTACAAGGAGCTACGCCATCCTCGCGCTAGTGACGCGCGACGACGCGACAGCGCGTCAAACATCACACCTTCATCAGCTTCATCGATCGTGAGACGCCGCAAAGCTTCTGGGTTATGCCATGGGTGCTGTACGATGCTTTGCGATGCTGACTTGGTGCGTTCGAAGAGTGCCACAAGCCGTGCACATCCCAGGATTGATGCGGATCACACTGCGTTCGCGGATACCAGCACATCCACCATGATGCTATCCGACTCCCTTCTTTCTTCCACTCGTTCCGTTGTGCGCTTTTGGTGCTTCTCGGCGGCAACCATCACTCGTGCTTCCACTAGGCGCCTCTTGGCCATCCCAATACGGACGCCGCAACACATCAGCATTCGCTCCCATAAGCTCATCACTTCATCGTCAGGATAACAAAATAGAGCCTAAGAATAGCAGTCCGTTATCTACAAATGTTTGAGTCGTTCGACGGCGATACCACCATGCAACTGACCACGCTGCGACTATCCAGTGACCCTCAATCCCCAAACTCGGTACGTGTATTACCTTTGCTGATGAAGATTTCAGCGTAAATGTCGATTTCATTACTTCGCTATACACCTCACTTCGTTTCTTCTCATACTATCCGTCATCCTCTAATCTATTTATACTGGCAGCCACTCTTCACGGTTCCGCCTGCTGACGTTTCGCCCTGACCTCGTGCCTCACCTTAGCCATCTTCTCCTGCTCAACCTTTACTTTCTCAGCCCATCTGCTGCGAGCACGGACTTGTGGTCCCTTCCAGTAGAAGATGTACACTGGAATGCACACCAGGAAGGAAACGCCAAAGTGCAGGAAGGTTGCGTTCTGAGTGCCGAGAGATTTGTACATAGGCCCAGTGTAGAAAGCGCAGAGACCAGCAAGAAGATCACGAGCGCTGTGCACAAGAGTTAGGAGACGAGAAGGACTGATAGGAGCGGGGACACTGAGCACTTACAAGCCATTGCCGCCTGTAGCCGAAGCAGCATATTTTCCACCGTACGCCGCTACCATGTAGTCAATGGTTGCGTAGTAGATGGCCATGTTTGCGGTGCCGATCAGGACGGCGAAGATGAGGGGAGCGATCCTGGACACAAGTCAGTGATCCTATTCTACCGAGTCGCCACGACAAGCGTTTGTGTATCAGCATACCATGGCAGAGGAGGCCCAGTGACAACAAAAGCTGAACCGAGAAGCCCGATCGGGAGCAGAGGAGCAAGGAATAACAGCCACCACAATCGGCTCTCGGGCGTGAGTCGAGCAGCATCCAGCTTGCGCAGCTTGTTGTGATGTCGAATCACTGGGAAGAAAGAGAAGTATGCAACACAGTATCCAGTGAGTAGGGCGAGCATGGCCAAGCTGAACTGCACAGCGTTGAAATGCCACTGCCCGAAGACAATGCCGTACGACTCGAGGAAAGAGAAGATCAAGGCATCGCTGAAACCGCTGAGGAGCGAGAGGAACAACACAATGGGTTCGAAGAGTAGCACTGGACTCTGTTAGCCTGTAGAAACACACAGATACGACTACGATAGTGACTCACTGTGGTACGGTCGCCACATTGTCTTTCTGATTTCTTTCCAACACAAGCGCGATCTGAGCGACTTGTTCCCGTTCGGACCATATACGTTCGCTTGGTTTTTCTTGCGCATCTGCTTCGCTTTTCTATCCAGCATGACCGTGGAGCGCGTCTCGGGAACGGTGAAGAAATGGATAGCCTGCACCACAACTCCGAATATGAGCTGGATCCAGAAGTTCCAGCTCCAGTGGAGGTACTGCTCTACAGGGCCACCGCAAATGCCGCCAATGACACTACCGAGACAAGACCTACGCACATGATGTCAGCATAGACACAAACTCGAGGAAGGCTTGGATCACATACCAGAACGAAGCCCAGAGCACAGCATACTGTTGCTCTTCAGGATCAAACATATCGGCAACCATGCCCACTTCCAAATGTTAGCTCATATCCCTCTGGGCTTCAAATCTCAGGTTCACTTACACGTCACCGACCCGCCAGCCGTCGAGAAACCACCAAGCACACGCGACACAAGCACCATATTCCAGCTACTGCTCACGCCCGCCAGCGGCTGCCACACATTGATGAAACCCAAGCTCAGCTGCATGATGATCCAGCGGCCGAACTCCTCAGACCACGGCGCCCAAAGCTCGCACCCAAACGCATACGTGATCAGAAACGCAGCCATACCATCGCGAGCCCGCGTGATACCATAGTGCTCATTCAACGGCCTCACCGCATTCGAGTATACCGCTGCGTTCTACAATCATTAGTCAACGCCACAACGAGCAAGGAAAAAGAAAGATAAGCGACGTACAAAGTTCATACTCGTCTGGCACAGCGCTACGACGGTGAGAATCCACCATTTCTTTCCAGTCGAGAAGTTGTACGCTGTGTACTCGTACCCGTTAATCTCATCCAACTGAGTCACACCGCCGAGCTCGAAGGTGCGGGGCCGAGGTGGACTCGCGGCGCCCTGCGTACTAGACGTGTTCACGTTCATGATGTGGTCCAGGGGGACCTCATCCTTGTCCTCGTCCTCAGGCACCGTGGGAACGGTAGGAGCCGTGCTTAATTTGCGTTTGAACCGGGAGGGCGCCATTATGTCGATACTAACCGTGTGGTATGTTCTTATCAGCTCGATTCCGTGTGAAAGGTGACAGGTGGGAAACTCTGGGGAAGTGCGGGCCCTTAAGAAGGGGATGTGCTAAATTAATGGCACGGACTTGTGCCTTGAACGAGTCCAATGCCAGTAAGGCCATTCCAGCTTACGACCGGCTTTCCATAGGGGATTGACCGAAACAGCGGCATCTCCACGATGACGCCGTGATTTGGCGCTCGAAGGCTCACGTTGCAGATATTGCAAATACAAGCGGTACCAGACTCTACACCCCTCAACAAGACACTCCCTTCATTTGACAGAAACCTGACCTCGCAGCATGTGATGGGGAGTGCCTGGAGACTTCCTCAGACAACATCATCTAGCACCTCGATAGCCACCTATCCACAGGCAACAATCTACAACAAGCTCTCTATCCTCACGACAAGCACCGCACATCACAAAGACCGCACATGATACACCACCTACGGGCAGCACCACCGACCCACATCTTACCCATGGCTCACCCCGTCCTCCCCGCACCGAACCGCATACGCACAAAACAGTCAATACTCCTAGCGTCCCCACGTGATACCGTACAAGCCCTGAGTCCCACCCCCCGCGGCAAGCCACCCAGCTCGACGTAACATCTGAAAACGAGCGCACAACCTATCACCCCGCGCGCAAACAATCTACCACCCTCGGACTTCAACCTACCTATCCAGAACACCCATCATCGACTCCCGACCTCGCGTCCAACGCATCACCATCTGTTTACCCTTTCCTTACCACCTAAAACTCCCCACACAGTCACACCCACCCACCCCCGCTTCCCCTGCTGTCCTGCCCCGCGAAGTACCGCCCAAACCCACCACTCCCGCGACACGCACTGACAAACCTGCCTTCCGTGAGTGGTCCGCACATCCTCAACGCTTCTCCGCAGTTTGAGAGAGGGGACCCATTGCGCATGCGTACCACGTCATGACGTTCCCAGTTAGCCAGAACGGGGGATAGGGTATGTGGTCGAGTGAGTCAGTAGAGTAGGGTGTTGATGTCGTGTTGGTTTCAAGTGCGTTAGTGAGGATGCTAGTTTATGCGATGGGGAATTTTTCACGTTGGGAGTGCGGTAAATGGGATGGTATGTGTGTGAATGAGATTTCTATCATTGAGTATCATGCCTTCGTAAAGTCTGTGAAGGATTAAGCAAGCTATAGGTGTTACTTGTAAGTGAGTCTAGGCTCACAAGTATGCTAACCAGCCTAGCGTCGGACAAGGACTGAATCGCCATTGGACTGAGTTTTGTTATGGATGTTCAAATGTGCCAGCTCCATAATGGTCAAGGCATGTTGTTCGTCGTCGCAAAGCATTCAAGAACTCCCCCACATAATGCACCCCAACCCAACTGCTCTCAAATATACACTGTAATCATCCAACACTCAAGCACCAATAACACAATCTTTGCTTGGCGTTGAATGCTTTTGAACGGTCTAAAACATCCGTAGACACCTCCTTGCTGAAGAGGAGACTTCAGAGAAGTAGCCAATACGAAGGTCTTAAAGCCATGTTGAAATCCGATGTGGAACCACGTAGCGAGACGACGACCAGAACCATGATAGAACTTACGTTTATGCACGGTCTGTGAAGACGAAGAGACTATCATTGTCGTCATCATCACCGTCCCCATCACTACTGTGTCCAAACCCGTCGCTGTCGAAATCCCGATTGTTGTTATCGTCGGAACGGCTCATGTCATCTTCTGTGAGCATGAACTGATGATCTGAACCTAACTTTGCGACCAGACTTGAATCTTTCTTTCGGAAAGCAGTGGCGACCTGATCAAAGATGGCGTTGAATTCGCCACCGTCCATAGCGAGCAAATCCTGGACGGTGTATCCGTAGCTAGCTTCTAGCTCTGCTTGCATCTCCATCATCTGGCGTATCGGATCTTGCCGCACATTCCATTGGGCGAGATGGGTTGAGACGACCTTAGAGTAGTAGTCTTGGAATTCGGTCTCGTCCATCCTGAAGAGAGAGCGCTTGGTTTTTGAGAGGGAAGGCAAATGCATAGTCTTCTGCTTCCAGAGGATCTCCTGCACCTTGTGAAGCTTGTCGTATAGATCCCTTCCTTGAACAGCTGGTGAAATGGGAGCCTTTTCTTTGTACCAATCGAGTGTCTCTTGGACTTGCTCGAGAATCGGACGGTCGTATTGCTGGAGTATTTAGTGGTTGAGTTATTCAAAGGAGAAAGCGGACAAACCTGATAAGAACCTGTGACACCAAACTCCTTCTTCTGAAATCTCGCAGCCAGAGCTTCTTCATCGTCAAGACCTTCCTCCACAAGGGTCACGCTCGAAGGTCGTCGTTCTGGTGTACGATAAGGCACAGTGAAGTGTGTACCATCAACGATCGATGTAGGCGTTGTACGAATTTTCAGCTTCGCGAGTCGCTTCTGAAGCAGTTTGTTGATATCCAGTTCATTGGTCGTTTCCGACTGAGCATTGCTGGACTTGAGCTGCAGCTTCGGCGGATCCTGAGCGGCCACCGGCGAGCCTACCTGCGCCATCATCTTCCGCTTGAACGGAGGAATGTTCGTTGGGACCTTTTCCAAACAGGCAGCAGGCTCAACAGAAGCCACCTTCTCAGTCTTCTTTTCAACTGAAATCAGAGGCGACCCATTAGCATATGCGGCTGCTTTCCTTGTAGCGTTAGCCTGCGCCCGCTCAGCAAGGACCTTGTTCATCGCCTCAACGCTGACTGGGATATTTGAGGTGGTCCGGGGACTCGAAGCACTGCTCTTCTCAGGATTCTCCACGCCCCAATCTCCCCAGTCTCCTGTTCCATCGAGCTTGAGTGTGGGTCGCTTCCGCTCCAAAGACACGCCAGTCTTGACGTTGCCAGTCTTGACACTACCAGCCTCGCGGTTCTCGCCCTCACTGCTCTTCGCAGACAAGTTCGAACGGCCAAGGCGGATGTCCTTGTCAATGAACCTCATGCCCTTCATCGTGCCGGCTACGGGGACGCAGTCAACAGGCGGCTGCCAGTCCGCATACTTCGGATCCGGCGGTGGAAAGCCCGCGTTCAGGTCGAACGGGTCGAGGTTGGGGATGTTCTTCTCTGTGCGCTCGTCAGTCTGTGACGGCGTTGAGGGGAAGGAGCAAGACGAACTCAGGTTGTAGCGATGGAACATGGCGGGCGCGAGACTGCAGATGTAGGTACTGCACTGATGTCTATAGCGTCTTCGTTAGAGAAGAGAAAATTTAAAGAACTAGAAGACAGTTGACTGGTTTAATTTTGCGGTTGAGCAGAAAGTGTGAGGGTGAGGGTCAGGTAGGGTGCGTGTGTTATATATAGTCGTTTGGGCCCGCTCCAAGTGAAGGCAGGTACGCGATACGCGTGCAACGCGGGTGACCACAACACAACAACAAGGAACCGAAGCCGCGACATGCCGTGAAGTAGAAGATGAAGATTAAGAGAAATCTAATGCTAGATCGCCCGATGACCAGGCGGCGTCATGCAATGCGATATGAACAGAACAGTGGTATAGGTTCCAACCAACTCCAATCCTTTTACTGTAGCAGCAACCCGCACTCCCTGCAGTATTCAAAACAACACAAAATGCAACAAACATCCCTCTTCTCTCACTCGGCCACCTTACAGCACCAACATCGCACCCCCTACAGCCGCCGCTCCCCAAATGCCAGCCACCAGCGCCGCCCTGCTCCCAAACGCGACCGACCCAGCCGCTCCGCTGTCACCCTGCTGCGTACTCTGCGGCGCACCGCTGCCAGACCCGGACGCACCACCCCCGAGCACACCACTCAGCTCCGTGGGCAGCGAGTTAAAGATACTCGACGCCTCGCCCCTGGCCGACGACGGGATCGAGTCGATCAAGCTCTCCAGCGCGCTCCCCGTGGGCACGTTCCCGCTGTCCAGCAGCGATGAGACCTCGGCCATGACGGAGGTAGGCAGCGCGTTGACAAAGGAAGACGCCTGGCCGAGGACAGAGGAGGGGATGTTGTCGACCGCGGACTTGATCTGGCTGATTTGGCTTTCTGCTGCGGACTTGAGGCTGCCTGCGTCGTAGGGGAGGGCAGGCGTGCCGTCGGTGCCGCACGTCGTGAGAGAGCCCGAGGTGTCGCACTTGCTGCCGGCCGAGCAGCAGAAGCCGTTGTTGCAGTCGACGGAGTTGTCGCCGCAGATGGTGTCGGGCCCGAAGGAGATGTCGAATGCGGATGCGGCGAAGGCGAAGGCCAGGGGGACGAAGAAGGCGGTTGTGCGCATTTTGACGATGTGGAAATATGAATTGGACTCGAGAAATGTATTCAAGTGGATAATTGGCGTAGTGAGTGTTAGAAAGGAATTGAACGCGGTATGAATGAGCAAATGAGCGCGACGAACTGGAGACAGATGCAAGCAAGAAGCGGAGAAGTGAGCGACTCCTCCCTACGCGGGCCCAACTCTTTCTTAAACCGCAGCGCAAACACGGCTCGCGTGGGAAATCCTGGGGTTGCAATCCCGCAAACCCTCAAACACGGCCCCTGGTGTAGCATCGCACGCTCTGGCCGGATGGCGGTATGTCGGACGGAGGCTGAGCAGCCACTGTGCCGCCCCGGATGATCCTCATTCGCCGCATAGTCCTTCTGTTCGCACCCCTGCTGATCGGACTCTTCAAACCATGACAAACGGGCGCAGGCCTGCAGTGCGCAGAGTGCGATCTCCGTACGGGGATGCCTTGGACGTCTCCCGTCGCAGGTGGCGACGCTCACAAAGGACACACAAACAGACCTTCCCACCGTCGACGGTGCTCCGCGCGCGCCAACTCGGCCAAGTCCAGCACGATAAGCTCAACACAAGCACCCAACTTCGACTCGTCGCGCAGCCACACTGACGCAGGGCCCAAATCCAAATCCAAATCCCCTTCGGACCCTGCCGTTGTAGATCCCCGAAAGGGGGCCAATCGGCGCCACGCCCCCACAGAACACCTGCCCGAATCATCACACACGCCCTTACAACGTACCTCTGTACCCGGAATGACTCAACCGTACATAGTATCTGCACCGCCGCATGACGACGTGTCGCATGAGAGACACAGATACGATGCAGCATGTGCAAACAGGATTTCGACGGAAGCAGGCGAGGGGGCCAGGGACGCTGAGGAAGAGTAAGACGGTTTCGGACGGTTTCAAGCCACACACACACGGGGGCGAGGCTTGGTACTGACGGCGCAGTGCTTGAATCCAGGGCACACCTCTCCTGCGAAAAAAATAAATAAATATCTGATGTGATATTTCGCCATCGGTGTGGCACCGTGCATGGAAAAAGACCAAGGACATCGTTTCTCGTCGTGCTCGCGTGTGTAAGACGACACACGAGTGTATGCACGCGCCATGTACGCCTTTTACCCCCCAAACACCCCTGCTTCCTGCTTCCTGCACGCTGCACGCCCCGCGCCCTCAATTGCGCAAAAACATCCTGTAGCTCTCGCTGTTCGTCACGTCCTTCCACGGGTACCCTATATCCTTCAGGAACTGCTCCAGCTCCCCGTACTTCTCCTTCTCGCACTGGATGCCCGCCAATATCCTCGCCACGTCGCCCCCGTAGTTCCTGTAGTGGAACAGGCTAATGTTCATGCCTGGCTGCATCGTGTTCAAGAACTTGTACAGTGCACCGCCCCGCTCGGGGAACTCGAACATGAACATGTGCTCGTCCGCTGCCTCGCTCCGTCCGCCGACGAGGTAGCGTATGTGCGACTTTGCGAGCTCGTCGGAAGAGAGGTCTGTGGCGGCCATACCTTCGGCGGAAAGGCGCGCGAGTAGGTCAGGGAGGTCGGTGGACCGCGTCGCGGCTTTCATTTCAACACCTATGAGGATGTTTGCCGCCGAGGGTGAGGAGTAGCGGTAGTTGAACGCTGTGACGGCCATAGGATGCACCACTGACACCAGTTTTGCGAAGGCACCGGGCTGTTCGGGGATCGTGACTGAGATTAGCGCTTCCTTGTTCTCTCCCAAGGCGGCGCGCTCAGCAACGAAGCGCAGGCGGTCGAAGTTCATGTTCGCGCCTGAGGCAATGGCAATAAGCCCACGCTGCGAGTTGGGCGAGGGGTTGCGTTTGACCCATTTCTTGAGGCCGGCGAGGGCGAGTGCGCCGGCAGGCTCGACAATGGACCGTGTGTCTTCGAACATGTCTTTGATAGCCGCGCACGTCTCGTCGGTGGTCACTTGGACGACTTCATCCACGACTTCCTGGCAGATGCGGAAAGTCTCTTCGCCAACTGTCTTGACTGCTGCGCCGTCGGCGAACAGGCCCACTTCGTTGAGCACAACGCGTGAGCCCTTGCGCAGCGATTCAACCATAGCATTCGCGTCATAGGCCTCAACGCCGATAATCTTGACGTGCGGCGCTATCCGCTTGATGTAGATGCCAATTCCGCCGATAAGCCCTCCGCCGCCCACGCAGCAGAACACAGCCTCCAGATCCTGGAGGTTCGTCTGCCGTAAAAGTTCCATGCCAATCGTACCCTGCCCGGCGATCACATACGGATCGTCAAACGGCGGGATACTGATAAGCCCATGCAGCTTCTCCAAACGTGCAGCCTCGGCCTTGGCCGCATCGAAATCTGCACCATGCAATATCACACTACCGCCTAGCCGGCTCACGTTCTTGTGCTTGATGTCAGGGGTGCCAGAGGGCATGACAATTGTCGCAGGGATACGTAGATGACGTGCCGAGTATGCAACACCCTGGGCGTGGTTGCCTGCACTGCATGCCACGACGCCTTTCCAGCGGGCTTTTGGGTCCAGGTGTGCCATCTTGTTGTAGGCACCGCGCAGCTTGAAGCTGAAGACGGGCTGGAGGTCTTCGCGCTTGAGGAGGACGTTGCATTCTAGTCTGTTGCTCAGGTTCGTTGCGTGCGTGAGCGGAGTCTCGGTGACGACTTCGTAGACGCGCGACGTCAAGATCAATCGCAGATACTAGATATCGCGTCAGAGTTGAACAATTCTGTTCTGCCAGCTTTAGAGCCTATTGAAACATACATCGGGGTACCCATTCGGTAGCAAAAATGACTCCGGAACAGCATTCTGTGCCCTACTCTTCTGATCCTCAGACGGCGGACTGGGATTCGCGGTGTACTCAGTCAGGCTCAGACCCGTCTGCTTGGGTGTTCGTGGCGAGGCCAAGCCATTAGGCCCGGAGGTGTTATCAGGCGTTACAGGACGCGAGTAGTCGTCTATGGCAGCGGGAGGCATGGTGGAGCTCTGCCGTGGGGGATGTTGTGACTGTTTATCGAGCTCGAAATTTTGGGACAGCATGATGTCGGCGTGGTGGTCGGAGGCAGGGGTGGCACGGATGCGATGAGTTGCGCTGCTGTGGGGTAGCTCGGTCCGATAGCGCTGCCCGACCGGACCGTGTGATCATATCATGATCCACGCATGTTGTGGACTCCATCATTGGGTTTATGTGAGTATGCATTGTACTGATCATCACGAGGGATTAAGTTGGTGTCAAAGGCGGGGTGCGAAAAGCTCATTGGTGTGAGCATGTATTGCTGTTGTAGCGCCCATCAATCAAAGCTGATCCTATGCAAACGCTGCTACGTCGTGATCATGTACCTTACCATGAGCCATGTACGCCATTGAGAACCTCTTACTATGCCTCGCGCTGCTGGACATGCAACCCTTGACCCAGACCTTGAACGCTCCCCTATACTCCTGGTCGTCCAGCTCTTGTGCAGTGGCAGGACCCCAGTGCCTCTTAAACTTTCTTGTTCTTGTTCAATTCCTGCCCGTGAACATGAATCCTAGGCTGCTCCATTTCTAGACCCATGTTCGTCTCATCTAGTCAGTGGGTCGTGTTTCCTACGTCCTTGCCCCTCAGACTAGGTGATTACGTGTCGAAATGCATTCAGCCTCTCAAGGCGCCGCAGTTTGCCAGACTTCACGACCGTGTAAGAGCCTGTGGGGTCGATCCCATCAGATCTCATTAGGCGGACGCGTTGCAGGTTCGGTAGCTTGTCGATAACGGCTTGTCCAGGCAAGTTATGCAGAACCACAATCGACGTGATTGCTTTGCACTGCTGCCGCTGAAGACGGTTTTCCATGACCAGAAAGTTGAACAAGGCATTGCTTGAGTTGAAGTAGAAGTCATTGTGAGAATAAGGCAAGATGTACGTCTCGTAGTATAGCTGCCGACACACCCTGTTCAGTAACGTCATGCCTTTTGTATAAGGATCCTCCTTAGGAATTCGAACCCATTCGAACGGGTTGCATCGGTCCTTGTACACCTTGCTGACATATCGAAAATAGGGAACGCGTCGGTACAGTCTATACGACTCTTCTACCTCGTCATAATTCAGGTATCCAAATTCGATCGAGTTGCCACCAAGGACATACTCGAAGATTATGCAGCGAAGTTCTGCGGGGAGGCGTAACAGGGGCGAATTTGCTTGATTCGCTGACCATCTAGGATATGCGATTAGCATATAGTCTCGTTTGCAACTCGAGCCAGCGCCATGCTGACAATTTGAGTAACCTGCCATGCCCCAAATAGGCAGACTGTTCTCTAAATCCAACATATTGCTAAATGTAGACTTACAATAGAGCTTGGACCGAGTCGGCGCTGATATTGTTACCCCATAGAGTCTCTCGTGGCGGAGCAGTCTGAAGCGTCGCACACTCACGTCCCTCGAAGATGCGAGCTGAAGCCTCAGCTGCAGTCAGACTGCTGCCGCCGCGCATAGAAATTTCGGAAAGCTTGTCATCATGAGCCGCGGCTGAAGACTGAGTTTTGTCGAAATCCATGTCGTCGACGTCGTATGCACCGTGTGGAGGAAGTGGGATTCCGCCATCGCTCGACGAGGTGTCACTGAGGCAAGCTTGGACTTGCTTCTTTGTCTCTTGGCGTTTCTGGCCTTTAAGCTGAGCGGAGATGGACCTGAGAACGTTAAGGCCGCCGCCGTAGAGCGACCTGAGCGGCTGCTGCGGTCCGTTTTTACCCTTGAGCATTGCTAGGGGAAAAGGAGTGGAGTCCGCTTTCTTTTCGGTTGTATCTAGATCCATCTCATCGGTGGGTAGGCTGGTCGGTCCGCTGTAACTCTTCTTTGCGTTTCCCTTTCGCGACTTCTCAGCCGCACCGTTCTGCTTAAGGCTCCGCGGACGGCCGCCACCATTCAACACGTGTGAACTGGGCAACGAGGTTGTGGGTGAGGGCGGAGTAGGTTTCCGGCGTTTACTGGCATTGAGAGTACCCTCTGATTCTGAGGGAGCGGGTTCAGGCCGTGCGAATGACATATTATGCCGCGAGTAGGTGCGCTTGGACACCATGATAGCGAGCCGTGGTAACGATAATACTGCGGCTTGTGGGGTTGAGTGCAGATTCACGAGCGCATGCAGCAATGTAAGAGAGTGTAGAGATTATGTGAGAGGGCGCGCTGTGTGTTTGGCGGTGAAAGAGCAGGCGCGGCCACGTGCGGGCTCAACCGGCCTACTGCGTTCCACGGTTTCAGTCAAAACCACAGTGTCAGACTCTACAAGTGAATGTTGTGCGCCGCAAGAGAGTCAAACATACGGAGGCAGAGTGAGGCCGTACTTCTCGCTTGGTATTGGCGGACGCCGAACTTGTGAGCGACTGCAGGTGGGGGTCCGGGGTACGCGTTGTCACGTGATTGGCAAGTCCCGGAGCCACAACCACATCCCTCCACCTCCAGCAACAGGGTTAGCTTATCTGATAGTGTTACGTAGTAGCAAAGGAATACGTCATATGGCATGTCTGTTCATGGTCCACGTCGTTTAGCTGCAGCGCGCTTGCTGGAGACCCTCACCTTTGGGCCTGCCGTTTTGGTATAGCTATAGCCGGGAATAAAGCACGTAATGCCATGAAAATATCTCTCACTCATCATCGCACAGCCAACCAGATGTTACAAATACGACCAATAGATGGCGCGATTCATACACGATCATGTACAGGACATACCAAGAAGAGCAATAATCTTCTATTTCTAACATACGAATTAGTATGACTCGGGCAAACGCCTGGATCTGGTAAAAAAACACAGCCAGATTCATGGTTGAACCTGTAGCGAGCACCAAGCATGATATTTCGTTATTTTATCTTCTTATGAAGCAAGAGCTCCATGTCTATCTACGCTGGGCGAATAATCTCAATTGGCCTATGGTAGGCACCAGCTCATTCATATTCATACACGCATACACCGGTGAGGATGACATGTACGATTTACTCATCAGCCGGACTTGCGTGCTCGTGTTCTCGTTCTCGTCGTAAAAATACATAAGGGATTTTCAGCGATAAGCTCAGGCGTCTACACGCCGTGAGAGTACATCTGACGTGTAGCCTCGCTTAGGATGGCCTCGTCAATTCTGGATACCGACTTGGCGGCAGTTCGGCGAATAACATCCCTTCCTGAAACACCTGATACGGCTGTACCTTATGCATTCGGTAATGCACTGTGGCGTAGCGTACATATCACTCCTTCTAGATTGAGGGTAAGCCGCCCCCAGCACGCCTCGTTTTTCGAACCTCATCATAAAAGTGACTCCGAGATCGACATGTACTTCGCTCTCCAGGTAAACCATCGCAGCGACATTTTTCTTCTACCAGGGCAACTATCATGCGAGATCAAAATGTTGAAAATGCAGTTGCCCTTTCCGGAGTACCAAATGGCGTCACCCAGCATCAGCTACACGAGTGCCCTCATTCACCATGGACGACGACATTTGGAATTGACGGTGTCGTGAATATAAATAATGAGAAGGAAGTCGAAGTAATTACTGCAGCAACTGAGATCAGTGAGATTAGTGAGATCAACAAAATGTCTGAGGAAAAGAACACTCCCGAACTTCCTGAGCAATGGGGAACCCCCTTGCTCCGCAGGCTGCGATGCAAGTCACCCCTTCCACACTCTCATACCGAGTAACTGACTTTGAGCAGTCACCTGGGCCAGCTCTTACCGTAAGACCTTCGCGTTGATCTTCACGGTCAATCTTGCTGTCTTTATTGCCCTCGTCGCAAAAGCTCCAGGTGGTCGTCCCAAACACCGCGATGTAGGAACCGCGACATCGACAAACCTCATGGTCTCGATTCTGTTCCGCCAGGAAAACTTCGTCAACATTATATACGAGATATTCGCGCGCGCTCCTCACAGTTTGCCATTGGGCATCCGCAAGCGTCTCGCGAAGGTCTTCCACTATGGCGGCGTCCACTCTGGCTGCGGAGTTGCTGCTGTTGTATGGTACATCATGTACACAGTCGAAGCCACCATCCTCTTTGTTGAAGACAAGAACAAGCATGGCGATCTATTGGCCAACATGGTTACTTCGTGGGTCCTGGTCACTATGTTCATGGTTATTCTGGGTGGCGCGCATCCATCCTTCCGGAGACGGTACCACGACTACTTTGAAGCATTCCATCGCTTCGCCGGTTGGATCGCACTCATGAACTTCTGGATCCACAACGTCTTCTCTGCTGCCGTCACTGCACGCGAGACCGGTGATACCATTGGCATAGCACTGATCAAGACACCTTCATTCTGGACCATTCTGGTCTCGACTGGATGCACTCTTCTCTCATGGTCGCGCTTGCGGCTCCACACAGTATACCCGGAGAAGCTGTCCGATCATGCTACACGTTTGCACTTCCGCTACAAGGGCATGCCTGCCTTCTATGGCGTCAAGTTATCGGACCGCCCGCTCACCGAATGGCACGCTTTTGCGACGATCCCTGATACCGATGAAAAAACAGGAGAGACGACTGGCTTCAGCGTTGTCGTTAGCGATGCAGGAGATTGGACAAACAAGCAGATCATGGCTGACCATGAGCGCAAGCTCTGGATTCGCGGCAACCCTCTTCACGGATTACTGTACACCTCGCGTCTCTTCAAGAGAATCGTCGTTGTTGCAACGGGTTCCGGCATTGGCCCTTGTCTAAGTCTTATGCACGCTAATATCACGCCCACGAGGGTATACTGGAGCACCCGAGACCCCCAGCAGAACTACGGCGACGGTGTCGTGAAAGCCGTGAAGAAGGCCGACCCTAATGCTGTGATATGGAATACGAGTACCATGGGCCGTGGCACGATTGTGCAGAGTGTTTACGAGTTGGTCAAAGAGAGCGACGCCGAGGCAGTGTTCATCATCAGCAACCCCAAAGTAACAGACTTGGTCGTGTTCGGTATGCAGAGTCGCGGCGTTCCGGCATATGGTGCCATCTTTGACTCTTAAGTCGACGACCTGGCGCTATCCAGGCATATGTGTGGACATACTGTTCCACAGTGGTGATGGTGACGGGAGAGATAGTGTATGATATGTCAGCTCAAGGTGGGGGTTGTTCTACAGTATGATTTCGGATGGGGCGTCACAAGCATCAGCGGACGATCGTTGATACGGGGTAGATTGCGGGATACCAATGTGCGGTTTGAAGTCAGACTGGTTGGCCACTCCTTGATATGTATAGAAACTGGCGGAGTTGTTTCATTCTTTTGACGACGGTTAGATATAGAGAACGAATGAACGAACGTAAAGACCATAACTGCCTCGTTTTCGCTAGAATCTGTGAGTGTTAGCATCGTGATTGATCTCGGGCACCGACGCTTTGTGTTTCTAGGACGATGGGGATTCGCTGATGTACACAGAGTTGACCCTTTCTGCTGCCGGTCCCAGCCTTGTATACCGGTATGTGATCGGCTTCCACGCCTCGCGCCTTGCTCCGCACGTGGATGATCTTTACCACGACTGCCGATTCCCATTCCCATGAACAGTGGTCTGACCCTGTCCGTCCACGTGCCGACGGCGCAAGGTTAGTGATCCCTCTTTCCCCCATCCACAAGTATCTTCCGCTTACAATTACCGTTTGCGTGGAGAACATAGGTGCCTCGGTCTGAATATCGCGGAGTTTTCCCCACATGGATTTGTCCCTATGACGACACTGGGGTAGCGGCTCGGTAGGATCGCCCATTTCGATCTGAGTCTAACTGCAGCGGGAAATCGCCGTAGCAATAATGGTCGCCAACGGCCCGGGCTAAGAAAATTCCTCAACACCACGGGAACGATGGACCCTCATCGCGCAGGGCGACTTGTCTCGTCTCGGTGCACGATGTCAGGTGCCGAACGTTTTGTGCCGCCCGTCGGTACTTGTTGGGCGGGGCCGGGATGCCAAGACGTTCAATCTTGGGATGGCACATGTCAGTTGCGGCTGGGTTCCCCGCTTGAATGAGTCGTAAGGGCAGCAACTTGAAAAGCAGACCAAGAGACACTGAGCGCCGCGGAGGTGAAATATCAGCGTATGATCGCACATTTTCTACGACTTTTCGTCTCGTCAGTGGAGAATTCCTAGAGAGCGGGTAAAGGATGTGCTACGTATGCCTCCGCATCGGATCCAAACCGTTCCAGCCACCCGCTGCAAGAATCCCACGATCGATTTACGAGGCGCAAACAAGACTGAGTTATTCGAGGGCTACCTTCTTGGCACCATCCTTCCCGCAGTTGACCGACCGGGATGACAATGTTAGCTCCACGCGGATCCTCCACAAGCCTCCACTCTGCAAGCCATCGGCTAAACTTCGGTCTGCACACGCCTTGCTATGGATGCGGACGCGGACACGGATGCTCATCATAGCCGGTAACGGACAAATTGGCCAGCTTTTTGGTCCAGTGGGAGCTCGGTATAAAGCCTGGCTCTCGGTAGCTATGCAGGACCTCAAGGCAGTCCTGCTTGCTTCTCAGGATCATGGCGACTCTTCTCTCTGTCTTGCTTGCGGGTTCGGCCCTAGTGTATGCTCAGGACTTCAGCGGTGGTTCAAGAGGAGAAGATGCGTTCGAATACATACAGCCACTGAACACGACGATTCTCAATGAGTATGGCTCTTCGCCCGCTGTCTATCCTTCTCGTAAGTTTTCGACGTAGTAGCTGTGGAGGAGAGATGAGCTAATTGGAAACAGCCAATGCAACCGGAACGGGTGGCTGGGAAGACGCCCTGCAGAAGGCCAAGGACTTCGTAGCCCAACTCACCATTGAGGAGAAGGCCGATATGGTCTCGGGTCAAGCTGGTCCCTGCGTTGGCAACACCGTCGCCATTCCTCGCCTTGGCTTCCCCGGTCTTTGTCTTCAGGATGGGCCGCTTGCTATCCGCGTAGCAGACTACGCCAGCACCTTCTCTGCAGGTGTCTCCGCCGGAGCATCATGGGACAAGGCTCTCATGTACGAGCGCGGATACGCCATGGGCCAGGAGTTCAAGGCCAAGGGCGCCCACGTCGCGCTTCAGCCTGTTGCTGGTCCTCTTGGCCGCTCTGGCTACGCTGGCCGCAACTGGGAGGGTTCTGCTGCTGATCCTTACCTTGCCGGTGTTTTCATGAAGGAGACAATCACTGGTACGCAGGATGCGGGTGTCCAGGCCTGTGCAAAGCACTACATCGCAAATGAGCAGGAGACTCAGCGTAACCCGATATTCAACCCCAATGGCACTGATACGGATACCATCTCTGCGGCCATTTCTTCCAATCTCGATGATAGGACTATGCACGAGCTCTACCTCTGGCCATTTGCAGACGCTGCACGTGCCAAGGTTGCAAGCTTCATGTGTTCGTACACGAGGATCAACGGTAGTTACGGATGCCAGAACTCGAAAACTTTGAATGGTTTGCTCAAGACTGAGCTTGGCTTCCAAGGCTACGTGATGTAAGTGCTATGGATGTCGAAAACTTAAGGAACATTCACTGACTGGCATTGACTAGGTCTGACTGGGGCGCAACTCACACTGGTGTCGCCGGTATTGAGGCTGGTCAAGATATGGACATGCCCGGCGGTCTCGGCGCGTACGGCACTGCTTTCGCAGAGGATGCTGATTATCCTATGCCCTCCTTCTTTGGCGGTAACATCACACGCGCCGTCAACAACGGCACCTTGGCCGAATCTCGCGTTGACGACATGATTATTCGTATCTTGACACCCTATTTCGCCCTCGGACAAGACAAGGACTTCCCTACTGTTGACCCATCCACGGCCGAGTTGAACACGTTCTCTCCCCCCACCACGTGGACGCGTGAGTTCAATCTTACCGGCGAATCCAGCCGTGACGTTCGTGGTGACCATGGTAGTCTTATTCGAAAGCACGGCGCGGCCGGTACTGTTCTGCTTAAGAACGTGAATGGCACTCTTCCCCTCAAGGCTCCCAAAAACATTGCAATTTTTGGCAATGATGCTGCGGAACCCACCCAAGGTCAGCTCAACCAGAAAAAGTACGAATATGGCACCCTCGTTGCTGGCGGTGGTTCCGGCACAGGCCAATTGACTTATGTCGTGACTCCTCTGCGCGCTATCCAGGATCGCGCCGCCCAGGACAACGCAAAGATTGTGCAGTACTGGCTCAACAACACGCTCATCGCCGACACCGACATCGACACCCTACTCATTCCTGATCGTCCCGAAGTCTGCATCGTAATGCTCAAGACCTGGGCTGAAGAGGGTGCCGATCGTGCTTCTCTCCACGTTGACTGGAACGGAGACGCCGTCGTCGAGTCCGTCGCCTCAAAGTGCAACAATACCGTCGTTGTCACTCACTCTTCCGGCATTAACGTGCTCCCATGGGCCGACCACGAGAACGTTACCGCCATCCTCGCTGCGCACTTCCCAGGCCAGGAATCCGGCCACTCGCTCGTTGACATCCTGTACGGTGATGTGAACCCATCAGGTCATCTGCCGTACACCATCGCGCTCAATGGAAGCGATTACAACGCACCTCCTACGACCGCCATCAATACTACGGGTTACTACGACTGGCAATCCTGGTTCGACGAGAAGCTCGAAATCGATTACAGGTACTTTGATGCACACAACATTTCCGTGCGCTACGAGTTTGGTTTCGGCCTCAGCTACACCACCTTCGAGATCGCAGACATCACCGCCGAACCGCTCGCCTCCAATATCTCTGCGCTACCTGTCCAGCAGGCTGCCCAGCCTGGGGGTAACCCCGATCTTTGGACGCCGCTTTACAATGTCACCGTCAGCGTATCGAACACCGGGAAGGTAGGCGGCGCCGCGGTTCCTCAGCTCTACCTCGGACTGCCTTCCTCCGCGCCCGAAGGTACTCCTGTCAAGCAACTGCGTGGCTTCGAGAAGATCTACCTCAACGCCAACGAGACCCAGACTGTGAGCTTTGAACTCCTCAGGCGGGATCTAAGCTATTGGGATATCATCCAGCAAGAGTGGGTCGTGCCCAGTGGAGAATTCAGCATCTGGGTGGGCGAGAGCTCCAGGGACCTGAAGGTGCAGAAGCAGGTTAATGTGTTGGGTGCATGACTGGATGATAACGCGGTTGATGGGGAAAAGCAGATACGAGTAGAGTTACGATCACGATACCTATGACTGCCATGAAGCTACTGTAAATAAATTCAATTTCCGTTCATGTATGCAATATTTCTGCTTGAAACGTGTGTGTCATGAGAATTGCTTGATCAGCATCCGATAGTTTATCAAGGACACACGGGTTCTGATTTTCGTCCTGGTTCCAAGGTCGAACAAACGGTCTCGTCTGGGTGTGTATTACCAACGCCCACACTCTTGACACATTTCTTCTCTCTGATCTTTCCTCCAGGCTACGTCCACACTGCTGTGAAATTGCTATTTGCTTGGCACATGCAGATACAACTCCTTGACTTGAATGCGTCTGTGCACTGTCTGTGCTGGCTCAAGTTTGCATGAGTAGCGAACACACTTGAAATTAACGATGAACATGAGGTCCAATCTCATCTCGGATCCAGCATGTATGTGCTTAGATCACATTTCTCAAGCTATACCGAGTCATAATGGTGGGTACCAGTCGACCGCCCCAAGGTGCAGTCCCCCGATAATGCTCCGCAGTGCTTTCTTCTGTACGTACGTGTTATTACCTGGTCTCATCTATCGTGATACACGTTCTTCAGGGCTACGCCTGGTTCCAAGTCTGGAACTCGTATATCTTATCAATTAATGGTGTGAGCATTGTGTGAACTTCCTGGAACGCGACCAGCGACTCACTTCCGCAATTACAGTCGAACATCAGAGCGATTATCATCTTCAATCCTCCGACTTCGAATTGATCACCGTTTTCTCAACAAGGGAAATTGCTAACTTTTCTATATTTGTGTCTATATTCAACGCATGTAAGTTTCAAAGGCCCCTTCGCGTCCTAGAGCTCATTGATATATTAATAATTACGTCAGTGATTTTGGTCGGTGCCACTATTCATATTAATTTTGTCAATTAACACAGACCTTTTAGAAGTGCTATTGGTATCCGCTACGTGAGTTCGCACCCTCTTCCTCTTCCTATCGTCGGCAGCTTCCAGGATCGTCGTCCGCGCAACGGCCGCAAACACACATCGAATGATTTTCTACCACAACAAATCTCGGATTGCGCTATTTCAATTTCTAATTCGTTTCAAACCGAATAGTTAGTCGCCATCAACTCCAGCGAATCGTTTTGACGCGTAGGTTTCGTATAGTGATTCTTGTCAACTCTTCTCACCACGACATCAGCATCAACGGACCCCTAACGTCTTTAAGACAGCAAAATTTACTGCCATTACTATCGCGGCAATCCTTAAACGCGTACCAAGATCGCCGCGCACTGTGCTATGGGCCTCGACCCCAGCAAGCGGCAGCCTCAGTGTTCTCTCCTGGAGCGTAGTTTGTAAGTACACTTGAGATACCAAAATGCCTCTCTTCGATACTATCTAACAGCGGCTCACACTCATAACATCCCATATGTTCAATGATAATGAACTACAAGTTTTTCCTGAGAAGGGCATCGCAAGGTAAGTCAGCACCTTGATTCCCTCTGCATCGCAAGCCTTACTGAATAGACAGGATGCATTCGAAAGAACACGTGTCTCTACGCTACGGTGAAAGATTGTCATTACTACCATAAGAACGTATAAACTCTGTTACAGATGCATTTTAGGACGACCCCCACCCTAACCTCGGATCTCAATATGATTAAGCGTAGTGTAGAAGCTATTGTGTGGGTTCTGCGGAAACACATGACTAGCCAAGAAGCAGAAACCACTGTGCTATCGACCCTGAAGAACCTACTGCCGATAGACGCCTGATCAACTTGCTGGGAATCGGAGTAGATCCCGCGTTTGCGACGCGAGGGGGTTTGCATCGCACTTGATCTTCCTTGATCGGCTTGCGAAGCTGAACTCAAACTTGTATCGCTGGACGCTAGCTGGATCAGCCAAATCACCGCTACCCGACCTGTTCCAGCGACTCGTGTGCGCTGCGGTTCTTGAGAACACAAGCCGAAATTCACCTTCCTCCAAGTGATAACTCACACTTTCATGGTGACTAGAAATAACAACATGGCAGACGAGAGAGATGGGTGATTGGATATGACCAACATCCCTTTCTATGGTCTCTGTGCACGCTAGTGCCTAGCTTTGGACATTCACAAAAAGCTGACAAGGGTCTTGAGAGTAACAATAGGATGTACTGGAGTCCATTAATCCTGTTATCTGTGGTGAAAATAGTCTGTAAGATGAAGCAAAGAAAGGATAGGCTTTGGAATTCAGCAACTAGCGATGAACCCCATATTTCCAGGATCTCTATGCATGAGAGCACAAATCGTTATGAGATTACCCGCGTCCTTTCATGAAGACCCAGGATGACTTGAGGGTACGTGGAGTTAGTGGAAACGACGACAAACGGCAACCAACATTCGAAGATGTGCTTAAGCTTCAGATGATGCCCACAGAAATCTTAGAATGGATCGGAAAGCACAGCGCTCTCGGCTTTGAGGCCATACGTGCGGATCGTTGCTAATGGTCTAGGTTTCTTCCAGCTGGCGACGGAATGCACAACCGCAAGTGCCACACGGTTGTTCTCACACCTGCCCGACGCCGTCGCGAACGTACGGTAAATCTTACAGGCGATATGCCCCTTTATCGTCTATCCGGTCTAGACAACTCTACCCGCAAGCAATTCCTCGGCACCAACCATTTCGTTTTAGAGAGTAGTGTTGTTGATTTCCAGGCCATTACGTATGTTGAGCCTCGTCAAAGCGAGGTTTACGTGACGTACTTTACCTTGGGAGGTTATCTACGGGCTTGGCGCTGTGGATGCCTGGCTCCTGACAAGTGTTAGCATTGAGCTCCATGCTGATGCCCTAGAAGAAGACCAATCTGGCCAGTTGATATTTGACGGGGGTTGCGAGCAGAAAGTGTTCGGCGTCCTGAGCTTTCTACAGAGAAGAGCAAACAGCTCACGTGCTTGGAGATTCACATCAGCTGGGATGATATTGGTTTTCTATACGATGGTGGTATCCCTGGCCATAAAGTTTTTCAGATGCTTGCAGGGTTTTGTGGCCTTCACCATGTGCAGATCAGGGGTTTGGAAGCCTACCCTGAACTAAGGGATGATCTTATTGATCTGATGACGCAACCACCGGGGGGCTGAGAAGGTGTACAGAAAGGATAATGTATTTCACGTAGGGAGAAGCAGGCTGGGGAATGCCGGCTGGGGACAATCGTACAAGCCTAAAAGCTGGGAGCCAACTACTCTTAGACGATCGGTTCGAAGTGGCGCATTCGTGCCTACGGTGTTTATCTGTTTCGTCGGGTTCACGATGAACGATTGTAGATGTGGCATAAATCTAACGTATGTAAGTACGAGGATTAGAAAATGAGACTAGCGGCTCCTCGCCGAAATTGCTTCATGCGATGTATTTCTCGAAATGAACTCTTCTCAAGATATAGGAGAGCATGGGCTATGTGCTCCCTTCTTCGACTTCAACCTTTCCCAGGATCATGCTAGCTCGAGAACATGCGGTTTCTTTGTCGCGTAAATGTCGATCAGCATGTCAAAAACAGGCGTTTCCAACCGCAGCCTCCGGCAGTTGTCAATGTGAGCGAGGGTAGTGGGTTATGTTACGACTTTCTTGAGATCCGAGCGTTGGGTGGCCAAGAACATCTCGGTCGATTGCTCCGAAGGTTTTAAATGATCATGTTCCTCATGCTACAAAGATCGTCGGTCAAGAGAAGGTGTTCGTCCGAAGCTAGGCCGGTAGATAACGCATGTCACGTGGTAGGCATGGGATCTATATGTCGGATATGTTGTCGCCCCGTCTAGACACTTCGCTCCGCACTATCGCTACAGCAATATCTGCATTATATTGTGCTGAGATGCGGCATCCTGCCTATTCCCTGCGAGTTGCAAGGTATTTGACTTTTTGCAGTCCCTTGGTCGGCGAGACATCGGCCGTATTGATCGGTCCGAAGACACGATTACGATGCTTATGTATCCACCTATCCGTTTTGGGTGCCGCCCGTTCACCAACAAACTGTTAGAAAACAGGGTCAGCCTCGGCAGCTAGCCCTGTCAGTTTTCGTGATTTCGCAAGGATGCTGTCAAATTCTGTTCGGTCCGCCAAACCCAAACGCTATACTTGCCAGATTTGAGGCGGCTCACTGCGGGGAAACAGGGACCAGACTGCGACAGGCAATTCGCTTCAGGTAAGACGCAACGATAGTGGTCGCTTTTGACCTTGAATTTGCCACCATGTTGGCCTGTTTTGGACCTAGGTTTTTGCGACCACGTCTGGCGATTCGCGACGATCGCACGGATCATGTTAGAACTACCTCTGGAACAGGGCCCCGTAGCTTGGTATGGCACTAACATATCCTGTCCTTTCTCGGATTCTTGCCCACAACTAGCTTGCGATCTTCCTAGGGGCTATCGTGGTGTCGGAATTTAGGTTCTCAACCGAGAATAAGGTTTCTTCCCCATATTTCTCAAACACACACATGCTTAGCAAAGAGCACGGATAGGAGATGAGCGAGACAATTGGTAGTAAGATCGACGAACTTGGGAGAGTAAAAGGCTATGTGTGCCCAAAAGGTTCATCGGTCATCCTTCAATTCCTTCGGTGGCACCAACCTTCTCCAGATTCCTCCTTCCGTGCATTCTAAACTCAGCCCTATCATTTTGATCTACCTATCGAGATCCTCCATCCATCTATGTCTGTTTGAGGCGGGTGAGGGCATTTTGGTTGCGCCATTGCTTGGGTTCATCGAATCCGTCGCTTGAGCCCCACTAGCAATGGAGAATCGAAGTGGACAAGTAACTGCTGTAGCCGTCCTTTTCTTAATCTTGACATGGATTACCGTTGGCCTGCGGTGTTATGTCCGGTCAGTGAATCTTCACCTCCGCATAGCCAACTGATGACTAACATACATCAGAACGGCCCTGGTGAAAGGGTTTGGTATAGATGACAAACTCATGGTCGCGACTCTCTTATTTTTCACTGCATACCTATCCTGTCAACTTGGCGGCGCAGTTCACGGTACCGGTCAACACCGTTCCGCACTTACGGACGAAAGCGCGCAAACCGCTCTACGCTACTGGTACTTTTGCGAAATCTTCTACACCATATCGACTTGTCTTCTTAAATTGGCTGTTGGGTTCTTCCTATTGCGCATAACGGTCCATCCGTACCATATCTGGCTTATACGTTTCATCATGGTCGTAGCCGCATTCTTGGGTGTCGGGTATACGGCCTTGGTTATATTTCAGTGCAAGCCGATTTCCTACTGGTGGGACCTGAACCCCAATCACCATGGCAAATGTTTGGATGCGTCGCTCGTCATGATATTCACGTTCGTCGTTTCGGGACTAAATTCTTTTGCGGACTGGGCTTTTGGCATTTTGCCCATTCTCATTGTCAAAGATCTGCAAATGAGAAAGCGCATGAAGATCATTGTTTCCGGTGTTATTGCGTTAGCAGCGATGTAAGTCTATCACCAGGATTTTTTGCTCCTTGATAGGATGCTTACCTTCATAGTGGCTCTACTGCAACCATAATCCGCCTCCCTTATACATCTACACTTAAACCGTACAAGGGCGACTTCCTCTATCGCACGACCGACTTTGCCATCTGGACCACCGTCGAGGTCGGCATCGGTATCACAGCTGGCTGCATTGCAACTCTCAAACCCCTTGCTAAATCTACTTTCTTGCTATCTCGATCAGGACAGCAGTCCACGGGGAATCCTTGGAGTAAAAACGTAGGAAGCAAGTTCGGGAGCATGATGGGCAGACAGACGCCTATGCCAGATCACGAAATGAAGCCAGTGACTGGCAAGTCAGGAACGACGACGACGGTCACAGCTGGAAGGCAAAGCAGCGAATCAGACGAAGAGAAAATGTTGAAAAATGGACTAGGCGCGGGGAGTTGGGATCATGGAATCAGCAAGAGTGTGACGACTACTGTTGTAGAGGAGCGCACAGATCGTGAGCCACGTAGAAATGAGCCGAGCGATCTTACCGTCGAGCGAAGACGCAATGGCAGCCCAGGGGGGGATAGTGCATCGACTCTTAATGATGAGGATAAACAAAGGCCGATAAGGGCATATGGGGCTTTCTAGAGATAATTTGTTCCAATTGAGCGTGTTAGCAATCTTGAGTCGCGAACGTTGCACACGAGTAATCGGAGAACGGTCAGGACCGCAAAACCATGTATCAACACGTTACCACTATTAAAAACTAGGAGAAACACAGGAAGTAAAGAAGAAATCATGGGCACAGGAAGACAGTAGGCTACATTGTACCTGCATATAACTACAGCATTTTATTCGCTCAAGATTTCGAGATCTTGCAGCACGCAAGATTGTCGCACAATTGTCTCAAAGCCAAAGGTGGAACGAACATCAAAATAACACAAAGCGTCCGAAATCATCCCCAAAAAAATTCCCACAGAACGCAGGAAATAACTTAGATAAGGTCGCGTTCGCAGCAGTGTCACCCGGGGAGTTGCTATAACCAGCCAATCCATGTCTACGCCCCTGACATGCCAGTCAGCCCCCATCTTGCACATCATTTTGCATTATCGAAGTGGGTTGAACGTTTTTCTGTTCTGGGATATACCTGTCTGAGTGGCTTTCTATACGCCACTTCTTTGCCAATTGTACTGGACCGGCACAGAAGCGAACTCGAAGCTATGACGAAGATTAAACATGGTTATATATGCCGATAATCTAGACAAACTCTAAGAAGCTTACATGCTGTTTAGCGCTAGGTTAAATAGCTATCCGAGAGCTCCCCGGAGAAACCTGAACAGCCCCGCAAACCTTATACTGTGGCTCCCAACGAGCGGTAGATGCACAGGCTGCAGGTGAGAGCGCACCTCCTCCACTCTCTAGGCTACTCATAACTTTGTTTTCTGGAACCCTTCTTCTACCGAACTGACAGGCGTGGCGAGCTCGCCCGTTGCCGAGGACCTAGAGCACTCCCGCCTGGCAGTGAGACCGCCCTTAGCACTGGTCGTGACTTCAGATTGGTAGGGTACCTCACAATCGATGGCGCGCAAGACGGAGACTTTAGGTTCGGATCGCGCCTTTCGGCACCAATGCACAATTTTTTCCCCTACAGTGGAGGCTTTCTTATGCAACGCCATATGCGCAGATTCAACGCAGCAATTATCAATCTGTCATACTTGACAGGGTGGTCTAAGAAGGCCACTGAAGCAACTTTCACGTGAAATGATTGTCTGTCGTTGATGAATATCCATTAATCATGGTCATGACCGTGGCCGTTGCTTTGCCAATAGTTATTGGGCAGTTTGTGTGATAGTACAGGCCGATGGTGCAGAGACGCTGGAAGCCTGACTCCCTGGTGCGGCAATCTTGGTTACCTAGCGGAGGCCCCGGTGTCTCAATGTTCCGAATAAAAGTATCAAGAGCCATTGCAATGCACTCATGCCCGGAGCTTCACCCATATAAATGCAGGGATTGTTATGGTTTTCGAGTAGTTCCCTGTAAGCTCATACCCCCATTTCATTTTTTACACTTGTTATGGTTTCTTGTGGTGGCGTCAACTACAACAATACACCTATTGCGAGCCACTGGATCTGCGCTGATCGCATCTTTACTGCATGGGCCAGCCCGCAGAAGTCCCAGTCAAGGTGCTTTACCCGGCATTGTGTGAATATGGCCAATTAAAGACGTCAAATTAGTTACCTTATTTGGTCGTAAGATTTTATGTAGAGAAGATATTTTGTGCAGATATCTCGGTAAAGAAGGACCAAGTTTCGTTTCGAGTATACCTTCAGCGATTAGGTTGTTCAAATGTTGAAGATATCCCGTAATGCACTTAGCGATGGAATTTCGATCAACAATTCATTCTCTACCCACCACTGAGCACACATATGTATCAATCACCGATAATTGATCTTAGTAACTAAGATTTGGATTAGCCAAGAACGCACAATACCACTCCATAAGGAATTTATCATTCTTTGCATGAAGATATACAACGAGGCGTCAATGCCAGAAACTGAACATCAAACCCAAAGTTGACAGGATTGAGCTCGACCTTCAACTGTTAGGGAAGCCCTCCAGCTATCACTGAAACGCAACGCTCAAAGCAATTGGCAACGTCGAAGTATACACCAAGAATCTCATCTGCTTTCGACTAAGCTTGTTATGTACCCCTCACCTAGCCTCCCGTCTCAAATGTTAACAATGGTCAACATCTGCTACCCTACATTACACCACATTGAATCCTGTCAAAATACCTGTCACAATCACTTTCAAGGCGCAAAACCAATCAAGACCACAAGTATTCTCTCAATCGACCAGATAACGGCTCAAGTTAGCGCGTTATTCCACCGGAGCCATTATACACAATTAGCAAGGAATAATTGACCGTCCATGTCTATCAAAACGACACGGCTTTGCGATTGAACAGTCCATAGTAGATTTCCCCTGCTAGCATGGTGAATCAGCAACAATTTTTCGTAGACGTTCGCAGGTGAATCTTTGGGAGCGCTAGTTACTTTTTTTTTTTTACTAGTCCATAGGGTTTCTTGTATACACATCTTTCACTTTCGTGTCCCGCTCTGTCATTTTCTTGTGACGTAGTCCGTCAATTTGGCGAAATCTGTTCTTCTGAGGTTTGGTTCTTGGATTTTGGACATGTGTTTGGATTTGTGGCATTCAACGTGCTCATCAATGACCATCGGACAATGTCTCCATGGATCCGGCAGTTTACTTACCTATAGATCGCTAGCGCTGCACTCTGGAAACTGCTGCTTTTCTCCGCGTGATGTTTGGACGTGGGAGCCGGACCTCTTTAACCAGGCAGGGGGCATTAGATCTTCAGAGGGCGGTTAGTCGTTTATGCATGTGCGCTTCATCGACATTGCATGTTCAGCAGTATTGAGCTATGGGGAAGTTCGGGTTACGATCTGAAATTGGAACTTTTTGAGCCATTGCTTCAGAATAGTTCATTGCACTTCACGTGAGCATAATGACTTTATTGATGCGTAGTTTCAGAATACCAACAAAGAACAGCACTGGTGAACGATACCTGCACCCTGTGAATTCGTGGTTCAGAGTGCTACATATATTTACAAATGTTCCAATATCATACAGAGCTCTTGGTATATTACAACATTCGGCGTCTGAAAACCTACATCTTTCCGCCGGTAAGCGCTTCGGCCACCTTCTTGACGCGCTCCTTGGCCAGACCAACGCCCTCGCCTCCCTTGAGCTTCTGCAGCCTCTCGCTGACACCCTCGGGTATGCCACTCTCCCAGGGGCTGACCCCTGTGCCCGTGGAACTGGTTTGTCCGCTGACGTGCCAGCGCACTGGCTTGTCGTCGGTGCCAAACGCCTTCTCGATCGCTTCGTCCAGCTGCTCCTCGTTCACGATGAACTCCCGCGCATTGGCGTATAGATCGTGGAGGCGTGACCGGCGCACAGCCTCCTGTCTTGCGAGGCGGTTCTCGTACGCTTTCCGTCGCTGCGCGACGATGACGACGCGCGGCGTGCTTGGCAGCGAGTTATCGAGGAAATCGCGGACGCCCTTAGACACGGATGTCTGCGTCAGAACATCCACCGCTCGCGGCGGTGCCATGGCGAGCCGTCGCCGTTCCGCATTGCTCTTCTCGATTTGCCTTGTGAAGGCCGACTCGGTGCTCGCCTTCCGCTCGTGCAGCTCCTTGACACCTTCCCTGAACGCCTTCTTCCTCGCTTCAGCGAGCCGCTGCTTGTACAATCTGTATTCTGCGTCCTTGCTCCAGGGCCCGGGCTGCGCGACCTTCTTTGCATCTCGCGTGGATTGCTCGATGAACTCGTCCGACGCCTTGGAAAGCTGCGACCGCGTCTTGAAGACGTCGCGGGGAACGGGGAGGTGGCCTTTTGCGGCAGGCGCGCGGGGAAATGTTGGCTGAGCCGGCTTGGGGACTTCGATGTAGTTAGGGGACTCAGGGCCGAGAGCGAGCGTGGGCGCGGTGGAGGAAAAGGAGCGAGCGCCCAGGCCGGCATTGATGATGGGGGTAGCCTCTCGGGCAGCCCAAGGGAAGCGGACGGGTATTCGGGGCGGCATTGCGATGAATTGAGGCAATGAAGGTGCTCTGGTGCCCTGCATCGAAAAGTGAAGGCGCCAAGAGCCGAGGTGGCCCGGGCGCAAAAAAAGTTCGGTCCAAAATTCAGACGAGCGCCGCTCTGCAAACCTCCGACCAGCTTCCTCAGACTTTGTCTCTGGCCCATTCCCTCCTTCCACGCAGACAACATGGGTACCCACAAGAAGGAAAAGAACCGCAAGGAGCGCGAGGGCAAGACCGGCGATGGCATGGGCAATGTGCGCTCCTCACACCTTTCCCCGCGTGGCTTCCTACTGACACTTCCCAGGTCAAAGTCAAGGGCGAAAACTTCTATCGCACCGGCAAGAAGGTCAAGGTCCTCAAGCGCCTCACGGATGGCAAGGCACAGCGTAACGCTAGGGGTGACATCACCAAAGCTGCTTCGTACCAGAGCCGCGACGCCCCCATTGCCCGCGTGGAGCCGAACCGCAAGTGGTTCAACAACACCCGCGTCATCTCTCAGGATGCGCTCGACTCCTTCCGCTCCGCGGTGCAGGCGCAAGCCTCAGACCCTACGTCGTTCCTTCTCAAGCGCAACAAGCTGCCCATGTCGTTGATCGAGGAGAAGAAGAATGTGAACGGCCTGAAGGAACACCAGGCAAAGATTGCTGTTGAGAGCCAGCCGTTCAGCGAGACGTTTGGGCCCAAAGCGCAGAGGAAGCGGCCCAAGCTAGACTTCGACTCGATCGAGAGCTTGGCCGGAAGGACGGACGACATGCACGACCAATACTTGGATCGGTTAGAGCAGGCGAAGCTGCTTTCTGGAACTTCTGGCCAAGAAGAGGATGAGACTGGCGAGTTGACCACTTCTCGCGAAGCCATCTTCTCCAAGGGTACTTCGAAGCGCATCTGGAACGAACTGTACAAGGTCATCGATTCATCAGACGTTATCCTGCACGTGATCGACGCGAGAGATCCCGTCGGCACCAGGTGTAGGTCGGTGGAAAAGTACTTGAGGGAGGAAGCACCGCACAAGCACCTTGTCTTCGTTCTGAACAAGGTTGACCTGGTGCCTAGCAAAGTCGCTGTAAGTTCAACTCTCTTTTCCCCACGTTTCAATCCCATCGATAAGTCAAGGATCTATCCCTCTCTATGGACTGGTTCTGTTACATCTTTGGAAGATTAAAAACGACTCGCTCCCCCGCGGCCGTTATGGTCGTGGATAGACGCGCTACCGTTTTGGTGGCAAGTCGCTAGAGTCTGCGTGTCCCGTTTGAGTTGAGGGCTGCCTCTGCATTGCTTCTGGCTCTGCAGCTTTGTGGCGGCTCTCTTAGTAACGCTTCACACATCTTTTTCACGAACTAGTTTACCGTTGATGCAAAGAGTTTAACTGACGTTCTCCAGGCTGCATGGGTCCGCCATCTCTCTAAAGAATTCCCGACTCTCGCCTTCCACGCATCTATCAACAACTCCTTTGGTAAAGGTTCATTGATATCGCTTCTGAGGCAGTTCAGCCAATTGCACTCCGATCGCAAACAGATCTCCGTCGGCCTTATCGGCTATCCTAATGTGGGCAAGTCATCCATCGTCAACACTCTCCGTAACAAGCCGGTGTGCACCGTCGCCCCCATCGCTGGTGAGACAAAGGTGTGGCAATACATTACTCTCATGAAGCGTATCTACCTCATCGACTGCCCCGGCATCGTTCCCCCCAACCAACAGGACAGCGACGAAGAACTCCTCTTACGAGGTAGTGTCCGAGTCGAAAACGTCGAATGGCCTGCGCAATATGTGGAAGCTGTTCTGCGACGCGTACAGCCGAAACATCTGCAAAGAACATACGAAGTCACAGGATACACCGATTCTACAAGCTTTCTTGAGCTGCTGTGCAGGAAGATGGGTAGACTGCTTAAGGGTGGCGAGCCAGATCTCGATGCTGTAGCGAGAATAGTGTTGAATGACTGGATAAGGGGAAAGATCCCGTGGTTCACGCCACCGCCTGTTCCCGAGGGCGAGGCTGGCGGACCTGTGAAGGGCGTAGACGGAAGAGAAGGCAAACTCGGCGAGATGCCAAGGAAGAGGAAACGAGGTGCTGACAGCGAGGCTGCTGAGAGCGTTGCCGCTACCGCTGACAAGGACGAAGATGAAGACGAAGATGAAGACGAAGAGGAAGAGGAAGACGATGGTGAGTTTGAGGGTTTCAGCGAGGACGAAAGCCCTGAGCTAGATGTTGGCGACGATGAAGACGCGCAAACCCTTGTCGCTGATGGCGACGCCAGTGATGATGAAGACATAGAGGGAGAGCTCGCTGCAATATCAGCGGCGCTTTCGAAGGCGAAGAAACGCCAACGGAAACAGTAGTTTCCTCCATAGTCATGACGATAAAGCAATGATACCCACGACATGCACGCATGCGTGCTGATCCAAATTCTGTTTCCATCTCAGCCTCTGCTTCAAAACAGCGTTTCTAAACACTACGCGACCCAGTCACCCCTTCCACACCGCAGGCCTCGGCTCCACAAAATCCCGAATATCAAACGTCTCGTTCCCAACATCCACCCACCGATAAATCTCACTCTGCCCAAAGCTATACACCCCAGGAAACTTGCCTTTAAACTCTTCCCCCGGCTCCCTCGCCTCCCCCTCATTAACAACCCTCACATGCGCACAATTAACATAGAACTGTGCGCCCTGCAGCGAGTCCACAGGTAGCGGGTAAATATGCTCAACCCTTAGCAGATACTCCCCGGGCGGCGTTGTCTCCGGAATACTAAAGTTCCACGACCGCGCTTCGTATGCGCCCCACTGGTGTTTCCATGTGTACTCGTCGTCAGGCGTGACAGATTGCGCCGTGCGATTCACGATGGACAAAATCTTGAACCACGGTCCTGACCCGTCGTAGCTGCCGACGTCGTCGCCCGGCGCGCGAGATAGCCAGACTGTAAGGGGGCCAGGGTGGTACAGGTTTGGCCAGCGGTCCCAGGGCATGACGGGCGCGTTGGGGATGGGCAGGCCGACGGTGGTATTCACTGCGAAGCCGAGCGTGGCTCCTGCGTGGATGACGACTGTTCTCGGTGCATTCCACGCGCGCGATGCGTTTCTGCCGCAGCGCAAGTCCGGGGAGGAGGGGTCCACAATCGGCTGGATGTAGTCGTAGTCTGTAATGAAGGCGTCGTCGGTGCGAGGGAGTGGGGAGATGGCGCGGATGTGAGTCCACGGTGGGGTGAAGTCGTTGTTTATAATGAGGCGGTCGAAGAAATCTGCGCAAATGGATTTGGTTATTTAACAATTTCATGCTAGGAGCGATAGAGTGGTGCAGGTGACGAAGGGGGAGAGAGCCTTAGCACATACAGTGCGCATTGACGCTCACAAACGCGATGCTGAGCGCGAGAAGAGACCCCGACTTCATCGTGAGAGTCTCCCTGGAATATTCAGACCAAAATGGTAGACGTGTATACCTGAGAGCGTCCGGCAAAGTCTACATACGCGACCTCAGTGTTCCATCATCTATCATATATCCATCTACGCGGCTGCGCAAAAGCGAGCGTTGCAGTAGCATCCCGCTACACGAACGTAACGTTCAATTCTCGCGTCCATCGAACAGGAGGTGCAGAGCCGCGTGGCAAGTTGGTTTGGATATTTGATCGTTAATTTACTTGTATATAATGGATACGCGGGTTCGTTGGTGTGATTGGCTGTTTTGCCGAAGGAAAGATGTAAAGTATACCAAACGTACTTCTACTGAGTTTTGGAGATAACGAGAGCTGGAAATATAAATGCGTACGAAGAACTTAAATAGAATTGCTTGGCTTAGGAGAGTATGGGAATGGAATGGTTTCTACTGAGGTCTGAGCTGGTTGTGGCTCCGAGGTCGAGCCACATGGAACGGGCTTAAGCTACTGAGTTGGTTCTCTCGTTTGCACTGCTCTATGGATAGTCCTTTGGATGTAGCCGTTGACTTTCTGGCCTGCGTCTGAAGTAGCGAAGTATTCGAGTTGCTATTTTCATGCTGTCCGCTACCCAGTTGATGAATGTACACCAACGGAATTCTCTGTGCTCTTCGTACGGGGCGTTTAAGTCGGATCTGAGTGGGTGGCCGGTCTATTTGTGTCTTAATTGTAGATCTTAGACGCATTTCTGATTTTATTATGCAGCTAGCTTCTCACACAATATATTATTGAAGCCTGGATACTTGCACGAAGGGAAGCTTTTATGGCACGTAGAGACAATTCGGTCTCTATATTGGTCGGCTGGCGCCTGGACCCCATCTACGCAGGTCCGACATCACTCGCAAACTGCTGCCCGTTTTCATTGCCCCACATTTGCAACCTTATGCGCTTGAACGACAGGTAAGAAAGGTTGATTGGTGAACCACAGCGCTAATTCAATCGTTAGCCCTAACCCAGCAATTCAATAACAGCTGTCGCTTATCGCGGTATTTTCCTCAGGTCCACTCCAGTAAGAAAGCGGGGTCGAGCACCTCATGCATTCCCCCATACTTGAAAGGGTAAACAATCACTCTTGTCTACTTGTGTTTATGGGCCCTTCGTAACGCAAGTCAAAGCCAGACTGTTGCAAGTATATCTGAACCATTCTGGCGTTCTCTCAGGCTCCATCAATTCTTCCCTATCTGACTTACCCCAAGGAAGCCTCGATTCTCACCGTAAAAAATGCCTATCACTATTTCTATCATCACAGACTCTGCTGACTTCGACGAAATCTCACCCATGGTCCTCGACGCATGGCAACATCCCTATAACCCACAACTCAAACACTTCCGCCCAGTGCTCCCTACCCGTACCGAGGCCATCGCATACGGCAAAGAGCGCTCTATCAAAAGACTCCAGGAAAATGACCCAAAACTATTCATGCTGAAAGCGGTCGACAGTGATTCGAACGAAACCATCGGGTTTGCGCAGTGGTACGTGAACGATAAGCCGGATCCGTACGGCGAGCGCACGGTGGCTACGTGGCACCCGGAAGGCTCAGATGAGCGTGAATTTGCGGAGAGATTTATCAATGGGTTGTGGGGGTTTATTGGGAAGAGAGTGACGAGACCGCATATGGGTGAGCGAGACATTAGCAATGGCCATCGTGACAACGACGTGCTGACATTGAAACATACCTTCACTCAATCGTGGTACATCAAGAACATCGGTGCCGCGGTGTTGGTCGCCTGTTGATCCGATGGGGTCTCGACAAAGCCGATGAATTGGGAATTGAAACCGTAGTGAGTTCGCTTGTTACCGCTCGTGGTGCGTACGAGAAGTGCGGATTGGGCTGCATTGAAATGATTCCTGCGGACCCGTCACTGAATGTACCGTATCCGAGTGAGAAGTGGAAGGAGCTGGAGTCTGATAATTTGAACGGATGGTTGATGTGGAGGCCTGTTGGTCATGACTACGTTGCGGGCGTAGATAAAGCACCGTGGGTGTGATGATTAAATTAGTCTATCACACAAGAAAGATGCGATAGGATGAATACTGGAGGTATCCTAATATTAGGTGCCCTAGAGAAGGCATTCTATATGGCCTGAGGTTCGTGCCAAGATCAGGATGACTGTAGGACACCATAGATCCAATAATATCTAGCTGAGGCGATATGGCATCATGATTGAAAGAGACTTAGAGTTCACCATTCTAGTAGAACGGGTATATATGTCACCAGTCGCCTGCAAACTGTACCTGTCTCCAATTCCAGCTTCCTGATCCAGTACCGTACACCGACAATACTACCACAAGAACAGATATCAATACCCAGTGAAGCCAGCTCAGTACTGGCATCCACTGCATACGATCCAGCGGACTGTCGCTCTTATTGTTAATCGAAGTTCCGTTCTCAACCCATGGTACTTTGCTTCCATGCGCGCGTTTCAAGATCTCCTCGCTCACAATCTTCGCGCCAGCCAGAACAATAGGTACCCCAGTCCCAGGGTGCGTGCTAGCGCCCACAAAGTACAAACTATTAATATCTGGATGGCTCGTTTTCGGTCTGAAACTGAGAACGTTGAAGAATGAGTGGCTAAGTCCTAGGATGGCTCCACGGTCCAGATTGAATGCGTCTTTCCATGATGGCGGTGTGTTGACTGATTCGTGGACTATATGCTCACCAAGTGAAATCTTAAGCCGTGACTCGATGGTCTTTAGTATGGTTCTACGAGCCGTCGCGACCATGGCGTCCCAATCTTGAGTCGCACCGCTTGTGTTCGGTGTGCCCTTGTGAGACTCGGAAGATGATTCTAAGAGGTGGCCCACAGGAACTAGCACGACGACTGTATCGCAGCCGCTCGGCGCAGCCTGTGAGTCCACACGGGACGGTACATTTACGTAAAAGCTCGGCTCTTCGGGTATCTGGTGTTTCTTGAAGATGCTGTCGAAGCTTTCTTTGTAGTCTTTCGCGAGGAAAATATTATGCGCAGATAGCTCAGGAAATTGCCTGTCGAGTCCCCAGTAAAACGATATACTTGAGCATGACGCTTTGCGTTTTGACAGGGAGGTGGCGTAGCTTGTCGGGGGTAGGAGGTTGTTGTATGAGTAGATTAGGTCGGCGTTGCATATCACTCTGTCGGCTGTTACAAGCTCTCCACTGTCTAGAACGACACCAGTGGCTCGCTTGAAGCGATCATCTATCTCTATGCGTGCTACTGATGTGTTCATTCGATACTTCACGCCCTTTCGTTTGCCCACTTCGACGAGTGCATCAACAACCTGAGTGAATAGTAAGCGGGTTTCTTCCCAAATATGAGGATGTGCGCACTTTGTGAAAGCCACCGATCGGGTACCAGATGCCTTCTGCCAGCTCCGTATACTGCAGCAAAGAGTACGTGCCGGGCGCATCGAACGGGCTCATACCCATGTACATGCTTGCGAATGTAAATACTCTTCTCAGTCTCTCAGTCCAAAAATACTTGCTTGCTCGGCCGTAAATACTTTCGAACGGATGCAGCGCTAGTAAATGCCTGAGAAAGCTCGGTCGCATCATGCTAAGCAGGGAATAAAAATTCTTGCGAAGAACGTGCGTTACAGAGAGCTCATAATGTCGATGCGACTCTTGTACGAATGACATGTACCGTTCAAAACCGTCTTTACCTTCAAAGCGCTCAATTTCTTCCTTCATAGTTGCAAGGTCGGTAGACATCTTGAAGGAAGTTCCATCATGGAAATGAATGTTGTAATTCGGCTCGCACTTGACCAAATGCACCCCTTCCGCTTCCATTGAAGTTCCCAAGTCATGGAATGTCTCACGGAATAGGTGTGGCAGAAGTAGCAAGCTTGGGCCCTGATCAAATCTCTGGTCGTGGGTCAGTATTCACTCACCAAAACGAAGCCTACGCTGCCGACATACATATCCCTCTTCGTTGATTAGGCTGCACCGACCACCTGTGAAGTCGTTCTTCTCCACAACGGTGACTTTCCACCCCGCAGCGGCGAGACGGGCTGCAGTAGCGACGCCGCCAACGCCTGCACCAACAATGACAGCATTGCGCGGCTTGTATATTCTGCCCATTTTAGCTGTCAGAATTCGCACTTGGATACGTTTGGTGTTTTCATGAACTGCGTTGTCGTTAAGTTGGGTGTGCCGCGCCAAGGTCTACCTACCGTAGCTCAAGTCATGACGTATGCGAAAATTCTAGGCATCGGATTTCTTAGATCGCAAAAGCGTTGTGGCAGCTGGAGCATTTCAAAGAAGCGACGAAATATCCCGAGGTACATTCCATTCAAGATGCCTTGAGTATGAAGTATAGTTGCTTGTGGCTTTGTCGATCAACGCGGCAATCCAGTCGCGCGGGTCCTCGTGGGATCGGCCCAGCCCGTTTTACGCCGGCGTCGCCTGGCAGTGCGTAGCAAGTCCTCTCCATAAGAGGTTTAGAAATGCCGAGTCCCGCAAGGCCATCTTCCGATGGACAGTCTTCAGAATTGCAGGCTTTGCTCGAAGTAGGTGATAATCGTTATTATGGAGCTACTTCTCATACATGTCTGTGTAACTCATTGGGGTAGCTTTGGTCGAGCATCGCGCCTGGAACAACTCGGGACCTACAGGTAATACAGCAAGCAGAATTGCGCTTTGGTACAAAAACTGGAGGTAAACGAGCCCGAGTAGTTAAAGGAGAGCCGCGTACTGTTATCTCAGCGAACCTTATTTGTATTCCTCCTCGATCTTCATCAGGCGTTGAGTCGCAGTCTCGACTTTGTTGAATGTCCAGGAAGGAACTTTTTTCTCGAATAGTTCGTCCAGCTGGGCAGCACACTGACTAGATAGACACGGTTAGCTATTCCTCAGGATACAAAAGTGGCCTGGTTCCACCTACCCCTTCGTTTCAGGAACGAGGCACCATACACCGGCAGTGGCAAACAGACCAGTTCCAGCATATAAATAACCAGTCTTGTAGCTTCAGTTCCATTTGTTGGCATTGATCATGCAGGGAACAAGGACGTCCATAATGATTCCGGTGATGGTTCCAAGTACCTGGCAAAATCCAGCGGTCTTACTTCGAAGACGTTGACTCGCAATTTCACCAACAGTGCTAGAAGATGCGGCACCGAGCGAAATCATGGCGAAGCCTTTATTCTGCGTTAGCCAAGGTGCGGTACTCTGATATATAGGTCGTCGCGTTGCTTTTCAGGGCTATACCAAGAACTCCATTGACGATACAGCAGAGCTAAGTTATTGTAACAGCAGTGCAGGCGAGTGGGCGACGACCGATGTGTTCCACCGTCAAGATGTTGAAAATTACTCCAAAAATTTGTATCCACGTGGTTATGCACTTCACAAGGAATGGCTGTGAGATTCTAGCTTGCTGGAAGAAATATGTCCCGAAAGTCAAGAACACCTTCATACCGATCATTTGCAGTGAAAACGGACACCAGGCTGCGATCAAAGTGCGGCGACCGTTTTTTCCTTGGAAAATGGCATACCGGCGTTCTTTTTTTGACTCGATGGATGCTTGACTCTCATGTTCGATCAATATGGAGAGCAGTTCGTACTGACGGTCGTAGAGACATCATGCTTGAATGAGATTGGGGCGAACGGCTCCCAGCTTATCATTGCCAACATAGTAAGCCGCACACGATCCAAAGCTTTGTTTTTTATTTTATTGGAATATTTGGTTCCTAAATGAATTACCGCCCAAATCAGCTAGCATGAGGCGTAGTATAGATTTCGGGGTACGGGGTAATCTGTTCTTTCCCATTAGGTTGCTGTGCCACAGCGCCAGGTCATACCTGCATATAGTTCAGCTGGCACGCAGAACTCTTTCGCGTGTCCTATTTGATTCTCCTTCTCTAGCAATTACCAAATTACTTATACCGTGTATACATTTCGTAGACGAGCTTCTGGAGCAGTACCCGCAAGCGAAGGTCATTCTGACCACGCGAGATATTGACTCATGGGAAAAGTCGGTCCGAAAGACCACCTTCAAAATCGTCAATCTGCGCATAGTACATTTCATGGTTGCCATCGATCTAGTAAGTATCATTCTCGCGCTCTACACCATCCTTGTAGCTGAATCGAGTTTCCTAGATCTACTGGCGACCATACTACTGGCTTCTGAAAGCAAGCGTAGACAAATGGACCGATGGTGACATGTCCAATTATACCGCCCTACGAAAGTCATTTAGGGACCATTATGACCACATCCGATCCAAAGTCCCCAAAGACAATCTTCTGGAGTTTCACCCACGTGAGGGTTGGGGAGCTTTGTGCGAATTTTTGGGCCACGAGAAGCCTGAAAACGAACCATTCCCAAATGTTAATGATGCTTCGTCTACCATTAGACTGCACTACTTCATTGTTCTGACATGTCTGTGGCGAATATTTAGAAAGTACCTTGGGATTGTCTTAGTCGTCGGTATTGCTTATGGAGTGTCTCGGTGGATGAGAGCTGGTTAGGCGTTGGCAGTGACATTTGACTTAGAGTGATATGCCTTGAACAATCTGGATTTCTATCAAGTCTTATCAAGCAGTTGCTAATGGGACTCCCCCTTGGCTGCCGTTTTCCTATGACATATCCGGACAATCAATGTTAATAAAAGTCGCTACATCAAGTATCAAGAAAGGTCCACAATCTACAGATATGGATGTAGTAGGAGAAGAAATGAGGCTGTAGGAAGTACAGACAATGGCAAAATGACATTGCAAATTTCTGGGGCCGCAAGGGTCACTTCTTCTGTAATCTCATTGGCTGGACCATTACCGCGATCTCGCTATCTAAGATTTCATCGATGACGTGGTAGAAGCAACTCATCTGTGTGTCTTGCCTATCCTGTTTCAACACTTATCACGTGATAGTATAATCAAGAAGATAAACTGTGCCATCCGGCTAATCTGAGAATCACAACTCGAAGTTAGGCGGAAGGCTCGACGGTGACAATCACGTCACTAAAGCACCTTCCAACATCCCTCCGGCAAGATAATGTGCCTAGCGCGTCTGGAGGCACTTTCAGAAAAACCCCAAATGTGTAACAATATTCGTGGGCGCCCGAGCATATCGGCATGGTGTTAAACAAGTTTGGCCTTGTGACTCAAACCACCATGGCTCCCTTCACCATCCTGCATACGCCACACGCCACTTCAGATCATAATCAAGCCTTTACTGACATGTGCCAGTGCTCTTGTTACAATAATGAGCTTTGCATGCCGTCCGGGATATTTTGGGTTCAAAGATCGGCAGAGCAGACCAGCGTACTTTGTTCCATTGTTTAAATTTTTAATCATGTAGATAGCAGTAACTGGGAGGCTTTGTTATTCATGATGCAGCAATAAGTTGTAGAATATTGTACTATACTAACTTTTAGGTGGCAGACTTGGTTGAACAAATAAAATCCGTCTAGGTTATGTGATTTGTCTTCGGACCTAGGAAACAGAAACGATGGTGCACCGGCGAGATCTATGGAAATGTTGGCTTGAGTCGAAACATTAAAGACGCTGAGAATTCTCACAACATGTAATTGAGCAGTATTACTGTTTCTATGGTGGATAGGCTTTCTATGGGCATTGAGGCGTCTAGGCAGCTGACCAATCAAAAGATGCAAACTACGGACTTCGTCTCTGGGGACGTGACTTTCGTAAGCGTTTAATTTCTTAATGATAGCTTAAGGTACACTGCGACGGGATTTATCCATCGTCCCACCAAAGAAAACGTTGAAAACATGTCGAGAAAGTGGTATGAGTTCTAGCTCTGCGTTTGAGAGTATTAAAACTTAATGCGAATGTTACAGAAGCACCATCACCACTGAGTGTGCAAGTCGTTATTCAGTTAAGGAAGAAGATTGGTAAGCTTAACATCAACCATGAGATGTTCGCAATTTCAGCCGAACTTGAGAGTCGAGGCTTTCTGTTGGATTGCCGCCGTGCGGTGGCCCCATGGCGGCCCTAGAGCGGAAAAGGGCGGCGCTGGAGCCCACTCCAGTCACGAATCGATTGGCACGGTATACTTTGAAAGCGGGGCTCTCAGAGGAAGATATCTCGTTTGAGGCGATCGACCGACATAATGCCGAAATATTAAGAGGCACAGTTACGGCGTCCACGACCGTCAAACGACCGTAGACAGATTTTGACGTGCAGCAAAGGTGTAATCAGCCTTCAGATGCTCGGTGCAAGCTTCACCAAAACCTTCAGAATATGACACATAGCTTCGCAAACGAAGACTCTACTTCGCTATGTTTCAGTGTAAGCTGCGTATGGCACTAGCTTTTCTGTCGCATGTTCTGCCTGCTCTCCATATAGTAAGGCTGTGAATTGACGCGGCTCCGTCGAGGAGCCTGATCGGTGGCCTGGGTTTCGTGTTAGGGCAACCGGTGCCACTCATTTGGAAGCAAGCGCTACTTCGGCGATGATCCTCCTCTTACTAACTGTGCCCTCGATGTTATTGGCGGCGTCTTTGCATAACCGATGTGCTCAGAAGCGCCTTACGTTGCGGCTAGCGCCGAGCTAACCAGATACGATTAGCATTAACGCCAAGCCATGGCTGGCGCGCGTTTCCAGGCGGCATCTCTTCATCCTTCCCGTCACAACCCCTGTTCGTTCACGGTAGTGTTTGATCCCAGCGCTTGCACAATAGTAGGTTACCGTACGAAGCATGATCAGCGAGAATCATGTGGAACACACTCTTCAACAACATGCCGTCATGCGGCCCAGCATGTTTTCTATTCTTAGCGACCCACCCGTTTGTATACCCAACTGAACCTGGAGCCTCATATGATTAGGGCCGATGCAACTCACCGCTAAATCTCCGCTACATTAATTTTCCTGATCTATTGAACGGCCGTTACCTTCACTATCTTGCTGCGCGAGTTGCTCCTGCTGGACTATGCCGAACCTTCCCGTCTCCCCGGTCTCTTTTAGCAACGCGAATATCCCAATATATCTTGACACAACCCACGATCGAACGCTTTCGACAGCCGACGAATCTCCTGAGCACATATGTCCAAAATGCTCAGCGAGCTCGAAAGATCAACCTATCCACTGTATTTCGGTATCACCCGCTCCGCCTCCTTATAATACCGCGACTCCACGAACACCATCTCCCGGAAGATTGTCTGTTCCGATCCTCAACTTGCAAACCTCAGGTCAATGGTCGAAGCCTATTCGCCCTGCACCCGCTTATCGAACTAATGAAGGAACACATCCACATCGAGTACGGTTTCGTCGGAATGCTTTCTCTCCCATCTCTCCTCAGATTTCCGAGCAAAGTTTTGATCGCCAGAACCAAATAGGTCTCGGCATTCCGGATGCTCCGTTTAAACCCGATGTCAGCCCAATAACGCCCGGAACGGCGGAGAAAGCGCAGGGGGCCGACAAAGCTGAAAAGACGCAATCCCAGGAGGAAAGCTCTAGTGAACTATTTGGCGCAACGAATCTCGCACAAAGGATCGAACAGAAACTGTGGAAATACAGCGCATCTCGAAGTGTTGTGAAAAGATGGCTTATGGAGATCATCAGCTGGACTTTGAGTGCACTTTGCATGACTGGTATCATAATCGTTTTGTACTGTTACCAGCGTCAACCTTTACCGCAATGGCCTCTTGGATTGACATTGAACGCGTATATCTCGGTCCTGGCAAAGGTTGCCTCGGCTGCGCTGCTTCTCCCCGTTTCCGAAGCACTCGGGCAGTTAAAATGGAACTGGTTTCAAGCAAAGGGAAACAAATCCAAGGAAAGTAAGAAGATGTGGGATTTTGAGTAAGTAAAGGCAGTTCTACTAACTACCATCTTAAAACATATAATCCAACGGGCCTAGTACCTTGATCTTTCTACTCTAGTAGCTCACGCTGACTTTATTGCCCAACTCTAGGCTGTTCGATAACGCCTCTAGAGGCCCCTGGGGATCCTTTATGTTGTTATTGCGTACTAAAGGAACGTCATTGGCGGCTCTTGGCGCAGCCGTTACTATCTTTGCGCTTGCCATGGACCCCTTTTTCCAACAAGTCGTTGATTTCCCTGAACAATGGCGAATCCAGCCAGCGAATGGATCTATTCCACGTGCAACTACATACAGAACGTATACAGCTGGAACATTGCTACAACAAAATGCACCCATCCTGGAGCTCGATCAAACCATGTCGGCAACAGCATACCAGTACTTCTATGACAATGGGACCAACCCAGTCACTTCAAGCAACGGTAACGGGATCAGCCCAGCGATTCCGCTAGCGTGCCCAAGTAATAATTGCACGTGGACCGAGTACGAAAGTCTGAGTGTATGTAACAGGTGCGCGGATATCACTGACCGCCTCGAGTTTCGATGTCAAGATTCCATACTCGACTGGATACCGGCTCCGAACGCTCTTCCTGACTTGTCTGGTTGGAACTATCCAAACGGGACTGCTTGTGGATGGTATCTCAAAGCAGACCAACCGATTCTCATGACTGGCTATACCTCCGACCTTTTCACCAACCACACTGGCGAAGTTCTTCTATCACGCGCACAGCCTCTTTACGATATTTTCACAAGAGCTCCAATTCCTGGTTACGCAGCAAAGCTCAACGATACCCGCAATCCGATATCGCATTTTGTCGCTGTTTCTGGTGAGCATGTGACACAGGTGCGGCAGAATGCAACCCCTATAGCGCATGAATGCATAATATCTGTAAGTAAGCCTGTGTCCTAAGATTAAAGCTTGTTAAAAAAAGCGTCCGAAAAATCAGTCAAGTAATGTTTCAGTCGCTCGATCTTTTTACACAATGCATGCGCACTAGCCAAAGATCTCTCCTCTTCGTCCAAATCCGCTGACTCGAGACTCGTTCTTTAGTGGTGCGTCAAAACCATGCAGTCAGCCGTATTTGAAGGAGCATATACAGAAAATATTACGGCTACAACCTTCAATAAGACCCTGGGATTTGATCCATGGACTGTTGTTATAACCATGGACGGTGATGAGCCCGTCGGCGTTGGTGTTGAATACAATGAGAATATCACTATTTTGGGGGATACTGGATACCGTTACGAGGTCAGCAATGAAACGCACAACAACATCCTTACGATTTTTGATGATATATTTCCATCGACGTACACGGTTGCCAATACCACGGACATGGCTCGGGCTACATTACGATTCCAGCAGTACAAGACCCTCTACTATCAATCACGGGATGAAACGTACAATCCGTTTCTCTATGCTAATATTACGGCACACATGAACAACTTGGCTACTGATTTTACGAACATAATAAGGTCAGCGAAGGCCTCAGTCGAGATTGTCCAGGGCTCAGCATTCGACCTTGTAAGTGTTGTCGACGTCCGATGGGAATGGCTTTCCCTTCCTCTTGGCCTGCTCGTCTTCACCTTTGTCTTTATGGTGGCTACCATCATTCGAAGCTCGATGAATGAGGACGTCGGCGTTTGGAAGACTTCCGCCATTGCAACGCTCCTTTATGGCCTCCCAGACGATGTGAGGAGGAAAGTTACGTCTGCAAAAGCTAAGGGAACACCGCGAGCGAATGCGAAGCGTATGAAGGTCAAGTGGCTTCCTGGGACTGGATGGAGGCTCTCGGGTGCAAGCGCATTCTCGCCAGCCTCTCTTAGACCTCGTCGCACACCTCCGCAACCGGAGTGGAAAGAATCCTAAAAGATTCTTTTAGCTAGTAATCTTTCATTTCATAGTCGTGGTTGCCTATTTAGTTCCTCTTCACCTAGGGAAGTTTTCAGGATAGTCCAAGCACCAGCACTGAACGGTTCGGTGCAGCATCAGCCGCTCGCTTAAACCGCCATGGTACCATGGCCCGGTGAAGCGGATATGCACGGATCTCTAGCACCAGATGTGTTGGCCAGACTCATAGCTGTAGTGAAAGCAGTCTGCTAGTCACAGAGCATAAGCGCCGGCAGTGTGCAGTGCATAACGCTTGTTATGATCTTATTGGCTCTGGCACCAACATCAATAAAACTGATGTTTCAGTTTCCTTACCGGGCGGCTAACAGCTGATGCTGGCGCCTTCAATGGTGGGGCCAGGATATCCTAGAGCCAATCAACGCTAAGGTCACGCACCCTCTACCATTGCACCTCGTTTAGCTTGCAAACAGTTAAAGATGGACATGTCACCCGAATTTGCAGAGTAGGGACCGGTTCCACTCATTGTTCTCACGATCTTTTCGAAACTTCGTTTACTTTATTACTTTAATACTACGTAAAAGTGCTGTGCACTAACACCGTCTAAACAGAAAAAAACAAGTCACATACAGATACAAGACCTGAACTCGACAAATTGCCGACAACATGCGCTACACAACTATCCTCGCAATTTTTGGCCTTACAGTTCTCGCTGCTCCGTTTCCAGTGGTCAGTCAAGGTTGTCGTCAACAGACTAGTTCGCGAACGCTAATGGTGGTCGCAGGAGCAAGCACGTGGTATTGTCATCGATGAGCAAGACGTGAACGATGACTTGACATTGGAATCTCGCGAGGCGGAAGCGATAGTCACCCGGCCTTACGGACGTCGCGACCCAGAGGCGATAGTCACCCGGCCTTACGGACGTCGCGACCCAGAACCCATAGTTACTCGACCATATGGACGTCGTGACCCAGAAGCGATAGTCACCCGGCCTTACGGACGTCGCGACCCAGAGGCGATAGTCACTCGACCATATGGACGTCGCGACCCAGAGGCGATAGTCACTCGGCCTTACGGACGTCGCGACCCAGAACCCATAGTTACTCGACCATATGGACGTCGTGACCCAGAAGCGATAGTCACCCGGCCTTACGGACGTCGCGACCCAGAGGCGATAGTCACTCGACCTTACGGACGTCGCGATACAAAAGAGGGGGCTATGCGACCTGTTGGTCGTGAGGCGGAAGCAGATGCAATCACCGAAGAATAGGAACGTCGCGACACCGGGAGTTTGACATCGAGAGACTCGACACCGTTGCTCATTGATCTGGAATTGAAGTAGGAGGCAGAATCCTTGAGGTCTTTCGTGCAAACATTAGGGACATATGGAATGGCATCGTTCATGAACATTTGAGACCGCCATGGAGGGCGACTTATCAAGGAAGCTTTGCCGATGCAAGGGTCAAAATAGCTGGATTAAATCCACTCATCCTTGCTTGTGCATGGTGTGCACGTTGCCGTGAACCTATTGTGATGTGACGCACTTGGTTGCAGTGCTTCTTTTTGGCAGTGCTAGTTTTATGTGCTAGTTCCTAGTTACTAATGTAGAGGGCTCCCTCCTAGGTGCATATCAAAAACCTGCGTAGCCCAGAATCTGTTATTCCTAATTCGAACCATGGACTGCAGGCGCCAGTATTGGGGTGATGTAAAGACTACCTATACGACCGATAAGTCTCAAACTACATTACTGACAATTCTGGTTCGGTTGATCTTTAACCTATCATGGACAATATGAGGGTATCTGGAATAATACTCATGACGACTTAGTTTAAGAAATTTTCAACACACATTGACTAAAACAAGAAAAGCAATTTCTCAATCATCCTTCCCCCCCAAAAAAGTAAAAAATCAACTTATTTGATAGAATACATTGCGTGGTAAGTCTTCAGTTTAGATTTCACTTGTTTTCCTATGTTAAATTCTTTTAGAAAGTGATCTGTGCTTCGAAGTGCACTTCTTACTACCGAAGATTTTGGGAGGATGCTCTCAACAAAAATATAGCCTGACTGAACTAGCCAAGATTTCTGTGTCGAGAATGTATATGTTGAAGCGCCAGCTATAGTGTCCGCTTCCTCGAGGTGCTCTGGTACCATTCGAATTCACATGGAGTCGCACTTCGATATCATTTCTAGATCAGGCAGCACGGCTGCGTTTGCGATCATGACATCCTATAAGCGGTAGCCGCTGATAAGTGTATCGTACCTGTACAGCTGGCGAACTGCTTCGTTTACCATGACCAGAGTTCCATTCACAGGATACAGTTGCGATTTATATCTATTTCTTGCGTGAGTGGTGACGTTATTTAGCAGGTTCAGGCTATAGACCACATAATGTTGGATCGAAGAATGACCGAATGAGTCTATGGATTTCCCTCCTTGCACGCGAAGAATCAGTCAACGAATGGATTGGCAACAATTCATGTCTCGGCCACGTTCAAAAACGTCGATTTCTATTTGAATGTGATCCTAGTTAATAAAATCGAGAATGGTTATATACATGTATAGGTCAATTTTCTGTGGCTTAAAGTTTGCGAGACAATATTTCTGAACTGTCTGCTGAAATTTTGACTGAAACCTTCTGGTGGACAGTTCCTCTTCAACAACACCTTGGAGACGCCAAAAATGCATCGTCATTAGTTTCAGGACGAGATGAGACAAAACTTCGATTATAACTTAACGAATAAAAGTAGGGTTAACAGGGTTCTGCTACTAGTAGCTGGATGCGACTAGGTTCTTCACGTTGACAGTCATGCAGGTGATAGAAGAGATTATAACTAATGACAGTCCATCACCTGACTCGCGTGGCAATGTCAAGCTTCCAGTCAGATGCAGTCGATAATTATGAGCAAAGCACCGACACGTTAACTGAATGATAAAACATCAGGTCACTCAATATGAGAGCGAAAGTATACTGTTTAACTAGTCGTTACTCGAGGGTGTTTATCTAATACGTGGCACCTGTGACGATGAAACTTCCGGGACCATTGACATGTCCTGCATGCATTTCGCAGAGGTTACCCCCCCCCCCTCCCTTTTTTTTTTTTGTTTTTGCGAGGCCCTGGATCAAATTTTAACATCAGCTACTGGTAATGAACCTTGATCAGAATCACGCACGGCACGTCAATGGCTTGTGTCGCATTTTTTGCGGCACAACACATTGGAGGTACCGTGCCGCAATCTATTCTCGGAGTTCGACAGAGGCTTTACATCTACAGTGGAATTTTTCATTTGCTACTTCATGTATTGGAATGCAAAATGCATCAATTTAACCGTCTTATATCCCATGTCGGTGAGCGTATCGGATAGCCGACAAATGTATGCTTACTCGATTTTGTAACGATTAGGGTTCCTATCACCGAACAGTTAATGATAAACGAACATTCCTCCTAGGCCTTCTCAACTTGTCATCCGCACTTTCTTCTGCTACAGTTCCCTCTAATTTCACAATCTATCAACCCTTTGCCATATATTTTTCATCTTAAGCTCTGAAGAACACACGCCGCGCGAACGTTTCAATGGCTCGATTTTTATCCCATCAGCCTTTGAAAGGGCTCATGACAATCGTCCTAGTACTATTTGCTCCGCCGTACTTAGTACTACTCTCCTTGCTGTACACTGTAAAGCGATTTCGACCAATCCCTCGTTGGACATTTAAGACCGCGATAGGAAACGCATGGCTTCGATTGTTCTATAAGTACACGGTGGCGGTCCAGCTGAAGCCTTTCTACGCCGGTCCCAAACTGAAGAACCGTTATGTTCTTGTCCAGCCAGGCGCTTCAACGCTCTATACTGGTGTTCTTAACGACGGGAAGATCAAACCAAGCCCAGGTCCGGCGATTTGGTTTCCAGATGCACTACCGCCTCGCCAAAATGATGCTGAAGAGAAATCTCTAGTCGTAATCCACTTCCAAGGCGGCGCATTCGTAACTGCCACCGATCCGCTCCAGACCGGCCTTGCACCATCCAAGATTTTTTGTGATAAGCTAGGCGCTTTTACATTCTACGCGCAATACCGACTTTCTCGGGACGAATCCTCGAGACTCCCTGCAGCGCTGCAAGATGCCGTAACTTTTTATCATTACATACTGAAACAGGGCGTAGATGCAAGCCGCATCATCATCTCCGGAGACTCTGCTGGAGGAAGCCTGGTGCTTCAGCTCCTGCGATACATCGAAGAACATGCAACTCTTCCTCGGCCACATGGAGCTATGGTATGGTCACCTTGGCTGAATATCTCAGATGAGGTACCTGAGATATATAGGAGGAGTGTGAGTCTCCAGACGGATTTTTTGAACGTAGGCTTGGTGGAATGGGCTTTGGATGCTTACCGACCGATTTCTAAAACTAGGGACAATGAGCGGTATCTTATAGCAAGTGAGCATCCTTTCAGTGTCAAGACTCCGGTATTCTTGCATGTCGGTACGGCGGAGATGCTTTACGACGAGATACGGAGTTTTGTCAAGACGATGAAGGATATTGAAGGAAACAAAGTTGCGTTCTGAGAGACCAAAGACGCGCCGCATGACCTTATTCTAGCAGCTAGTCTGTTGGGGCTGATAAAGGAGGCCGAGGATGCGGTTCAATACGCAGGTGAATACTTTAAAAGTTGTGGATAGATATGATGCCGTGTTAGACAGCGCATACGTTAGTCCGAGTATAATGTCTTAACAATTGTAGTTCTTAAACCCTTTGCTAAACCTGTTCAGTTTACTCCTAATCGTCGTTACTGCTAAGTATCTCTGACCGAGCTTCATCGCCTTCGTCCAACCAATCATCTCCTGAATGTTTATCCATTTCTTCGTGTCTTGAACAAACATCTTCTCGATAATCTTCGTAATTCAATACCAAGACACCACACACGAGGTCGTAGGCTTAGAAGATACCTTGATACGCACGAACCTGGTGTAGACTAAAACTTGCACTGGGTTCCCGTCGGCATGTCTGCGTACTGATAGCATATAGACCCCAGTGTGTTTCCGCAGCCATTAATTTTCGTCCTAGTGCGCTGCCTCCGAGCAACACAACGCCACTGATGCTGCGCAATCTCGTGCCATTTTCCAAATGCCTACACAACTGCATACCAACAGCGCAAAGCTTATTCTCAGAATCAAAACCCTAATCCTGCGGGCACGGTCTCGCTTATTCAGAGCTCAACATCATGCATGCTGCTCTTTTTAGGCTAGAAGCTGGGAGAGTGGAGTTTCTTTGAGACCGCCGAGAGTGAATTCACGCCAGCTCATGGTTTCATGCTGCTGTGGATCAGAACATATTGGCAGGGTATCTGTATTGTTGCCAGTGCGAGATTGCGTAGCGGAGTCTAGGCATGTTTGCAAGCGGCGTAGGAGACACTCTGCGGTAGAGGATGGTGGGCCGAAGCAGCTTTTAAGTCCGAGATTATACTAGTGTCTGCAGTGATATACTCACAGGGTTTCTGGATAAAGATTATCTATTACGGCACAGCATGCATGTATGCGGCCAAGCAATTGAGTGGCAGCCTTGAACATGATTTCACTGCCGCTTCGCCACACACCCACACAAAAACGGTTGCCTAAGAGCCCTCGTATCACACGCTCCTGGCAGCTCCTGCTGTGCCATGTTGCTGTGGTGCTAAAGAGTCTGGTTATTTTTCCCGCGAGATTTCTGAGAGTTGATCAGCTGACACTTGCATGCGTGATGACATCGCATAGCTACGATTTGATTATCATTAGAGCTGGTAGTTTACCCTAACCGTAATATTTTATCTTAACCGTTGGATTCTGAATGAAATGAAGGACTGCCAGGAATCATCGCAGCACAGCGCTTCCTCGATGCTCATCCAGAAACAACCCTAGTGATTCTGGAGAAGGATGATGATATTGAGGGAGTATGCAGTAGACGTAAGTAAAGAAACCATTGAAATTGCAACTGCTTAAGATCTGCATGAAGGTTGTATAATTCATTTTGGAAGCCATGGAGTTACGGCCTTTCTGAACTCTCAGACCTCTCAATGACACGTCGGCCTGAGGCCGATTGTCATCACGACTTTTATCGTATGAAGTATAACACTAACTACCTGTATCAGTAGTGCAGTCGAAAAGATAACAGTGGACGTACTTTGCGCGACAAAATCATCCTCAATATAGACATTTAGTCAGTCGAGAAAACTGACGGCATGTGGATCATTTGTAGCGAAGCCAAAACTTTCACTGCACCGAAATTAATGATTGAGAGTGGTCTATGTTCGCTACCAAATATGCCCATGCTACCGGGGACAGGGATATTCCAAGGCCCTATAGTCCACACTGAAGGGTTCGGAGACACTAAAATTATGGATGCCCCGAACATCACGAAGCTGGTAGTCCTCGGCGCAGGAAAGTCCGCAGCCGATGTTGTATACGAGGGCGTTAAAGATGGGAAACATGTGCACTGGATCATCAGGACGACCTTCTTTCTTCGCTTCAGGAAGGGGTAAAGGACCTTTCAAGAATGAATTTGATGTGACACACACGTGTGGTCGCTTCTCTGCGTCCCTCAATTTCCAATAGCCGAAACAACTAGACGAATCTGCTACAGCATAATCGGATAGGCCGAATGCTCTTGGAAAGAATTGCTAGGAAAGCAAGATCAAGACATTCGGTACGAAGCAAACTATCATAGAAGAGATATGATAAAGGATTTCGATCGACTTGAATGAGATCACGTTTGTAGCTCACCTCTCTCCAAGCATGCGAAGCTGACATCTCTAGATTCTTCTGGCAGAACGGCCTGGGCGGATTGCTCCATCATGATGACCTTTGGGACACTATATCCTCGAACGTATATGTGCATAGCGATCAAGTTGAGTTACTTAACAGAATCCTCGTCTTGTTAGAGCGTGGTGAGGAACTAAAGAGTGATGCGATTGTCTGCGGCACTGGATGGGTTCCATCTCTCCAATTCTTTGACAACGAACAATTGGTTAACCTTGGACTTCCCATCTCGCTAGATGATGAGCCAAGTGAGTTGTCTCGACATTGGGATAAGCTCCTTCAGGCGGTCGATCAGGAAATCTACTTGCAAATCCACTAAAACACCCACATTAGAAGATTGACTCAACCACCTACCGGCTACATCGAGGTATGGCGCCAGTCCAAGACAATTCCATTTTCTTTATGAATCATTTGAACACGGGCAACAAACTGCTTGCTGCTGAAGTGTAGGCACCATGGGTTGTGGCGTACTTCGACGAACAGATAACGCTCCCTTTGAGGGAAGACAGGGACAAAAATATTGCGAAATGGGTGGCTTTTAGCCATAAACGCCACTCGTTAACGGTGAATTGCGGAATGCAATCAGTTTCGAGACCATCACGTATGCAGACACACTGTTGAAAGATATGAGCTTGTCAGCGCACAAAAGGAATGGTGGCAATAATGGTTCGAGGCGTTCCGACCTAGTGATTTGGACAAAGCATGGGCCGAGTGTTTGCAAAAGCATGGCCCCGAATAGACCAAGGATCAAATTGCTGATAGCTAGAGAACTTAGTATAAGTGCTTTAATCGACATGCTCAAATTTTGGAATATTCGTCTTACGTAAATCATCATGGTTTGTCGCGGTGAGGCAGAGCGGACAGGACGCAGTGGAAAAGTATGGGATTGAACTGAGGCTGTACTATCTAGGAGCTATCGAAGGTATAGGTACGCAAGAGTCAACAACGCTAGTCCTGGACAGCTAGAAAGTAAGTCGCAACCACGCCGCAGCAGGAGCAACTATCTTGCAGGGTAAGAGCCATAAACCGTGACACCTTTTGACTACCTGCGCCGATACATCTACGGCGCCTACCTACAGTACTTAAAGAAGTTACCTATACCGATTCTTGGCAGTTGGTGCGCACTGTCA
>JACVRA010000816.1:441-12674 GCA_019828545.1 Paracamarosporium sp. OC-R06-R3 | reverse complement strand
ACACGACTCGGCGAGGCTGGCGTCGGCGTCGGAGGACCGCACCGTCAAGATCTGGGATGCGAGCAGCGGCGCGTGCCTGCAGACGCTCGAGGGCCATGGCAGCTCAAATGATCTCGTCTCTATACTTGCGTCGCTACCTTCTGAAACCGTGATAAACCCCCAGCAAGCTGTCTATCAGAGAATAGCGCTTAGCTTAGATAGCACCTGGATTTCTAACAATGCTCAAAATCTAGTGTGGCTCCCGACAGAATATCGACCAAGGTGCTCAACTATATTAGGTACATGTGTTGGTCTGGGTACAGGGTCTGGAAAGGTTTGGATATGTCACTTTATATAAGAACGTCTATGAAAGCTTACTTGTTCTTCTTCTCTATTGTTTGTTCTAAATCGGCATTTGGAGAGGGCCGGAGATGTGCATGTATATATATAGTAATTCTTTGCCACATCGAAGCTTCGTGAATCTCACAAGAGGGCAGCTAGTACTAAATAATACTATAGAAACAATCCCTTTGTCACGCTCCTTTTATACGCTAGTAGAGGGAAGCTTCTAAAAGTATACGCCTGTCAGATTACACAGCATTGCGCGACATACATTAAATATTGCGGAGGTGGTTGGCTCACCTAGTGTTACGGGCGCCTACGTACCTGGTCTGATCTGTACTAAGGCAGTAGGGTTTAATCGTAGCGGGGCCGCGGAGCTTCAGTGATGGAAAGCGGTCTAGCAACAAGGGGGTGAATCTCCAATCAGGTATCAATGGTACCTGACAACCTCAAGGTATCGAAGGAAGACTGATTGTTCTTGCACATAAGAAGTGCTTGCAATTTAGATACAAAGTGAGAGAGTGAGAGTTGACTACAAAGAATAAAAACAGTATAGAGATCCTCCTAGATTATATACCAATCGTCCCTTCCTTCTTCCGTCCGGATGTCCCGCCAAGCAGAGGTAGTCCCAGGGACTTCCTCAGTATGCGGGACATCATCACGTGATGTAGTCCTGCAGATACCTCGTGTCTGCGGGACATTATCACGTGACCCAGGCTGACTCATCCTGCCCCGCAGGATTCCTTTGTCGTCTTGGTCGGCATTGGGCCCTCCGGGCTTCAGCGCCTCATACTTATTGTCCTGTGGCTGCTCCTTCCTTGTGCTTGTAACAGGTAGGTGAAGCGATACAAGACTTTGCATAACGCTTAATACTAGTTAACAACCTTTATTGGATAGAAATTATAACGGATGTAATTGTTCTTTAACTATATAAAAATTGCCCTTCTACCTTTTATTTCTCTTTAACTACTACGCCTACATGCTAAAAGTGTCCTTTTGCGCTGCTCTCCTTTGCTCCCACCACATCGACGCACCACTCTAGAAAGGCTCCAAAGTCTTAGTGCAGACCGCTCTTAAATTCGTGCTATTGTTTTTTTATAAAGGCTTTCAGCTTTGCAAAGAACTCCTCAATCAGATTAAGGTCTGGCGAGTAGGGCAGTAGATACAATAGCGTGACGCCTGCGTTAAGACACATCTGTTCAATTCGTTTGCCGTAGTAGAAGGAAGCATTATCTATGATCAAAACCGCGTCTGGGCTACAGTGGTGAAGAAGCTGTTCTACAAAATCCTTAAACACGAAGCTGTCCGTTGATCCCTAGAAAACCTTTAAGAAGAGGACTCCATCTTGCGTGTATACGGGCAGGATCCGATACCTACAGTCCCAATAGAAACGAGTGATTTCTACAGGTGTGGTTCTAAGTGGTGACCAGCTGGTACGTCTGAAGCTGATCCGCTTGTCGCATCTAAATTCGTCTACGTAGACGAGCTAATGTGAGCGGAAGGCGGGCAGTTTATATAAATAAAAATCGCGAAGGTCCGCATTGCGTTCGTTAGCTATGCGCTGCGTCACCTTTTTCGTCCACTTGATAGACTTCAACGCCCTACTAATGCTAGACAGAGAGACTAGTTAGGACGTCAAACTCATCGTACAGGAACACGGCCATCTTTTTTCTGCCACGCCTTCGAGCAAGAGTAACAAAGGCTTCAGGCGACGAATGCCTGTGCTCTCATTATCGAGTGAAGCGGCGGGCGTTCGGCAATTGAGGGCTATCTTTCTTACGTGACAGTGTCGTGTTAAGTTGACTGAAGATCAGCCGGCAGTGCGCGTTGTGTATCTACATGAATGCGGTAAAGCTTGAAGCGTGACACACGTGTCCCAGGCGCTACGCGTTGGCGATCCAGAACGCCCCGACATAGACAGCGGAGAGGCGAGCTCTGATGGTTGGGAGTGCTGTAGGGACGTGTTCAGAGTGCGCTGGGTGAGGTTTTCGTGCGTGAGGCAGCGCACACGCTTGGGAATCGAGGTCGATGTCAACGGGGAACAGCGACAGACAACTACAGGACGGATCGCTGTGCGCGCAGCGCTTAGCTAGGCGAAAGACGTCGTGGTCGTCGTTCCAATTACCCTCGTCAGTAGAAGTAGTGCTGCTTTTCGTGTTGTCGTGCATAGGGACGTTAACGCGTGCCCGTGCAGTCCCAACGATAGCTACATAGTACTCGCCCCACGGTTTTCGTTAACCACAGGGGTTAATAATAATAGTAGGTAGAAAGCCATGATGTGATAGGCTTGGCGCATGGGGCGAGTATAATAAAATACTTCCGCTGTCGCTGTCGCTGGCCGCAAGCGCAAAGGGAAAGGCCGGACCCAAATGAAGGTGAGTAACCGCCTCTCTCTGTCGCAGCTGAAGAAGCCATCTCTCTGTAACAGGGATGCTGAGGTGAGTTACATAAGATGCCTTTGTAAGAACTTCAAGAATTCTGTCAAGATCGATAAGACGATGCAGCTCCTCGCCAACATCCGCGCAAACAATCCGACGGAAAAAATGCTCATCTTCTTGTCTTTTGCAATATTGCTTGATCTTATTGGGGTTCCTCTAGATGAGAAAAAATACAGGTACTGGCGCTACGACGGAAGCATGAAGTTCGTCGACCGCATTTGCAATCCGCAGGATAAGAAGCGCGAGATCATCAACGCGGCGCTTGATGAACAGGCCCTAATTACAAGGGTACCGATCGGCGTCGCAATACTAGCGTCCGGGTGCAGTAGCGCGAGGAACAAAGCAGCAAAGCACGAGACTACCTACCGGTATAATAAGAAGACGTAGCGACAGCCACTAAATAAACGCATCGCCATTATTGAGTTTCGACATAAAACATGATTCCCAAACCGCCGTGTGTATGTGGAACTTGTTTGTGGTAACGTACCTTGAGTCGCACTTCGACCGCGTCATAAAGAATTCATTGAAGACCGTGAGGTGGTTTGCAGGCTGGTAGAGGGATAGAGGCTCCGGCCGAGTTTGCCTTGCAAGTTAGGCACCTATTTCTATGCTTGGCGTTTGGGCCAGGCAGCAGCGTTTTTGGTTGGTCAGATTTGGTGTGGCTGAATGCCAAGCGCGCTGGCGCTGCGCGTTTACACGGTACCGGTAGTTTCCCTCGTACACGCCGCGCAGCGTCCTCTTCATCCTCTCCATTCTTTCTACACTGCGGCATCGTCTCAACACGCGCTTCGCCCTCACCGCTTCGCCCTCCCAACGCTCACGCCATCGCGTCGTCCCCGGCGCACGCACATACAAATCGGCCGTCCGCAACCGTTGCCGCCAGTCCATCGTGCAGTCTTCGCTTCACCTGCTGTCTATCTCGATCCACCATCCTTGCGAATTTCACAAGGCCTCTGACCCCGGTCGTGCAACTGTTCACGCAGACGCGCGTCACGTTAGGGGGGTGACGTCCAGTTCGACCGGGTGTGCGGACGCGGCGAGTCTGGAGACCCGGCGTGCAGGGCGCGATGGAGTTAGGGTTACTCTCTGCCGTAGGAAATCCCGGGCGGGAGGGATCCTTTGTTCGGATGTCAAGTAAAGAGGATTCTTGGTCATCGTAAGTTGGTTTGAGAGTACATAGAATCGAGATTAGTTAACCATGGTAAACTTATACCATCTCTTCCGTAAAAGCGGCATCTCCGTCCTGGTGTCCCTCGGGTCTGATATGTCGTCGCCTTTCGCCTGTTCTCTTATAGTCAAACACTCTGAGCTCCACTGCCAGGCCTCCATCATACTAAATTTCTCGCTGTTTCTGCTCGGTTTCGACTCCAAGCAGATCATTCAGCTCGTCTTGGATGCAGACAATCTAGAGCCTGGCCATGTAAAGCTAAAGCCCGCTGGTCGTATCAGCATTACCCAAGAACTGCTGAGCCCGATCTTGCGCAACAAGGGCAGTTCGGACTCTCTTCACCTTTTATCCCTCACGCTTTAAAAGCCTTGTATTGTGCAATATGCCCAGTCCGAGTGCACAACCATTGCGCCTAAAAATGACCATCAGGATGACTTTGTCCGTCTTATTCACCTCGCCAAGTCGACCAACATCTCCATTCTATTTGACAGCGATTGGCTGCTCAAAGACAAAACCGACCGTTGGCAGCACATCATCAAACACCCAGATAAGCTGTCCGGCTTTCGCGTTGTAGAAAAATCTGCTGGCGCCTACCAACAGGGTAATTGGACTATCTTCGCTCCTGGGGCTAGCGATGCGCCGCCTTCGTATAGAGACATTTCGCGCAAGCGGCCTCAACAAGGTACTCTCCTTCCTCCCTCCATCCGTGAGATACTACTAAAACGCAATTCAGCAACAGCATCGCCTCGCACCCCCTCACCAAAGCGCCGCGTCCTCTCCCATCCCAAGACCGACAACGAATCCCCATCGCCTACTAAGAAACAATATGACGTGGATGTCGTACAGCTGTCGCCCACGGAGATAGCGACCCCAACGACGCGGATAGCGTCCTCGCAGAGATCCTCCCCAGCACAAGGACCAACTACTACCGCATTCATAGACCCCGTATCTAATGCAGTCGATCCGCGGCTTGCGGACGCAGTCGCCGCCCGCCTGGGCCCCAACCTGCCAACCATCCTAAAACCCCTCCTACCCTCCTTGCTACCTCTCCTCCTACCTCCCCTCCTACCTGCCGTTGAAGCATACATGGAAGTTAAGCTTCCCGAGCTACTTGAGAACGCTGTTCCGCCATCATCTGCATCCTCGGCCACTTCGTCGCAGCACCAATCGTGGTCGCCCTCGTCAACAACATCCACCCACGTGCATACCGGCACCACGCCCCTCGCACGGCCGCATTCCATGAAGAACTTCACAGCGGCAATTGCAAGTAAAGCTGAGTAGCAGGTCATATACTCATCGCGTGAAATAATTGAGGGTGCTGGTGTAGAGCTCGAAGAGTTGCTAAAAGATCACGAGTTGAACATACTGCAGGTGCAGGAGGACGGAGGTGCGGATATTAACAAGCATTGCGACACGACATTAGAGAATCTAATGGAGCAGGTAATGGGATGGTGGAGAATGCGGTAGAGAAGATTTGGAGACCCGAGGGAAACGTGGGCGAGAAGACCGTAAAGGATAAAAGCACCACAGCGGATGAAAGCACCACAGAGGAAGAAGAGAAGATCCCCTGGATGAAAATTTGCACAGCGAAAGAGTGGTCTCCATGCTGGGAGAGGAGGAGACGGAGGGGGATTCCAGAGAGTTCTGTTCCAAGTCGAGCGGCGAGTGAGCCAGTGGATATGTAGGGACGGACGGATGGGAGATTCTCACAGAACGCGGTCAAATCACGCGCCTCATGACAAAAAAGGTGCTCCCAAATGCCAATACCCGGGGATTAAGGACAAAGCCACTTCACACTCCTCAAGCAGGAAATCCAACGTTGAAGCACGCGACGCTGGTGTAGGAGACATGTTGTAGTGTTTGGCCCGTGGGGTTGTATCCAAGCAAGTCATGGTGCTTGAGTGTGTCCCGGAGCTCTTATAGAGGTGCGCGCACGTTGGCGTCCTTATCTAGAGCTATTTGCAGCGCACGAACAGGGACATGAAATCTGCAGCGACTCCAGCGCTCCAAGATTGATTCTTGTTTCGTTGCCTGTTGCCTTCCAAAATCACTAGATACTGCGATACGAAAGTCTTGCTTACTGAAACCACTCAACTCGTAGTGGGTCTCGGCCTTCCGGAAGATATTCGCATCTAAACGGATTGATAGATTATTTATAAATGTTCTATAACGTACTTGATAAGCGAGCTGATCAGGCAAGCGAGCTGATCAGAATGCCAAGCCCCCACCAAAATGTACTATCGTCAATAGTACAACATTATGCCACAACAACACAACGAACCACCTGAGTTAAAAGAGGCTAGATTACAGCTTGCGATTCAGGCTATTCAACAAGACCCAACTTTAACCCAGCGACGCGCTGCAACTATCTATAGAGTCTCTCAAAGTACACTTAGTACACGACACGCTGGAACTACCTTTCGACGCGACTGCACGCCCAACTCAATGAATCTCTTAAAGACAGAAGAGCAGGTGATTGTTCAGCATATACTTGATCTTGATATGCGAGGATTTCCGCCCCGGCTTGCTGCTGTAAAAGATATGGCCAATTCTTTGTTGGCTGAGCGGCACCGTAAGCCTGTTGGCCAGAAGTGGGCTACAAACTTCGTAAAGCGTCAGCCAGAGCTCAAAGTGAAGTTCAATCGAAAGTACGACTACAAGAGAGCCCTCTGTGAGGATCCTAAGGTAATAGAGGGCTGGTTCCGGCTTGTGGAGAATACCAAAGCTAAGCATAGTATCCTAAATGAAGATACCTACAATTTCGACGAGTCAGGCTTCATGATGGGCATGATATCAACTAGAGCTGTTGTCACAGGCTCTAAGCGTCGGGGACGGCCAAAGAGCGTGCAGCAGGGCAACCGGGAGTGGACTACAGTCATCCAAGGCATCAACGCAATGGGGTAGGCGATCCTACCCTTTATTATCTTTTAGGGCAAGCACCACCTCTCCACCTGGTATAAAGAGAAGGATCTACTACATGATTGGGTTGTTACAGTCTCTAAGAATGGCTAGACAACAAATGAGCTTGGTCTACGTTGGCTGAAGCACTTTAATGAGCATACAAAGAAGCGTGTTGTTAGTGCAGCACGTTTGCTCGTTATCGACGGCCATGAGAGCCACGACTCGCTCGAATTCCAGCAATACTGCAAGGATAATAAGATTATTACTCTCTGTATGCCTCCACATTCGTCGCACCTCCTGCAGCCGCTTGATGTGGGCTGTTTTGCGCCTTTAAAGAAGGCGTATGGGCGCCAAGCCGAGGATCTAATGCGCAGCCATATTAACTACATTACTAAAATAGAGTTCCTACCTTGCTTTATTGCAGCCTTTCATGCTTCAATCACTAAAAGCAATATCCAAGGAGGCTTTTGAGGCGCTGGCTTAGTTCCTTTCGATCCAGAAGCTGTGATATCGAAGCTTGATGTGAGGCTACGTACGCCGTCACCTTGTACTATACGCGATAGTACGTGGCAGTCGCAAACACCAAGTAACACCCTAGAATTAGGGTCGCAATCGACGCTCGTGAAGCAGAGGATTCAGAGGCATATAGATAGTTCGCCATCTAGTATGGTTGATGCCTTTGAGAAGATAGCAAAGGGCGCGGCAATGATGGCGCACAGGCTGGTGTTGGCACAAAAACAGATTGCTGAGCTTCAAGCTGCCAACGAGGCCGCCACGCGACGTAAATCGCATAAAAGAAAGCGTGTACAGCGTGAGGGAGTTCTAACAGCTAAGGAAGGCCTACGCCTAGCTACTCTAAAGGACTTTGCAGCGCGTAGTAATGGGAAGAAGGCGAAGAAGAGGGCGCGCACTGATGGAGGCGAATTGACTCAACGGCGCTGTGGACGCTGCGGCCAGCCTGGGCACAATAGAACAACGTGTAAGCAACCTGTAGAAGTAGATTCTGAGTAGATTGTACTATTACGATTTTTCATAGTGATTTATAGTGATTCTGTACTATCGTGTATAGTTTAGATTTTGGTGAGGGCTTGGCATTCTGATCAGCTCGCTTGCCTGATCAGCTCGCTTATCAAGTACGTTAGCCATTCCTCTCTGCTAGTAGACCAACGTCTCCGACTCGCCAACATTCAATCCTAAACTCATCGTAGAAAATTTATTCTTAATACATACTTAATATCATTATAATCGCACAAGGCTGTATATTTATTAGATAATTAAGTGTAAAGATTGTGTAGTAGAAAAGCACGATATTGTGTCGGTGTGAGTCTTGCACACGTTACATGGCTGCGCCTGCAAAACACGTATTGCCCAGCGATTGACAACGCATGATTTGATGAGATTTAATCTTGATTATATTCAAGTCTAATCGCCTTAAAAACGGCTTCCATCATGAAAACACTCCATAATCTCAAGAACATACTCTATCTCCTTCTTATTGTAATCGCAGAGTTCCTTTGGAAAAGCTTTCAACCTCTTCAACTCCTCGTCATACAGATGCTTATGATGTGGTTCCGCTATTAAACTTAGTGAAGAACAAATGTGATAAGCTTATACGCACCGTTTTTCCTTCAGGATAAAGAGGACTGCTTTAGCCTGCAGCTACGCACTGCCATCGGTACCCAAGGGTACGCTCTTGTTGTACAAATTGAAGAGATTCATCGCGTATAGAGCCGTCCTTTCATCCTTGAGATAGATAGAATTGCCGGCGCAGTGACCCACGCATGCGATTCTATATTGCATTGTGAGTCTGTTATGCCGGCGCGCGTGTTCATCGAAGGCGTTGCGATTCTGTGTCCTACGGACTAGAAACCACATAGCTCTGCAACCTTCACAGTGAAATATTCGACTTCTCTAAGGCATGACTCCTCGCTATCCTCATCAAACCATACATTTGCAACGAATCCAAAGGAGACCGTTGACGAGCAGAACCATGAAAAGTTACCGATTATTAACAGTACAGCACTTAGTGCGTAGCCTTAACTCTGGAGCCTGGAGTTGACCCACTGAGTTCAACACTAACGTACGTCCATCTCTTACGAAACACCCATCGTGCCGAAACAAAACCCTCGTCAAGTGCAATTCATAGATTTGTTTGCATATTCCTAGAGCTATACAGTGTGTCCATACATTCAATAGCCCGTATTTTTTACTCTACACTGGTCGTTCTAGGAAGACATCATGTTGTGAGCGTGCTGTCGATCGCCCCGTTTACGGCGACTTTTCGCGTCTCAAGTTTTTAGTCCCATCTAGGCAATATGTCGAAAAAATATTAGAATTCGGAGAGATAGTAAGTAATAGAACCTTGAAAAGTCTATCCTTACGAAGTTCGCAGAGCTGGACGCGCAAGCTCCGAAGGGCAGGAGTAGTTTTAAATGCAAGGGATTAGCGGGAGGGGCTGCATTATGTCATGTATCTTTCAACGAAGCTATGCCCAATCTACTAGCGTCCCAGCAGACCAGGACAGCAGCCGTCAATGTGATAATGTTCTAATTTTAGTCCGCTTCTGTTTGGTTCCATCCCATTCTAGGAGCACATTAGTGGTTGCGCGCAGGATCTCGGTCTTTCTTCGAGCATCACCAACATACAGTAAGTGATGGAGCCCGCCAGTTCTGTGCAGGCACAAGGTCTTCCATCAAACGCACATGAATCCTATGCTACTCGAGCAGAACGCAAAAAGATCCCTCGTTCCACGCTGTGGCATCGAGACCATGGACGGCCCTCACGAAAGGCCAAAGGCCAAAGCCAGCAATACCTGACCCCGCCCGAAGAGAAAGCTCTCGTACAGTACCTCCTACGAATGGCTACCCTCGGAACCCCCGTCCGGGTTAAGTACCTACCCTCACTAGCCTTCAGCATCGCCCGCCGGCGGCCTACGATAAATGCGTCAACGTGCGCGATGAAACCGCCGTGCAAGAACTAGCCTTAGGCATTTACCAAGCGTAACCCAACACTCAGACACGGGAGTGATAGACTAATAGATTAGAACCACCATAACAATAATATATACAATAAGGTTGCTAAATAGTTTAAGGTAATCAAGGACGAGCTGTACAAGGTAGACATCCTGTCTGAGAACTGCTATAATATGGATGAGACAGGCATAATGCTAGCTGTGCTTGGCGCTATCAAAGTACCGCAAGGTGCAGGCCTACTAGCCCTCGCCCGGATCTAGCTAAGGTACGTTGACCCCCTTGTAACACAGTATTGTTCCACCTACATCTCCACTGTGTAAACGGTACATTTAAGGGCCTACAATTTCCTCATGACTATTGGAGCAAGTCCAAAAAGAATGATTGACATCAGGAGAGCAGTTAGGGACAGCCAACTCTGTGTGGGAGTTTCCGAACCCTTGAAAGATACGTAAACAACTCCTCCAGACCCTACAATAAGAAGCAATGCTAGCAGCATACAAAGAAAGCGAGCGGAGGAAAACTCTTCTTCCATGTAGATTGAAGAGTCAGCCATCCTAGGGTTACGGTTGGTCCACCATTGGATCAAGTCTGCACTTCGTGAGCCGTATTTGGACTCTAAGAGGTCATAATTAGATGGTGATGGCTTCTAATTACTGGTCAGATGTTTCTTTGGGAGCCACACTAATTACAGGAAACTAACTACGTAAAGTTTCGCAGATATAGTGTAGACCCGAGTGACTGTGGTCCATTTTGATACCGCTTTTTCATACTGGGCAGCGATTAAGTGCCTTAACTCGCGATTAGTCGTATCGTAGCGGAGAACAATACACCCAAAGTTTTTCTCAGAGCCTTTGAGGCCAATAGGAATTTGAAAGTATTGCTTCGGACATATCTGGGAGAGAGTATGGATGTAATTACAATGAAGGCATATTTGGGTGGACATTTGTCTTCGTGGGAAGGGGTTTCGGTCTCCAATAACTAGGAAAAGTGGGATTCGGAGCTCAGCTTCCTTACCACGAGTGAAGCGGGGTCCTTGGCACCGCGAGCGGAAGATAGGTCATTGAAATTTGGACGATGTGACCAGATCTATGATATTTTGTGCTAAATTCCCATCAAGCCGATAGCTGTTAATTAATGATATTCATCTTTAACAACAAATGCGAGACGATACTAATTACACGTGATGTATCACGTGGTTTTCCTCGGTAAAATTGTTCTCCGTCACAACTGGGCTGGCTAAATGTCGTCACTACGACGCCACCACCGGTCCTACATCACCACATGGATCCATATCAAACACTGCAACAGCTCATACCTAGCTTTGTGCTTTACCTCGATACATCCGATGTGCTATTCTATTGTGAAAATGGATACATATCCCGACGATTTGTATTGCGGGGCCGATTCTATTCATTCGGTCATACCAGGATAATGCGCACATTCGAAGAAACATTGCTTGATACGTTCCTTAGAGATCCCATACCAAAGGAGACGTACAATCCGCTTTATCCTGGCGACGCCGTTGGAGGTAAGATCTGCTTCATGGATAATCTCAGGTAGTTCTAACGTATCCATTTCCTGTACAGTCCTTGTCGATGGCATGCCTGAGCCATACTTCTTCTCTGATGGAACAAGAATTACTGACTTTGCGGATAACACCACTATTACCTTTTTGTATGAAAGACCGTCCCTCTGGCAACCCTTCGTAGCTACTAGTGCTCTTTTTCATAACGTTCGTTACGTCGATGAAATCAAGAGAGAGATTAGTATAGGAGTCAGGGTACTAAAGACCGAAACAATAGGACTGCAAGAGTACCTAGGTGAGGAGACAAATGCTGTGTTGATACGGAATGCTTTTCAAAATGCCCTTGAACGAACATCTCGATTTGGGTTCTCTGAGAATCATCTCAAAGCGGCAAGATGCTTATCTCTCACACTCAGGGTTCAAGGTCAGTTCAAAAAGGCCATCGCAGTCTTAGTCAATGCCTTTGTCTTCTCAACAACAGTGCCTCGGCAACCGGAAACGGTGGAGAAGCTCATTCTCCGAGATATAGCTGCCATCTATCTGGAACAAGGAAAGAGAAGTACTGCCGAGCGCGTATATTCACTTGCGCACGATCAGCGTCCCGAGAACACTACCTGTTCTCAGCAACTCCTACATAAAGACGCATTTGTCGTGACAAAACCCGAAGCGCAGAAAACGTCAGTTCAGCCTGCGACTGGAGTTCAAACGAGATACCAAGCTTCAGAAAAGATCGACAGTCTGTGTGACGTTGGATCGTTTCCTATAACCGATGATGAGTGGAACGAAGTTGAGCAGCTCCAGAAACAATTACTCGAAGCAAGAGAAAGACTATTAGGGCGTAACCATCCTTCCACACTAGCCAGTATGGCCAACCTAGCATCGACTTACTCGAACCAAGGCCGATGGGA
>JACVRA010000814.1:0-27279 GCA_019828545.1 Paracamarosporium sp. OC-R06-R3 | reverse complement strand
CGACGTGCATTGACTGCCAAGACACGGTAAGGCTGATCGTAATGAGGAAGACGATAGAACGCAGTCTGAATGCCAGGTCGGGGACGTTGAGGAATATTTTGACGACCACTCCAAAAACGGACCTGAAAATATCCCCTCGCACGACTCATCGGATGACTTTGCAGACGACGATTCTGAGGACGACGACTCGAAAGACGATACTTTCTATGAAGACATTTCAGCGCTGCGCAGCTTCTGCTTCATTTCTGTGAACAACAACGGCATGACCTTTGAGATGCACGTCCTTGTGCAGCTATCAATGCGTACCTGGCTTGCGGCAAACGGAAAGCTAGAGCAGTGGAAGCAGCACTTTATCAATAGCCTTTGCGCAGCGTTCCCGACAGGGGATTATGAGAACTGGGCAGCGTGTCAAGCGCTGTTCGCGCACGCGAAGGCAGCAGCTAGCCAGAAGCCAGAAGCGACATCCTCGTTAATAGAATGGTCCACGCTACTATATCATGCGGCGTGGTACGCATGGAGGAAGGGGAGCGCGACTGAGGCTGAGACACTTGCTTTGCAATCAATGAAGGTTCGAAGGAACATCCTAGGGCGAGAGCACGAAAGTACACTGTCAAGCGCAACTATGGCTGCGTCCGCTTGTATAATCGGCGGACGATGGCAGATTGCCAAGGAGCTGCTGGAAGAAGTAACCGAAAGATGCAATAAAAGCCTTGGAGCCGACCATTCTTTAACGCTTTGTAGCATAGCTAATCTAGCGTTGACGTACATGAAACAAGGGCGGTGGGATGCAGCAGAAGAGCTAGAGGTGCAAGTAATAGAGACTCGCAAGAAGAAGCTAGGAGCAGACCATCCTGACACGCTAATGAGCATAGCTAATCTAGCGTCAACTTACTGGAATCAAGGGCGGTGGGATGCAGCGGAAGAGCTGGGGGTGCAAGTGTTAGAGACTCGCAAGAAGAAGCTAGGAGTGGACCATCCAGACACGCTGACCAGCATGGCCAACCTTGCTTGGACATGGAAAAGCTTAGAGCAAAGTGCTAAAGCTATAAGCTTGCTGCAGGAGTGTGTTCGTCTCAGCTGCCAGACTCTTCGAGCAGGGCATCCTAAACTAGTATCATATCAGAAATCCTTAGCTGAATGGGAAGCAGAGCAAGCAGTTAGAACTCTCGCGATCACTTAATAATTACGCTCTATAGGATATGCACTTATAGCTTTCTTAACCTTCCTCTCACTACGTGGTATAGCAAAATTGTACTTAACAGTGTAATTTGTCGAGCAAGGTGCAAGATTAGCACGAGTCATGTCAACACTATCGAAACTAAGACCTAGATATATACCGACGCAACGGTTATTCGTTTCGCGCAGACAAAATTTCCTTGCACGACAAGGGTCCGATAAAATCTCAGAGTATGCTAAAGGTAAGACCGGGTTTGCAAGGCACTGTATGCACAGTAGCGCAGCCGTTCCATCGATGAGGTGGCTCGCATACGGACACAGAACTCAGAGCTCAGCATTTCAAAGTACAATAATGAAGAGCGAGAACAGTGTGCCAGGCGTCGCTATCAATTCGAAATCCGGGAATCTACTTCTTATTTCTCGCAATCATCCAGTAGCGTCAAAATTTCAGCTACTAACATTAAGCGCTATTAGGTATTAGCCCACTGCGTTATTGTAGGCTGATGCTAAAGCGATAATTAAAAAGCAATAAAACGCGTATTTCCTATTTAAATCTCCGGTAGCTACTGAGCTACAAGACAATGATAAAGCATAGAACGTATGCATAGTCCTAGGACTATTTTGCAACTGTACCGGTCGCCTCAAACCAGCTGCGCTTCCAATTAGCAGGCGTCCAACTCACGACCGGCTGGTCGAGTCGTTCCAATTTCCCGTCTTCGGTGGTGCGACGCGGATTCTGTGTATCTGACATTAATCTGCAGCCTGTCATATGTCAACATGCTTGTGGTGATCAGGGTGTTACTGTACCATGACAGAAGTTCCGGTATACTGTGTTACCCTAAGGAAGTACCTGAAGCTTTCTGTCCTGTTGGAGGCTAATACCTAGTGCAAAGTAAGCGATACTGTCTGCGTTGTGGTCGCATGCATCAGCTGGGTTCATACTGTTAACGTACGGGAGCGTTTTGGCAGACCTCGTAATCTTTTCCATCCATACGCTTTGGATTTACCCATGCCCACAATACCCATCACACTCTTGCTTTGACTTTGACATCGTCCTGCTCTCCTTGCCCGTATGTGTGGGTCCATTCGTGCAAGAGAGTGACAGAAAGCTCATGCCCTAAAACATCTAGGGAGACCCAGTAAGCTGGACAGTACATCCGTCGCGTAGGCAATATACCCACTTGCTTAAATGGATCAAGTATGGAGTTGGCCAAACCACTGCCGAGAAAGTCTAAAATGTTCGAGCCACGTGTTCCTCTGCCGGAGAAATTCTAAACACAGCGAACCATTGCAGAACAGAGCTGCACGATATTTAACTGCGGTTGACAATCTCGACAATGAGAATCGTCTGCGCATTCAAGACAAACTCCATGCACGTGTCTCAGCCTGCTTATATTCCTTAGTATATAGGACTTGAGATTAGATTACAAGGCATGATATAAGGAGCGTAAGACAATATAGCCCAATCTCATCTCACCCACAGAGCGCTGAAGCATTAACTGTCATTTTTCTGCCTTTGTCTAACCCAAACTCAGCCCCTTATTCAGTTATTGATCTCAATTCCAGTGGGGTTCCATCTGTAATGTGATTCAAGTCCTCCTTGCGTATTCTGACTCGAGTTACAGTTTCACCGTCTTCAGATTGGAGGAATAGTTCAACATCACCGCCCATGCCATCTTGGTTAGCACCGCCATTTACAGTAACAGTAGTAACAGGAGGGTCGGTTGCAGAAGTAGGAGGGGCACATTTTAGTCTCAACAGGTGAAAAGTAGTGGATGAAATTCTCCACAATCCCAACAGACGACTCTAGTATGTTCCGCAATTCTAAACACAGGTGCTCCCCTATATTGGAGGTTCATATCTTTGCGATATCAGCCTAACTTAATGCTACATTTAATAAATATACGCTTACGCTTGTCTTTAGCTAATCTCATCTTCCCGCGTCTTGCTCGGATTATTTTGTTGCTAAAATAAAGAGCTAAGCGTATTTTAAAGGCACTGTAAGTAAGTAAAGAAATATACATTAGCAAGTAGCTGCTTAAAATAATTTAGTCGTTGTAAGGCATCGTTGTATCGTAGCCATGTTTCAATTACAAGGAGATCTAACATCTCGTATAAAGGACCAGGCTTGTTAGTATTAAAGTACAGGGAACGGCAGGTGAACCGCAACGCTATACTAAATAAATACGTAAGTAAGGATTAAATCTCTTGCACAAACTCAACGGGCAGCCCTAGTAAAGATGCGGATTCCGTGGTTGGCGGGGAGGAACTGTTAGGAGGAAGGGTTAGAGAGAAGGGCGTCGCGCGACGAGGGAACATGAACGTCGTTCAGAGGGTCCGTGCCGCTCCAGCTTTGGGTGAAATATTCCGAGACTTATCTCGTTCGATCTATATCGTTCTTTCTACGTTCAAGCAACATTCACATTTTTAGTTGACATTCGGCGGGGATTGATTACGGGGTGAAGTTTCTGCACCGTGCACAACCACAGCTCTCTAGAAGAAGCCACTACATGAAAGATGTTCGAGCTGATGATATTGGAATTCAAAGACTTGTGCGGCTTGCATGGACGTGCTTCACGGCCGGACTCGAATGACCACAGCCGAGCATTGACAAGCCACCCGAAGAGATGACACACATATATCAGCGTGAGTTGAAAATGCAACCTTATTATACGAACGTAATTTATATACCACCTCGTTAAAATCATATACAATTATGGCGGGTGTCCCTGAGTGACCCTACACTTGAGAGCTTGTAGAAGCGTTATACTTCCTATACCTAGGTATAATGAGCCTCTGATGACTTACTAGATCACAGATCCCGATCTACCTGCAGATTGTAAACTCTTTGGTCCCAACTGAGGTACCGCAAAGCGGCCACGGGAGGTCGATGTGCCAGCTACTATGCATTGAAGTGGCGTAACATAATATCATATGATAGAATCGGTTAGCCTGGCCATGCACGCGATGCGGTTAGTATCGCTAGCGCTCACCGTCTCGTATATAACCTTGCGCGCACTTTCACTTTGTCCCTCTTAACGTCCTCGACAACAAACCGCCGTTCCAAGCAGTCGAAGTTCCTCTTTGACGCAGCCATGCGCCTAAATCAAATCCCTGTAGACGTTCTGAACCTCATTTTTACGAACCTTTGTTACCATTGTCAGAAGCCGGGCAATTTTGTCAATGCAGACGAATATGATACAGTTGAGGATAAAAGGGCATTGGCACGTTTGTGCCGCACATGCAAAGCTATATGCACTGTCGTGCAGCCAATCCTCTACCACTACTATGCGACGGGAAATGTCCGCAAAGCGGGAATACCATATCGAGGGCATTGGAACAACGACGTTGAAGAGTGGAATTATAATTTTCTCCCTCAATTTTTGCGTACCATAATTGCACGCCCAGACCTGGCTGAACGCGTGAAAAGCTTGCAAATTATCTTGGGCAAGGAACAGTTCTCAGAAAAACCACCCGAAGCGACGCATGCAGGCCACTCAGACACCATGAATCTGCTGTTGAATATAGCAAAGGAACGGCACTTGTTGCCTTGGAGGTTGAGAAAAGATAATCTTGGAAGGTACTCCGTCGACACACCGCTCGACCTCGAGGAGCTCTTTTTGGTCGGCCTGCAGTGCACAAATAAGGTTCACACTTTACTTGTCGCTTGGCCATATGGTTTCGAAGAGAATCTGAAAATGCCCGATGAAAATAAATGGCCACTGCCTCCTTTATTGACATTTCCCTCGCTCAAAACTTTCGGTCTTATAAGAGCCTCAGAAGATTTCTGGGTTGGTGACAGAGGCGTCTTCTTCAACGCTGCGTTCAACGTCGACACCTTGTATGTATGCGACGGTGGCGGCTGGTCAATGGGGGACCATTACCAAGATATCCTGATCTCTGCAGAACCAAGGAGAACTAACTCCCATATCGACTGTGAACTTCTCGGTCTCTTAAGACTACGCAAATTAGCGCTAAACAGTCTTACCCCGACAGCCTTTATGGACCTGATGTTTTCACTCACCGACGGCATCGAAGAATTGGAAGCAGAACAGAACGAAAAGTTCCCCGGTATTGAAGATTTAGAATACTACTGGACTACGTGGGATAGCCGCGGCGATTCTTTCGACTGGGCCCTGCAACTGTTGTCAAAGACGCTTAAGCGGCTATGTCTCAGCTATATTCAGCCTTCCAAATTTGAAGATATCGACCGAGACTGCAAATGGGACCCGGAGGATGAATACGAATATCGCTCAAAGGAGCCGAACTACGATCCCATTTCGTCCCTTTCCATGTTCCCCCTTCTCGTCGAAATCACTATAGATCTGCGCTCCATCTACCGGGAGACCGACCCCGAGGTACCTGACCGACTCGTCTCCTTCCTTCCTCCTGTGGTAGAGCGTCTTCGCATTACTTACGCTTTTCGTGAGATCACGAAGGAACTACGCCAACTTGGAGCACAGGCGCCTGGGGACTTTCCACACCTGAAGGCTGTTGTTGTCGGCATTCCGTACAAGACTGAAACAATGTGTCATGAAGGACTCAAGAATATGAAAGCGTCGGGTGTGGACGATCTTTTCGAGAGTCATGGTGTGAATTTCTCTTGGACAGTTGATTTCATGGGAGCGGATTTGAGGAAGATGGTTCCAGGGATGTCTGTAGGGTTACCATTAGTACCGCTGCCAGGAATAGAGGAGCGTAATTGATTGGGACTCTTCCACGGTTAATGATGGAGATGATACCTCTAAATCTAAGATCCGTTTTACATTCTCAGATCCCGATCATCCTGATGACAAGCGCGATGCGCCATGGTACGCGGGGCCAAACGGCGATATGGGAAGATATGTTTCTGACGGCGTTTCTGGTGGCAATTGGTGCGTGACCGACGCGGATTGGCATCAAGAGGATGAGACCTGGAGAAGAACGGTTACTTCTATATTCATGAAAACTTTCAAAGGCGCGATATTAACTGACCTGTGGGATCTTTCTAAATGTAATACAATAGAAAATTTCGTATAGAAGATTGGTTACCGCTACGGATAGCGCATTTCGGAGTTGCTGTATTAGAATCGTCAAGGAAGGCACCAATGCATTTGTTTCTTGAGACACCCCTCAAAGCGTTCACTAAGCAGAACACTATAGAAATTTTGTAATTAACTTTTATTTGCGTTTCAGCGCGTAATTGCAAGTACGTTATCTTAAAGATCTGAATATTTCTTGGTACACCGTGTTTCTCATAAGTGACGTCGAAACTTCTTGATCGTTCACACTACAGCCCCAGCTTATCCGTAAAAGAGGGAGATTTTGATTGCCAACATTTGGTCCATGAGGCTGCAGGCGCTATCAGTATTAGAAGCTTAAAAGAAGCTGACGAGCACATTAATAGGGAGGTTACCTACGTACAATCACTAGCTTTTCCTTCTTTACTATAAGTTTACGCGGGACACGTAACGGCCTAATTCATACATCTATCCACTGTGTGAAATCTGTTTCAAATCTGGTCTTAAAGTAGGGAGATTTGGAATATGCACGACTCATAAAAGTAGAGCACGTGACTTGGCGCCAAGAAAATTTAGCTCCGTTCATAAAAGTGGACTCTGAACTTTGTCAAATAATGAGAAGAAGCCTCTACATGACCAAAATCCAGGATACAAGATGGCTACTGTATTGGAATGTAACACTGCTCACTATGTATTCGAACAACAGCATGCGGTAAGGGTTCAATAGGAATCTAGTCGAGTTTCTTCGGTCAATGCAACGGTTGACGCAACATGCGCAACGCAAAGAGAGCCCCAACTTGGGTAGCGTACGTGACACAACAGATTCTCATGCGTAAGCGAGCCCAAGATCTCAGATTGGCGCAGATGATCACGTGATCTAGGATTGAAGGCTTGTGAAAATGTACCTGGGGGTCTTATAGCCCTAGTACGTTTTCGAGTCGTACTCGGCTAACTGTACGATCTGCCTCGCGTGGTAGCGCACGTGGCGTTGGGCAAGATGTAAGCTAAGCTGACGATTCATATCTTTTAGCGTACATGTGGTCCGGTCGCGCCGCGTCTTGGTTGCCTCAGTTGGGCATATTTGTCTTACCCGACGCAAAAACTATCGAATGGCGGAAAAGCGGCTTACTTGGGGGCCGTGCAAGCACATGGCATGAAGCGCCACTTCCGGTGCTGACTGTTGGAATCTAGATGGCCTGCGGGCAATCATGCAAGGCTCGGTCGCTCACGAAGCATTTCCGAGTACTTGAGGCTGCTGTCGCCTGCTTCGACCGTCCAGCTGTCGAGCTTCTATCACTTGTTGTAATGGACCTTTTTAAGCCAGTACGTGCTGGCATTGTGACCGCTGCCCTCTGTTTCTTCGCGTTGACTGGTGAGGCTGCTTGCGCCGATCCTGTCTTTGGGAAGCCGGCCACGTACGACTATGTTGGTATGCTTTTTTCCTCTCCACATGCAATCATGTTTCTGATGCTTCCCGAACAGTAATCGGGGGCGGTACAGCCGGCTTGGCCGTCGCGTCGCGTTTGTCCGCGGTCGCGACAGTAGCTGTCATTGAAGCTGGCGGTTTCTACGAGCAGGACAACGGAAACCTCAGCACCGTGCCTGGATACGCCCAAAATATACCATTCCTGGATACCACACCATCGTATCCCCATAACTCGGCCATGGACTGGGATTATCTTAGTGTGCCCCAAACGCAAGCCGGCAACCGGGTGATTCATTATGCTCAAGGCAAGACGCTTGGCGGCTCATCTGCCATCAATACCCTCGCCTACCATAGGGCTACAGTCGGAGCGTATAGCAAGTGGGCAGATCTAGTCGGTGACACCAGTTACACATGGTCTAACGTTCTTCCCTACTTCAAGAAATCTGCCACCCTCACGGCTCCCAATTTCGCTAAGCGCAACACCCCCAATGCGACTTTCAGCTATGACAAATCGGTTTGGGACAACTCTTCCAAGGGTCCATTGCAGGTTTCTTGGGCTCAGTGGCAAGACCCCACTATCACCTGGCTCGCTCAAGGCATTCGCTCTCTCGGGCTGGCTATGAGTAGCCTTGGCTTCAACAGTGGAATCCTTGCTGGTTTCAGTGCCTACGTCACCACCACTGTTGACCCTCGCGATGCAACGCGCTCATCCTCGCGAACGAGCTACATGGAAACCGTCGGCATCCCGGCCGGTCTCAAGGTCTATCACCACACGACTGCCCGAAAAATTCTGTTTAAGGGATCTACTGCAACAGGAGTCAGCGTGGTCACCGACGGGACGACCTACACGCTGAGTGCGAAAAAGGAGATCGTTCTTTCCGCTGGTGTGTTTGGGTCCCCTAAATTGCTCCTTGTTTCAGGCATCGGCCCTGCAGCAACACTCAAGTCTTTGGGAATCACTGTAGTCTCCAATCTTGCCGGTGTGGGCCAGAACCTTTGGGATCAACTATACTTCCAAGTTATCAACATCGTCAGCACACCCAGCGGGCCGCAAGAAGCTGCTGCAAATCCTGCGTTGGTAGAAAAGCAGTATCGTGAGCAACAATGGGGACCCCTCAGCTCCATCTCGGCATACATCTCGTTTGAGAAGATTCCCTCCTCACTCCGCAGCGCCTTTTCCAGTGCTACTACCACCGCACTATCCTGGTTTCCGTCTGACTGGCCTGAAGTTGAGTACGTTGCTGGAGCCGTTGCTTCGGGCGGTGCCACTTTAGGCGTCATGTCCTCTTGTCTTACTGCGCCCTTGTCTCGCGGCAGCGTCACTATCAAATCCTCTGATCCTAGTCAACCCCCTGTCATTGACCTCGGCTGGTTTACAAATCCGGCTGACGGAGAGGTGGCAGTTGCAGGCCTGAAGCGCGCGCGAGAAGCTTGGTCTAATATCTCATCTATAATTGTAGGTGAAGAAGTTGCACCTGGAACTGCAGTACAGTCTGATGCACAGATCCTGGATTATATCAAGAACTCTGCGACACAGATTTGGCACGCGGGTGCCACTTGTTCGATGGGTAAAAAAGGTGATACAAAGGCCGTTGTGGACTCGAACGCTAAGGTGTTTGGAGTGACCGGTCTTAGGGTTGTAGATGCGAGTGCGTTCCCGCTGATGGTACCGGGGCACCCGCAGGCTACGGTGTACATGTTGGCGGAAAAAATTGCTGATGCCATCATCAAGCGCAAATAGTCTATAAATAGTTCTTGTGATAATTTTACTGCGGAATCTGATCTTCCCAATCCAAACCCTTCTTTTGCAAGCATCGGCGTCGCACGCACAAGGTCTTCAGTTATGGAGCACTCAATAACAAGTGATAGCATAGACAACTTTGATTACGGGCTCCCTTGCCTGTTGGAATCATCAGAAGCAGCGATACTTGGAAAGTCTAAGTGGGAGCTACATTGTGTGAAGGTACTGGGTAGGATTAAGGTATCTCGCAAAACTAATCTTAAAGCCTCTATAATCGTCGCACCAAAAAAATCATTTACTACAGTGTCATGATGATCTCGCCATCAACTCTCTCAACACCATATCTATCCGTCTCCAGACTCCAGGTCAGATTGCCGGTGGCATAGTGCTTACACCCATCGACGAATTGCTTAGCATGCGCCCTTAGGTTTTCGTCTTCTGTCTCGTAGCGTTGAAATAGCGACGCAGCTGCTGTGTCGAGATTGTCAATCTCTGCCGCTATGAAAGTGACAACCTCATCGACCGCCTTCTGGATATCCCCAACATGGTGAAAAATGATGGGAACCAGACTATCGATAGCATCACGCTTGATCTCCTTCTTGAGACTCAACAGATCATTCGTGGCGCTGATGATCGTGTTCGTGTGCTGGATGATGTTCTTGACATCCTGGTCCGCGTAGAATCCCATCGGCAGATGCATGTTCCCCCAGCTGAACTCGTTGAGCGCCAGACATACAGTCACCGCGCTGCTACCTAGACGATAATGCCAGAACTCATCGATGCTCGGGATCGTGCCCGAAAGACGCAGTCGTTGCTCGCGTTCCGACATTTCCATGAAGAACCGCATTTCCTCGTACACCATCTTGTTCTGCTCGAGTGTGTACACGTCTCTGCATGCCTCGCCGATAGGCGCGAAATTGAGAATAATACGGTTGGTGACTTTGGGCGCCACCGAGTCGATGCCTAACGTGTACCGGACGTAGGCTAGAGTTTGCTCGCGGTAGATTTGCGCAGCCCCAAACTCGTCCCACATGGTGCCGTCGTTGAGATCGATTTCATCGTCCCAGGTGAAAAGCCAGACTGCCAGATACGTGACTATCTTGAGTCTGTCGAATTTGGCCTGCGGCCACCATGTGGCGCCAAAGAGGCCGAAGTCTGAGCGTTGTAGAGCGGCGAGGACTTTGCCTTGGGGGAGAGTGCTGCAGAGTGTGAGTGATGGCTTAGATGTTGGTGAGTGTGGGGAACTTACTCATCGAGCCATTCTCTAATGTCTGCTCGCATGAGGTTTATGTATGGGTTCGTCTTTGTGGGCCAGTGCTTAGAAAGTGGTGCTAGGTCCGGAATGCGGATTGTTTGACCGCGTACTGAGGCAAGTAATGCCCTTCTTTCAGCTTGGTGTCCGATAGTAACATTGTTGGAGGAGGCTTCGCCACGCAATTTCGATGAAGTACTAAAGGATGGGAAGGATGTGAGGTGGGGTTTCGCAGCTGCGATAGCTTGAGCCATTTCGGTGGCGATATTCAAAATAGACAAAAATGCAATAGAGTTTCTATGAGGGTAGACTATTAAATGGGTATTAGGTAGCGTTGTAGTATGGCCTTGTGAAAGTGGCAGGATAAGTAGTGTGTGTAAGTTCTTGGGGTACCTTATCGTACACCAACCGAGACATACTCTACTCAGCAGCCTTAGATCTTCCAGGGAGCCGTGCTGCCTTGACTGGACTGCCCCTGGAGTTCTGGGAGCCTGCGGTGAGCTTGTTCCCGAAGCGACCCCGAAGTTCCAGAACTGTCAGTCCGGGCGCGAAAGAGACCGCAGCCATAAGGCGCTATCATAGCCTCTAGTACGGTCGGTATTGTACATGTGCCAGCGACATACGCTAAAAACGAGCGATGCGAAGTGCTTATGCCATAGTATCCCCGACATAGCCATCAAGACTGATGATTCGTTAGCTAGACTGCAAGGGTATGTACGGCCTGTGATTGTGGGCCATGTAGATCAAGCTGGTAGCAGCCTGTCAGATACTGGAATAGTTGTGGAAAATGGAAAGTAGAACTGGATGAGTGTTCTATTGTCTCTGACTTTCTCTGGCGTAACCTTGTACAACAACACCCCATATCTCCCATAACGCTGTAGTTTTGGACTCCGTGGAACGATAATCACAATACCTCAAGATATCAATGTGGCCAAAAACGATCAAGGCCTTGTTATCAAGGCCGTGAAAAGGGTTGTCGATTTGTCAAAGACGCCACCTTTCTCGGCGACAAGTGATTCCAAAGCCGACTTTGGCCGACTTAGCTCTTTGCAGTTGTTAAATTCTCAATTGCCTCACGGGCCTTGGTAGGTATTGCCGGTTATGCACAATATTGAGGCAGCACCGCACCACGTGAAGTGGTACCGATGACAGACGTAAGAAATTGGTCGAATGCGTTGACCACCTTCCGTATTCGACCGAGCCGATCAATAGCGCGCTTACGAGGCCTAGAGACCCACCACCCTTCGCCTCTAGTACGGGTACGTGCGCAGCTTACATGTTGGCGTTTACGTCGCTTACGAGCATCTGGTTCAAGGGTGTGGGCAAAGGCGCTCTGTGCGGCCTTTGGGGACTGCATTGGCCAGTGAATAAGCATGATGTGCGATCGTATCTGCGCCCAGATAGCTGGCCCATTGCCACCCGATCGTGGGGACGTGCATGCAACTCATCCAATAATCCGCGCCGCAGAGGCCTTGCCTAGATGCAAGGACGCAGATTGCAGGCCTTTCATTTTTGTACTACGATTGGCGGCAATGTAGCCATTAGTGCAACACATGGACAGGGGACTGATCGGTTGTCGTGTAAATCACCATTGCCAGTACACCCGCCAGAACCAACACGTATGGAATCCCTGGCTTATATATCTTTCTGTAAGGCCTAGATGTCTTAGCGTCAATAGTAGCCTACTTTATCCCTGGTGTGGGCGTCCTGCCATACATATGTACGCTGCATGCTGACACAGCTGATGGCAGCAAGCCTTCGTACGATGGTCGATGCCCTCAGCCCTCGCTTTACAAGTCCGACTGATGCCGTCCAAGCACTGTTAGCTTCAACAGATGTCCCGGTGCCAGGCACTCCCTAGGATGTGCAACGTATGTAATAGGTAGTTGAACCAAGTGTCACCTATGCTTGATTTCTCGTGTCGCTGCTGAACCTCTTCCAACGTTTCTCGAAGTCTTTCTTTCCTTTCAGACCGTAGCCTGCTTGACTCATGGCAGAAGCACTACCTCCAATGCCCGCTACTGGGCCCAATGAGCTGACATCTTATGGTGTCCGCACGATTGTCATCACAGTCGTCTTCTCTACACTTGCAACATTTTCAGTAGTCGGACGATTTTGGTCAAGATATTTGACAGCATTCAAGCCCGTGCTTGAGGATTGGCTGATCGTCGCAGCGTTAATATTCACCTGGGCATACGCGGCTGGGAACATTGTTTGTAGGTTTCTAATCTTTGTTTTGGAGTGACAATCACGACCGGCTACTAACAGAGCTTGTAGTCTCCTACAATGGCTTGGGCGTGCAAGCCGCCTCTCTCATCGTTGCGGGACGCAATAACCAGCTTCAAAACCAACTCAAACTCCTCATCGCCAACCAAGTGACTTACGCCATTGCTCTCGGTCTCGTCAAATGTTCGCTCCTCCTCTCTCTTGTCCGAATCTTCCACGTCTTCAAAGCTTTTCGCCTCGTCGCCTACCTCGCTATGACCTTGTGCGTTTGCTGGGCTCTTCAGACCATCCTTATCGCCTTCCTCATCTGCCGCCCCATCTCCTACAACTGGGACCAAGTGAACCAGACCGGGACATGCGGCGATCTCACCGCTGCATATGTCTCAATCGGCATAGTCGACGTCATCACCGACATCATCATCTTCATCCTCCCCTTGCCTCTTATCAACAAACTCAAGATGCGCCGGTCATCCAAGTTCGCAACTATGGGCCTCTTCGCTCTCGGCCTCTTCACTGTGGCCTCAGGCGCTGCCCGCACCGGCATGATCTATCACACGCGCTTCGATCCTACAGATCCCGAAGGTCCCACCATGAACCTCATCTGGGCAGCTGTCGAGCCGTGCGTTGCCATCATTGTGGCGTCTTTACTTGTCACGAAGCCGCTCTTCGTCTTCGCTTCCGCAAAATGCTCGTCCTTGTTCTCCTCGCTTCCCTATGCGTCTGGATGGTCGTCTAAAGGCACCACGAAGGGAAGCAATGTTTCAAACACGATTGGGTCGGCACCGATGAAGGGCAAAGCCGGATTTAGCAAGCATAGAAACACAGAGAGCGAAGAGGAACTGCGGAATCTGGAGCATGGAAAAATCTGGCAGACGACTGAGGTCCATGTCGATGGGTACGAGGCTACTGCAGCGCCAAGCAGGGGAGAAAACTCTGCGACGTATCCCAAGATCTCTGTATGAGCTTGGTAAGAGCGAAGGAGTACTTGCCGTGGTTGGGTAAAGAGATCTGTTTTGAATGCTTTGCGTTATACCCTGTTAGATATGGTTGCGGAATACAAAACCGTTGTTGTTTTTCAATATGCATTCACACTTCGGACTACCTGAGGCAAACTTGTGCAGTGAAGTGGTCCCGGCCATTCGTACGAAACTTCAATAATGGGGATGGGACGGGAGCAGGATAGCTCTATTTCTCGCTTGACAGATCAAGTTGTTGTTGGGTTAGGTTTGGACCCGGCGGGTCAACTTTAGACTCCAAAGTGGAGTTAAGCACTTAACCCTATATAGTTGCTAATCTGTAGTTCTGTATAGCTCTGCTCGCTAACAGTATCCTTTAAAGTTATTGCGAATATATAACTTAGTATGAATAGTAAGGAGTTATGCCTCAATAATTAACGTAGAAGTTGAACATTTCAAGTTTAGAAGACACAGAGTTGTAACGGATTTAATCAATTACTCTTAAAGCTAAGAATAATTTAAGTCACAATGGCCATCTAAAGTAATTTGTAGTACTTTACAGCCTATGCAGGCACTGGCCCGTGTGATAGAAATGCGATTGCGGTTCCTAAGCGACGATCACTGTATCGAGAAGCCTAGCTATCTCGATACATATACTTCCATCCGCCTGATGGCGAGCTTGACACAGAACATGGTCATCACACTACGTTGCAATTATCCCGTAGATCGGCTCACAAAATAATCGTGTACCAGTCATACAGTTGGTGTTGCCATGGAGTATTTTTTCCGAGAAAATTCAAATTTCCTACCTATGTGTACTATCGCAGATCGTGTCGCGGGTTTTCTTTAGACATGATCTGACTAATGTCACGAAGCGGCTGACTAAAAGTGTTCATTCAAGAACAGCCTGAGTGATCTCCCACCTGTTGCCATGGACACTCACAAATGGTGCGGTAACACGTTTAGACAATCAAGTCCGGAAACAAAGATACCGGGCAAAGTCAAGATCATATCCGACAAGCGCGCGATGCAGATTTATAAGAAACGTCAAAGATTGATCAACCATAGTTCCCTGAAGGTATTCTGAGTAACCTGAGTATAGCAAGCCCTAAACACAGGCGTCAGGTACTTGAAAATGTTGAGCCGAGGATAGCAGTACCCCGCGACTGATCAACTTGAGCGTCAAATAGTTGGGAAGGATCATTTGAGCACGGCAGTACTTCGCAATCAGTTGGTCTGAGCGCTGGGTAGTTTGGAAAAAGTAGTCATTATCGATTAGGCACGGCAAGCAACATTTCTACAATGGATAATGTTACAGGAATACGGTCTACTCCCTCACCTTTGTAATCCTGACCTTCACTCCTTTGGTGTTTGGGTCTACTTCGCCAATGAAGCAATCTCTTACAATCTTCACGTCCCTCTCATATATCGTATCCACCAATTCCAGCTCGAACTTCCTCACCACAGCCGCCATAGTCATAAGCATCATAGTCGTCGCAAAGTTATACCCCAAACACATTCTATGTCCCCTGTGGAATGGAACGTAGTACTTGTCTTTTGCGGGGTTAATCTTCCCGTTTGTATCTAGCCAGCGTGAGGGGTCGAAAGTGTGCGGATATGGGTAGAAAATAGGGTCGTGAAGAAGGTGACGGAGTGACATGCCAACCGGGGTGCCAGGAGCAATGACCCATTCCTTGTAGCGTAGTGTCTCGGTAGGGCATATGACTTCAAGGCGCGAGGTGGATATTGCTTGGAAACGTAGAGTCTCTTTCATTACGGCGTTGAGGTAGGGGAGATCTTCAAAGACTTGCATTCCTGGCATGGCGTTAGGGTCAGGGATTGCGGCGTCGAGCTCTTTACGCAATTCATTCAAAACTGGGAGATTGTTGAGGAGGTAGAAGGTGCAATTTGTCATTGTTCGGGCTGCAGGATCGCCGCCGCCGAAGATAGCGGTGAATGCATCGTGGTCGAGACGGGTAACGGACTTCTCAGGCTTAGGTAGAGAAGAGTTGAGAATGCATTCGAAGACCGTGGCAGGGCGGGTCTCAGGACTTCCGTCCCAGATGGTAGTTTTACCAGATTCAGTTTCCATGGCAGCGACGCGTTTGCATGCTTCAACGGCTTCACGCTGCATTCTGCTATGCAATCGGATCGAGGGTGCGAAAACAGGGTATAGGATCTTTACGAGCCACTCTGGGCATGGGAGCAGCCACTGAGCTACGTAGGGATACTGCTTAAAGAATGGAGATACAGCTGCGATGGCCTTTACGGTAAGCAGCCAGTCGTGTGCTTCCTTGGAAGAGTCGTGGAGGCCGATGGTATGGCCGAAAGCGTACTGAGAGACAATTTCAGTGGCCGTGGAGAGGTAGTCGACACGAACATCCCTCACTTCCCCTTTATCGGAGGCCTTGGCAAAGCGCTCGCAGAAGGAGTCGATTTCACTTCGCAAAATCGGCTCTGCGGTGCGGTATACGCGGCGCGAGAAGTAGGTCGCGAGTGGTGCTTTCCGGGCACGATGAATTTCGTGCTTGACTGTACCGAAAACTGCAAGATGTATGAGCATGCGCATAACAGCAGCATTTTGATCCACTACTGACTCCCTTGTGGCGTTCCTGCAAAAAGGCACGATGGGGGAAATTTATCCCTTATTGCAGTTCCAGCACGGTATATAGTATCGTAGAACTCGGCATCATTGATGTGCAGTTCATCAGGATTGATTCTCACGATTGGCCCGTATATCTTGTGGAGTCGGTCGGTCTCGAACATGAACTGGCCACCCGACCCTTTCAAAATATCAAAGTAAAACTCGTACCATCTTGTCGCTGCAGCTAATTTGGGCCCAGGAAATTTTGCAAGAGGATGGAAGTAGAGACGATAGACCGCAAGGCCAATGCCATAGAAAGTTAAGAATACGGGAAGGGCGAGCAGCGATTCCGTAAGGGTTGGGGCAAACATCGTGACGACGGCGACCCAAGGCTCTGGGTTACACTGAAATCCATGATGCTAGCTGTCCTACCTCTTTTATTGGCGATGTCTGATGGATCGGCGTGTCCGAATCTGTATGCATCTGCGGCAGGGTTGCACGGCTGACACTCAATAAAGCTTGTCGGGCACCGAATGCGAGAAGACAAGGTACCAGGGCGGCGAGTATTGGGTGAAACAGGTCTAGAAACCTGTAGGACTGACAGCGTAAGCGGACCCCAATTTAATATGTGGGTGTAATCGCCGATAGCCAAGAACGGCTAGGTCACATCTTTGGTGATTCGCATGGGCCACCGCCAGCAGTTCGATCGCGACGCACAAACAAAGGAGCTTTCTGTTTAACTATTGCTTAATAGTCGGGAACAATAACGAGGCAAGTCAGAACTGCCTCCTCAAATATCTCGCTCACCTTATCTCTTATCCTACGTTCTCAAACGAAATCATGGCAGACATCATCATCGTTGGCGGTGGTATCGGGGGCGTAGTGCTTGCCTCGAGGCTGCATGAACGCAAACCTGAGCTTTCGATCACCTTGATCGAGGCAGGTCCTGATGTCACTGGAAAACCGCATATCTCCAACCCTGCTGAAGCGGCATTGCTGCACTTCTCAGATCTTGATTACAAGTTCTTTACGGCTCCTCAGAAACACCTAGGTGAAACTCCAAAGTACAACTGTGCTATTAAGGGTCTCTCTGGGGGTACCATTATCAACACTGGAGGTTGGATTCGTGGAGATAAAACTGACTATGACGAATGGGCAAAGGATGTCAAGGACGACAGATGGAGCTATAACGGCCTTCTTCCCTACTTCAAGCGGTCTGAGAAACACTTCGATCCAAAAGGCGACCCTACTCAGCATGGTTTTGATGGTCCCGTTGTCACTGCCTCAGTCACCTCGTCTGGCCGGATATTCCCGCTGCGCGAGCCTGTCCTGAAGCTGTGGCAGAATCTTGGACTGGAGTATGTCCAAGACGCGAATAATGGTCACCCTCAAGGTATTACCGATCTAGTTGAGAACTGGAACGATGGAAAGCGACAGATTGTCAGTGAGACATATTCGCTTACTGGAGTGAACGTTCTTACTAATAAAACGGTGCACCGCGTTCTCATCAACAACGAAAAGGTTGCTTTTGGTGTTGAGCTTGTCAATGGCGAGAGACTTACTGTCAAGGAGGGGGGCCAAGTTGTCGTGTCCTCAGGCGCATATGGAACTCCGAAAGTCCTTCAGCTTTCTGGTATTGGAGACCCAACCGAGCTCTCTAAGCATGGCATCACCACAGTTGTTGATCTACCCGCAGTTGGCACCAATCTGTTTGACCACCTTATGCTTTTTCGATACTGGAAGTTGCGACACCCAGAACAGGGACTTGCTCTTGGATCACCTAAGTTTGGCGGCCCCAATTACGAGAAGGGGGGACCGGTTGACTGGCTGGTTACAGTACCAATCCCAACCGAACCTTACAAGACCGCTCTTGAGAAAGACGTGGGGTCAGTATCAGACGACAATGCTCTTCTTCAGAACCGTAGCCATCTCGAGATGAACCTCCTATACGCTGCCATAGGTGCCGAAGCTCAAGGCCTCACTATCCCTATGGACGGTAACTCTATTATGACCTTCTATATGGGCTGCTTGCCAACATCTCGAGGATCAGTTACACTTAGCTCGAGTGATCCTGAGGCTCCTCCAGTTATTGACCCCAACTACTACGCTACGGAGGCTGACAAGCACGTCATGCGCGAAGGCTTCCGCATGCATACGAAGCTTATGTTCGACACACCTGAAGGAAAAGACCTTGTCGTGGAGGAGTACACACCTGCTGGCCATGAAGTTGCCGGCCTTGATGCATCGAATGAGCTGATTGACAAACGTATCGCATTAGGTGGCTCTACAGTGTTTCATCCTGCGGGTACCGCCGCGATGGGCAAGGTGGTGGATCCGTCGCTCAAGGTGTATGGCGTGAAGGGTCTTCGTGTTGTGGATGCCAGTATTGTAAGATCTTATCTGGTGAACTGAAGTCTTGCTACATTAGCTAACACTAATCCCAGATTCCCAAACCTATCGCTTCGCACACCCAAGTCGCCGTCTACGCGATTGCCGAGCAGGCCGCCGACATCGTGCTCAGTGAGCTTTGAAGTGCTCTTCGTGAGTCTCAGAATGACAGAAAAGGAAAGGATTGATCGTGCACACAGTGATGATATCCGAAAGGAAACAGGAATGATAAATCTGGATAAGAAGTTCTCTCAAAATAACCCACTCACTATGTGGAGCTCTTTCTAAAAGTCGAAAGATCCTATAGAATTACTACAACAATGCCTAAGAACAACGACTTTTACCATCGAGAACTGATGTCTTTTAATTTTTTCCTTATGCTAATTTACATCCTATTCTCTGCTTACATGTTAAACGATGTTCGCGCGGCTTCTGGGGCTACTCCTGATGCTAGCAGCTATCTGGCTGTAGCTGCTTCTGATTCTTGTAAAAGGCTCGTAATGCGTCGGAAAAGTGTGAATATAAACATTTTGATGGTGTTGCTGTTTCACCACACGAACAAATGAGGACAGGCTGAACGGGCTGCAGAACCTTGCTGTTCCCTGGCATTCTCCTTGATTGTTCTTCATGGTTCCCAAAGACTCACGACCATGGGTTCGGTCTGCGTGACTGCGTTTGCAGGGTTACAGTCGAAGGATTCAGCGGCGTCTATATTGTCTACATCAAGAGATCGAAGCGAGGAGAGCACGAGCGCTAGCTAACGCATCCGAAGGAGCTCGTTTTTATCAGTTAATCCCTGACACCGAACACCTTGATATCACCGAAACTCACTTTCAATGTACAATTCCGATTTCTGTTACAGGTCGCAGTGGATATTATCTGATCTGAATCAGCCTCCTACTCTTGATGTAGCGTCGACTAGCTCTCACGTAAGTTGCATGCATGCACCAGCTTGAACATAATTCACATCAGTCTGCATTTGGACTAGCTGCACGTATGCCGAGGAATCGTACGTCAGATCACCGGTACCTCCAGGAGGTCGAGCTTACGCATATGCCACATCCTGGTGTACATGCGCATTCAATCTAGGCTATTCCCTAATCGTGACTAATGCCCGGGATTTGTGTCGATTTGGACACCTTTGTCTAACCTTCGCGGGTCATCGCTTACATGCGGGTCATTGCTTACATACATTCAATAACAAATCTCTGTCTTTAGTATTGCAGCCACATCGCTCTCGCCGCGAATAGAAGGATTCAAAGCGCGTGGCGCAGTGGTCGTGAAAGCTCCCAAGGCAGATTTTGATGGCGGCTATGTCTTTGGGGTAACTAGTTGTCAGATCTATTAGGCGAAGTAGTTTATGCCCCATTCATGGTTACGTCACCTTTATGTTGTTTAGGTACATATATCTAGTATAGAAAGGAAATGAGTGCTGCATGGAGGTATAGCGAATCTTGTCCATGATGCATTTCTCTTTTTTATTGGCGCTGACGGCTGCCCTCGCGGAAGCAACATCATCCAGCTATCGCGAGCCTGCGAACTTCAATCCTAGACAGGCTCTTGCGAATCGTGGTTTCAACGTGAAGCAATTAGCGAATTTCTTTGACAGCAACTACAATGCCTCCAGCGGGGATTGTGCAGCAGCAGTAAGCCTTTACTCAGTTTTGTCTAATAGAGGCGAACGTCCGAAGGAAATGCAAGGTTTCCATGCGACTAATTCGTGTTCAGGCCTCTATTCTTCATAGCCTTTACCCTAACCAAACGATAGCCCAAAACACCCCAGAAGAACAGGAGTGGGGCTTGGGATATTGGTCAGCGATTCAAGAGGATGTGACTCCACTTGTTGTTTTCCAACCTACCCAGGCTGACGAAGTTAGCACCGCGATCCTTGTGTCTCGATGGACGCAGTGTAAATTTGCGGTGAAAAGTGGAGGACACGCTTCCATGAAAGGCGCTTCCAACATTGACAATGGGGTTACAATTGATTTGAAGAACCTCAAGAACATCCAACCAAGCCAGGATAAGAAGATTGTAAGGTTAGGCTCAGGTCTAAGATGGGGCGATGTGTATACGGAGCTGGCCAAGCATGGAATCCAAGTTAATGGTGCGAGAGGTTCCGATGTTGGTGTTGGTGGATTCACAACCGGGGGTGAGTCTCAACCATTAATCGCCATACAAAGTATCAAACTCTAAACGTTGACCCTAGGCGGTATTTCCTACTTCGCGAACAAATATGGCTGGGGCTGCGACAATGTCGTCAACTACGAAGTGGTCACAGCAGCTGGGCAGATCCTCAATGTCAACCGAGCCTCCTATCCAGATCTATACAAGGCTTTACGAGGTGGCGGTCCCAACTTCGGAATCGTGACTCGGTTCGACCTCGAGGCATTTCCGCAAGGGGACATATTCTCTGGTAGCCTCATTTACTCCTACGATGAGCGTGCCAAAGTCATCCCAGCTTTCTCTAAATTCGCATACAGTACCGATACTAAGGTACACACATGGATGTTCGTTCTGAACATAGGCGGCCAGAAAGTGTTTAGTGTGCTGAACATGTATTCCGATCCTATTGTCGATCCCCCAGTATTCAAGGAAATGCGCTCGATTCCACATATCAGCAGCGATACTGCAGTCCGTTCCCTCGTCAACATGACTGATCAGATTGCCAGCCAAGGACCTGCAGGATCCCGAGATATGTTCTGGACCCACACTTTCAAGATGGACGAGGATTTCATAGCTTGGTTCGTGGATATGTTCTACGCAGAGACGGAATCGATACAAGGGAAGTACGAGGGTTTGAATGCACTACCCCTGGTCCAATTCCTGACGCGCACGAATCTGAAGCGCTGGGCTCGGAATGGAGGTAACTCCTTACCACTCAGAGCCGAAGGTGGTCCCTACGTCAACATTATCTTTGCTTTGATGTGGAAGAACGAGTCAGATGACAACGTCTTGATTTCTACAATTGCAAGGGTGATGAATAAGGCAAAAGCGGAAGGTATTAGGAGAGGTTTGTTCGAGGAGTACGTCTATATGAACTATGGGAGCGAATATCAAGACGTGTTGAAGAGCTACGGGAGCAAAAATAGGGCGGGATTGAAAAGCGTAGCAGAGAAGTATGATCCTAAGGGCGTGTTCCAGAAGTTAAGGCCGGGGTACTTTACCTTTAACGGCGCTCCACGAACAGATGGCCCTGGGATAGAGTCTTAGTTCATCTTCAATGTCGAGTAATGAACAACATGTCTATTTGTGATGAGCAGATCACGTGATAGATCAGGACCCAGTGTCAACTTTGTATGTGAGGTCTTTATCATTATTTGAGGGATCCATGACACAGACTACGATTATGATAATACACAACATCCCAGGACTCTTGGACAGAAAGCGGCGCGATAGGCAGCCGAAAAGAGATAGTACCTATAGAATGATGCCATATTATTTCTGTTCAAGCCTCGCATATCTCCTAGCAAAGTAACACAAGTGCCTCTAAGAGCTTCTGAAGGTTCATACCATGCGGGCGTCCAGAACCCAGTCCCCACATCTTATAACTTCAAGAGTGAAGACCCATCACAGCCGTTGCACGTTTCTATGCCTCAAAATCTACGCGTGGAGGGTCATAAAGCTCCAGCTCTTCTCTATCCTTGAAATGGCCTTTGAATTTATCTATTAATTTCTGTGCATGAGGCAGTCTGTCTTTGTTTTAATCGACCCCCCTTTACTTCTAACCTTGAGGGGTATGCGGTAATGCGCAGATCGACTACGGTAGCACTACGGATATAAGTCAAAAAATTGGTAAGCTAAACTGAAACAACTATCTGCCCTACATGGTCCTGAAAATATGTGACCAATGGAAGAGTATCCTCGTAAAGAGGCCGAGGGATACGAGAAAAAATATCCATTAGTCAAAACGTTGCAATCTTGGTCCCGCATTCCTCTACGCTCGATTCGTGTTTGATACCACATTCCTGATTGTGGGGCGCTTGTTGAATGTCATCCATAGCAACCATATTGACAGCAAAATCATCGTATTTTCATGTCCCCCGAGTTTCCAGTACATTATCGAAAAACGTGATAGGAGAGTAGAAGCCGGAAGGAAAATCTTATGCACCTCTTTGTTAGTTGCCATCGGCATGTCGGGGTGTGCTTCTCACATTGATTGTTGAACGTTCCGCCAAAGTCATTCAGAGGTATGGCATCAAAATCCGCCAGAAAGTCATAAGAAGCCGGACCGCTACCATCCTCGGCGGACACTTCTGTAATTCCAAGGACGATGCTTAGAGCTTTTGCTATCTTTCCAGCTTCCGCAGATGCTGTACTCATTTGGAGCCAAATCTTGTGCGAAGTCGTTAGGCGTTGTCGAATCTCTTCAGCCTTAGGTGACCACGTTGTCTGTCTGGAAGTCTCAGGCAATTCGAATTTATCGATGTCTTGAAGGTAGAGGCAGAGCACGCTCGTTGCGAGGAGTACATCCTGGTTGAGACGGGTGACCTTCCATCTGAGCTGATACAAACGGCCAAATGGCTGAGACTCTTCGTGAAGCATCTGTTGAAACGATAGAATCTTTAGTGCAGAATCTAAACAAATTCGCACCGATTCCCTGTCCCGCTCGTGAGGCTGTCGAATTGGGTAGCTTATCAAAGCTCTTCGGTACAGGAGGATGCGTGATTTGTAGTAGGTCATCTGCACACTTACCCGATGTATCACAAGGCTTGGGCTATCCGTGATGGGGTGTGGCATGGTTTCCCAGCGCAACACGGGCGGAATAGCACGATTGTGCACGTCTTCAAGAAGTGCGTCGGCCTTAATGACCTCGTCGTAGGAAGGGGGATTAATATCGGCATTGAAGTCGCAAATCAAGCCGAGAGCTGTTATCAGTCGCCCTTTCGCAATGAGAGGGAGCACCGGCGTCCATTCTGTTTCTGGCCTCGGCGGAGGCATTTCGCTCGTGTCCTCTTCGAAATCACAGTCGCGCAGATTACGGGGCAGTTTTGTATCAATGTACTTATCTGTGGCACTTCGAGGAAGGCCCATCTCTAAGGAGAGAGTGAGATCTAACTGAAGGATTATAGTCCAGACACGTCTGCGCATCTCAACCTGGAATGGAGATATGCCAGGGAAGTGATCTGGGTCCCGGTGATAGCCCATGCGCATTGCAAGATTGAGTATCATACTAATCAAAAGCCTGCCATCAGTCGCGTTATCTTTTAAGAGTACAAACTCTCCAGTAAGGACCGTTATGAGGGTTTCCAGGATATGTGGTCCTCCCATCGTATACCTGGCTAGAATAAGGCATTGAATGGCCTTCTCCCGGAAGGCATCCTTCATGGTAAGATATTCTACCTTGAGTGATTCGGCTCGTCCGTCGGTGACGTCAATGGTGAAGGTCTGCAACTGCGCAGCAATATACAACATTGAGAACATGAGACCAATCCAAGCGATGGAAGTTGCAGCCGGATCTTCCCAAAAGGCTTCGTACTAGTCAAATGTCAGACTGCTTGTAATCGGTCAGATTGGAAAGAACCCACCTCTCGAAGAAACTTCTTGCTATGGATAATATCTACAGAACACAGTCAATGCTTCTGAAAGCAGAAAGAAAGCCTGGGTGTACTGACATGGGGTGATAATGTATGAATCGAAGTGAAGGGCCATGAGGCGGTCAGCGACTAGACGAGGAGGAACAGCAGCCAGTATTTCATCTCGAGTTGCATGCCGATTTGGGCCATAAAACAAGTGTGAACCGGGTGGAGCTTTGCTATCAGTGACCAGGTCCTCCTTCAGTCCTTTGATTTTGGTAAGAATGGCCTCCCAATGGACACTCTGAACATAGCTGGTTCCAGACTCGCGCAATTTTAGGGTGCCAGGGTCTGTCGGAGATGTAGCTTCATCTTGGAGGTTTTTAGGTCTCCTGATCTCAGGTAACGCATCTGCGGGTGACAGCGAGCTTGGTCTTGGCGATGTCGATGCGGACGGACTTGGGAGTGATTGGCCTTTCATGAGCGTCACGACAAGGCTCTCTAGTTCAGAGATTCTGCCATGGAGGCTGGTAGACTGTCGCGGAGCAACAGACCGCTGAGAATCGGGCGTAGAAGAAGGTGCCGTCGCATAATTGCAGGAGTTGGTGAGGCCACGCCTTGAGCAAGCTCCGCATGGGTGGTGTCGGTCGCACCTCAGCCTTCAAAGTTAAGCATGCACGACTTTGAGATAACTATGGAGCACGTACTTTCGGTGTCTACAAGGGTCACAGGAAAGCTGAGCTTTGTCTCTGCGTCGATTTGGCGGCGGACGCGGACGTTGAGCATTGTCGGCCATGGTGTGACTGGAATTGAGGCGCTCGCGGAGCTCTCGAAAGCATTGACCCTCCGACCCTCCGCGTTGATCCTCCGCCCATGAACGATGCCCGCTCTTCTGACCCTCCGCGTTCGCTCACTCTCCGCGCTCCCTTGATACTGATCATATCTCCAGTCTGGCTCCGTATTTACGGGCCGTCTTGCGGATTTAGTAGTTGGCGCAATTAACTTTTGCGCAAAAAGCTATGGCCATGGCTCCTCCACGCGACCGTCTCCATCCAGACGTTGACCGTCCGCCTATCTTGCCTCGAATATATAGCAAGCAAGGCCTCGCACCAGCGAAAAAACACGCGACCAATCCTTGACAGCATATCATGGCGGTTGATTTGGAATCTGTGGAAGACGGCCATCACGATCAACAATCTAGCGAGCCTGACGAAAAAACAATCGAACAAGAGACAGAGGACAAAATTGTCGACTGGGATGGACCAGACGATCCCCAAAATCCGCTCAATTGGCCAGCATGGATTCGCATGACCCAGGTTGTCCTCTCCAGCACTTTCTTGCTCACTGCGTAAGGCAGTTCCTACGCTCCTTGGCGAAGCAAATCCCGTATTGACTAACACGCATATAGAAACCTCGCCGCGACGATGTTTGCACCTGGAGCTGCCTGGCTTGCTAAGGACTTCCATATCACGAGTTCCACCGTTATCAGTCTCACCGTGTCCATTTACCTTTGCGGCTTCGCCCTTGGGCCATTGTTCATTGCACCGCTATCCGAACTGTACGGGCGCCTTGTGATCTACCATACCTGCAATGTCATTTACATTGGCTTCATCATCGGATGTGCGCTGGGCAAAAACACCGGCATGTTTCTTGTTTTTCGATTCCTTGCTGGATGTGCTTCTTCAGGCCCGTTGACAGTTGGCGGAGGAACTGTCGCCGATGTGATCCCGCCAGCTCAGCGTGGAAAAGCAATGTCTGTGTTTTTCGTGGGACCACTTCTGGGACCAGTAGGTGGCATTACCCGTCGTAAACAGTCATGACATTGACGATCATTCAAGGTCTTAGGCCCAATTATTGGTGGCTTTGTGTCGGAATCAGTTGGCTGGCGATGGACTTTTTGGATCATCACAATCCTAGTGAGTAGAGCACAGCCCGTATCATAACCGAGTCGCTGATGATTCGACCTAGACAGGGTTGTTGTTTACCATATCAATCTTCTTGCTCCGGGAAACCAATGCCGCCGTGCTGCTAGGATGGAAAGCTGCTCGTCTCCGGAAAGAAACTGGCAATGCTGCCTTAGTTTCTAAAATGGACCGGGGCCTGACCCCTCGTCAACTGTTCCTCCGCGCCATTGTCCGACCAACAAAGCTTCTCATCTTGTCACCAATCGTTCTCCTCCTTGCCCTCCTGTGCGCGTTCGTTTTCGGCCTGCTCTTTTTGCTGTTCACCACGTTTCCTACAGTCTTTGAGGAACAATATCACTTCTCCGCCGGCATTTCTGGCTTGTCATATCTCGGCGTTGGAACTGGAATGGCAATCTCTCTCGGAGTCTATGCCCGTGTGAGTGACAAGCTGCAAAAAGCACTTGGAGATTCACCCAAACCTGAAGGACGCCTGAAGCCGATGGCGTGGGTCTTGCCCGCCGTACCCGTTGGTATCTTCTGGTATGGCTGGGCAGCCGAGAAGCAGACTCATTGGATCGTGCCCATAATCGGCACCTTCTTCTTTGGGTTCGGTGTTCTTTGGGTCATAATGCCAATTCAGCTCTACACTGTGGATGTTTTTGGCCCCGAGGCTGCCGCCTCTGCGTTGGCCGCGAACGTGGTTCTCAGGCTTCTTTTTGCAGCTTTCATTCCATTGGTAGGGCCGTCTTTGTATGCAGACCTTGGACTTGGGTGGGGGAATAGCGTCCTAGGGTTTATAGGCGTAGCTTTTCTTCCAGTGCCACTCATCTTTGTCCGTTACGGAGGGTGGCTTAGGGAGCGTTTTGTTGTTAAGCTTTAACGTTTCATTTTGAGGCAGAGGTATTACGAATCTGGTTTACCTCTTGCAGCGCTTTTCACGAAGAGACTATTGCGACTTTTTGCTGTTTCATTTCATGTATAATCAAATATCGATATTAGATTCAATGTCTCCACCAGGAAACATGACATTATACATTAGCAGTTTTCCTCTAGCGGTTGGTTGTTGGGACAGGTACAGTACTAGCGCAGAAGTTTGGTGCGCTAAGCTGATTG
>JACVRA010000081.1:0-13121 GCA_019828545.1 Paracamarosporium sp. OC-R06-R3 | reverse complement strand
TAGCTTTTCTGTATCCTTTCGTACCAGGCCTATAGGGCATTCAATTCATCCTAGGTTATCCTCCAACCACGCACTCCCATATGCCTCTGCCTGGAGCTACACTGAGCTCGGAGCTTTGAGTGACCCTGCGCCGATACATAAATTATATAAAAGAAAGTAGCTTTAGGTAGAAGAAACCCTAATAGTAAAGAAAGGTACTTATTTAGCCACTTTACAGGAGTTTAGGGTACATAGTAATAGAAAGAAGATAAAGAAGCTAGTATATACTAAAGGAGATAAACTATCTTAAAGGCACTATAGACGGTACTAAATAGTTGGGCATAATATATAAATATATAAGAATGCTATAGAAGTTAACTCTTAGTAGTATTTAATCTCTTTTTATATTAAATAAAACTAGTTTACGCTATATTATACAATAATAGGTATAGTTTTAGTGGGGTCTTAACAAAGGTAGACCACTCACCCGTAAAGTACGTAAATAATAGTACACGGTTTTTAGGAATTTAAAATAAAGTAAAAATAAAAATCTTCTACATTAATAACTTATTTAGTCTAATATAACCTAAAAAGCTTACGCCTTCATTCTCTAGTCTAAAAGATTTACCAAAAACTTCCTTAGTAGATCTGCTTAACACATCTTTTTATATGCATACGATAAAACGTCATAATTACAACAGGGTCTGGTGAAAGTGAATCTTCCTACCTCTACACTCAGCTATTCTTTGACCGTCGTGAAAAAGTGTTAGCCAAAGGTCCCACTCCGATATATCCATTGTGGTCCGCGGCCATAAAATAGGTCGTTCTCTTCATCGCTCATACTATAGCCGTCCCATGCAGAGTCACCCAAGTTCCAGAAGCAAAGACCTCTTCGCCGCCATTGCGTGAGCCCGTTTTTCTCAACAGCAGGGCACAGTAACAGGCATACCACCATAGGTGGCAACCGCGCTATAGATTTCTTCTGTGCATCGTGCAAACACACCCCAAGCATCAGCGCCTCGATCTCATCGATGTATTGCGAATGTTCCGAGGTTTCTGTCGAGTCGAACTCTATCTTTATGTTGCCTGCCGTGTAATAAGACTTCACGAACACCCGATGTAGGGTCTCTAGATTACACGTCATCCCTACAAAGTAGCCTATGCTTACTCCGTGCCTTGTTGTCACTGAAAGCTCACTGCTCGAGTGGATTGTTGAATTCGGAGCATTCAAATATATATCCATTATACCGGCTAATTGAGGGGTGTTGACATGCGCACTCATCCTCCACCCTTTTCCAATAGGTGGACATTGGCTATGGGTAAACATTTGGCTTAACATCGGAGACTGAGATAGTAGCGCAGCACCGAGCTGGTCCTCAAGGTCTTCAAGAGAATATTGAGCATCAGGAGGACAGTCCGGGGCAGCTCTTCCTAATTGAAACCCGAATATCTGCATTATTCCGTAGACTCTGTCATTGACATACGCGGGATTTACCGTGCGGTTCTGGGATGCTTTCAGAAGGACCGTCGGGATCTTGCTCCCCAACTCTAGACACCCACATCTAGCCAATCGAAGTCGTAGCTCGCCGGCTGCTGGAGTATCAGATATGATGGAAGCTTCTAATGAGTTTGATAGCTCTTCAAATAATTCGATCAATTGAGAAAGGCGTAGGTCAGAAGAGCGAGAATTAGGAAGTCGAAGCCAGGGCTCCCCGTTACGATCCTTCAGGAACAGGTCTTTGCATAGATAGCCTTCTTGCAGGGTCCAAAGAGAAGAAAACCAAGGATCCGAACATAGTTTTTCAATTGCATTCATCATTAGGTTGATGCCTTCTTTGAGCTCCTCGATTGCCAGCGAAAATTCTGTCGCTTTAGATCCCATCTTACGCAGCCTTTGAAGTAGCCCAGGTGGCGTATGCTTTTTCTTCTGATTCACGAACAGAGGATGCGTTTCTGCAAGTCGGAACAGCCGCTCTGCTCTCTCGTTAAGACTGTCGAGTTCTGGATTAGGTGGCCGATGGTTCCTCTTTCTCGTTACATTGTCGTGCACTTGCACGCGTGCCTCGTCCACCACAAAGGCGACTGTATTCCGAAAGACGCTCGAGTTCTTTAAGCTTAACCCGGCCAGCATGCGCTCCTGTTTTTCGCTCGTATATTCTTCCATATCTTTCAGGCAGCTTAGGAACATACTATGACCGTCTCGAAAGGCTCTGTAATGCTCCTGCGCCTCGCTATGCTCAAAAAGATGCAGCCAAGCGAACACTTCATGCGCTCCCCTGAATATTGCCGCTTGCCTTCCAATTTCGATTTCCTTTTCGCGCGAACCATTACGTTGATCAATACATGCCACGTCTAGCCAAAGGAATTCGATTTGCTTTACATATGATCCTCGAAGTCGGTTTGGTTCGGGTGGATGCACAGGAAGACTATGAATGAAATTGAGAAAGAGTGTTGGAGAGAAGCGAGTTGGGTCCACTCGCGGTATGGGCCAAGGTGTCCCAAAGTTGAGAGGTTCTAGCAAAGGATGGCTGTCCTCTGAGAGCTGCCATCGTCCCCACGTGTATGTAATAGCGAAATATAGAGGCTCTTTCGTTCCGTTGTAGACGTTCCCGGATCTCCATGGGTATGATCTCAGAGTAGGGATATGTAGCAGTCGCCGTGGCCAGCAACAATCATTTTCAAAGGCTTCATCGATTCTCACATCCTCCGGGTCGGTGGCTTGATAGTCCACTGAGACATTTTGCGTCATGACTTGATCGCTGCGCTCCGCGATAATATCCTGTAGTTATATCTGCGCAAGGAGGAACATTGGACAAAGTGAGGCTGAGCTGACGTAGGTGACAGGCAAAATTTTATATACCGGGGCATTGCCCAGCTAGCCGTTCAGTACGAGGCTCGCATGCTTCTACTCCACAGGATAGAACAGCACTTTCGAGCTTCTGAAGACTGTCAATTGTTATCTAGTGTATAATGTCGTTATGAATACCTACTCATGAGCCAGCACCCATCGTACCAAGCGATAGAATAGCCAATGGGCGCTGGCCACCTGTTCGGCGCATTAGGCGGTAAGAGTCGCCTAGTTTGCAGCCCCCAAAACGGCAGCTCGTAACGCCACTCTGTCGGCTGTGTCATGGAGATTATTGGTTACACGTTCCGCATCCTCTCATCCCGCGTCGATCCTTATCGCATCGTCTTTTTCGTCGGGCAGTACTTCTGCATTACCTGTGCGCCTGTATTCATCTCGGCTGCCATCTACATTTTCCTCACCAGGCTGTCACTTTGGGCTCTAGAGACTGGGTTTCCGGCACGATCCATCAACCGCTACGGTCTTAGTCCATCCCGTCTGCTGTGGACGTTCATTTCCTCCGATGTGATTTGCACTCTGTTGCAGGTGACTGGAGCAAGTCTGGTTGGGAATCGTACATCAAAGCAGAAGGACCCCACAAACGTCAATCGAATCCTCATCGCCGGACTTGCCGTGCAATTAGCTTCATTCTTGCTCTTCATCTTCCTTATGATTACGATCATGGTAGCGTGCTCGAAGCATGCTAGTAGGGACAGTGTACTTCAATCGGAATGGGAGAGAAAACGGCTCGCATGCTGTGGCATTGTTGTTACGGCTCTTGCGGTCTTTCTACGCACCGCGTTTCGCTTGGCGGAGAGCGCGGATGGGGTTTTTGGGTACTTATCTTCACATGAAGCGTTTTTTGGCGCGTTCGAGTTTGCACCCATTGTGTTCAGTCTTGTGCTGCTCTCGATCTGGCATCCTGCAAGGGTCTTCCATCTTCCGCTACGAAGTACCAGCAGCGCTAATAGTATCATTAAAGCCTGAGAGACCGGTTTATATCCAGGAGAGAAGCTTCTAGAGAAGGAACGCGCGACTACCCAAACTTAGACCCGTACTGCTCCGGAGTGTGCATGGCTAGTGAGGATCGTTAGAGTATATAGTGAATAGAGATAGACATTCTGTAATATAGGATTCACGCTATACTTTTAAGTCTTCTGCGACTGTCGGCGTTAACGTATAGCAGCATCTCACTTTGCGTGACCATGCTAACATACAATAGCATTAATTTGAGATCCATGACATTATGTTTGCTCATACCAACGTCGACATCAAACGAAGGGATAACTCTCTAGACTCTCCGCGATCGAGAATGACTTACTCATGCGACATGTCACTATTATCCCATATAGACGCATATAGTCGGTGTTGATACCTTCTCTGGCATGATATGCTGATTGATCTGCTGAATCAGCCTTTCATGCAGTGCTTCTAAACTCGTCGCTCGTCGACTCTCAGAGATTAAGCATGTACCAGATACTAACGTTCTTCTTGGCGAAGTCAAAGGGCTGATACGGAACGTTCACAGTCTTTCTGGAAAATCTGTCCATGATGAAGCTGGGCCATAGATCGCAAAGTCGACGTTGAAAGCATGTACATTGCACATTTTTATCTGCCCCCACATGATTTTCTCTTTTTCGCAGTACAGTAAGCAATACGTGCAGGGCCATGCACATCGCCTCGGAAGCCTCACAGTGCGACCAAAATCTGCAAAACAGTCCTTTTCTAGACAAAATAAGATAACATGCATACACACGTAAGTGGGTTAATGGAATAAGCTTAGATATATCAGCTACTTCGCACGACAGACTTTCCCAAAGTTTCACGCATGATCGTCGGAGATGCCTGAGCAGCTCGCAGGAGCGCGTGGAAAAGCATGCGTGAAGCACCTCCTCCGCTGCTAGCGTTTTCAGCATTCCGCCTAGACAAAGCCACGGCTTTGTTACCGTACCGACACATCTCTTCTTCATAGGATTTGACCGCATCCAATAAGGACAATCTCCCGACAGTAGCATCAATCAAGGCGTTTGTTAGGATCTCAGCGTCCCGGAGGGCAATATTTGCACCCATACCAGCCATTGACGTCATGTTGTGGATGGTATCTCCGAGGATAGTGACACTAGTCGATCGCCAGGGAGTCAGCGGCGACATAGAGCGTAATGGAAGACACTTAATCGTAGAGAGGTCCGATTCGCGGATTAGATTCCGAAGGCCTGGCGACCATGATTCTGTAGCTTGCAGAACATGATCCCTTAATTCAAGAGCAGTAAGCTGGTCAACCCTGTTCAAAGTGTCTTCCTGTGGTACCACGTATGCCCACACAAGAGAGCGCATTTCCGTCTGTTCAGAATTGCCCTGAATAGCATTTAATTTCCAGGTGGACACGAACATCCAGCCTCTCCCTCGAGGAACGATATTGTTTAGCGATCCGTCCAAATCTCCAGAAGGTATACTGTTCAAGAACTTTTCCTCGCCGAGTAACGACCGCCCGGCAATGGCGACGATCCCAAGGTCCAGGCGTTTTATGTGGGGTAGATATTGCTGGCGAATCTTCGAATTGGGTCCATCCGCGCCTACAAGTACATCTCCTTCCTCAGAAGTACCATCCTCAAAGTGTATCCGCACGCGCTGACCGTCGAGACATTCGTAGTGTGTGAAGACCTTATTCCATTGAACAATTGGAGGCCCTGCGCTGTTGAGCCCCTCAATCAGTACATCGTGTAAGTCCTGACGGCCGATACCATTGCGCTCGACCTCACAAGCAAGCTTTCCGCTGACCTCTGCGTCATTCCTGACAGCTATGGGGCGGAGCTCGGTGTCCCTGAAGTACATCTGCGTGCCGGCCGGAGCGCAGAGTGATTGGAAATGTGCCCAATTTGACACCGGCAGGCAACTGCGCAGCGCACACCTGCCGTAGCGGTCGATGTGAAGACCATACCCAGTCAGATTCTTTTCATTCCCACTCTATCGGGATGAATTAGCCATATGAACGTGTATTAGTGTGCAAAGCTCCTTTTAGACACACGTACTTGTCGTTCGAAAACGCGGACCTCGACACCGGCTTTGTTCAAGCCTTGAGCGAGGCATAGACCGCCGATGCCGCCTCCTACTATCAAGACCCGCATTATCTTTACACGTGTCTCGAGTTCTTGAATATTGTGTCGTGACAACACGATTGATACTAAGGTCGTTTGGTAGCGAGCTTAGCAGCGACAAGGTGCAGAGCTATGTAACGAAGGCGGAGATGATGGAAGACAGTATGTGCTCGCCTCAAAATGCACGCTAGATATTTGATTGAATCGTTCTTTGCGTAATACCAAATATATAACAAGGAACACTCAGAGTAGAAGGAACAATAACCACAAAAGGAACATGGTGCATTGCGGCCGCGCGAAGCTCAGATGAATCCGCAATCCCGCCGCGGGCTGCAGATAAGCGCCGCAGCACAAAGCTCCGGCCTGGGTTCTCCTGGGAATAGCGGGGCGAAGAGTTACCGAAATTATCGACTTCCATGTAAAATACCCCTATTGCCTCTCGCTAGTGGCGGCAAGCAGAGATCGCAAATGCGACTTCCGCTCCCGTGATATTAGGGGATACATCCACCACTATTGCTTAGTTGAGTATGGCTGACCCACTTTCCCTCGCGGTGAGTATCATAGCAATTGTTACTGCGACTACACAAATTAGCAAGGCGATTTCTCGTCTGCGCGCATTTGGAGACGTACCAAACTAGGTTTTTGGACTCAAGAATGAGGTCACCGATCTGGAACTGGTGCTTCGTCAGGTTAACGCGGCTTTGCAGCGACAAGCTTTGACAACAGACAAAGAGCATGAAGAATTGGAAAGAATAGTAGTCCAAGCCAGGGCTCACTTGACGGATCTTGCTAACGCAATCGGAAAGTTTGCAGATGCATGCGCTGGCCAGGGTATTGGTCCTTTTGCTCGTGGCAAACTCCGGTGGAAAGGAAGCGCAATCTTCCAGGAACACCAAAAGAAGCTACGCGGGGTCAAAGAGACGCTTAATATGATGCTCGGCGCGGCGAATTCGTAAGCTAGGGTGCGGTCCCTCTACCAAATTTGCTGACCTATTGAAATAGACGCGACCTGCATAAGATCCAGCTTGAACTTCGACAGGTTGCCTTTCTGACCTCTACTACCATACAAGGGCAACAGGAAACCGGAGCCATAATCACCAGTGCTCTCAGGCATTATAATTTCGCGATACATCATCAAATGAATCAACAATTCTCAAACATAGGCACCGGACTTCAGGCTTCAAAACAGTTACTGCTCAACGAGCGAAATCGTGGTAAGCAACTTCATGATAACACTCCGGATTACTCGGAAGTTGCCCCTGAAAAACCTACCAACATCAACGTAGTGCAAATGTTCTTATCAATGCGAGAGACGTGTCGAGACTGGTGTCCATGCGTATGCCATACGAAACGTGATATCAAGATCCAAGGTCCTGAACTTGTGGAGAGTGTCATTGGAAAGTTGTTCGTGGGCTACGCTGGGCTTCCTGTCTTGAATAAGACTTGTAACTTCCAAGGGTAACTTCCAAAGCTGCAAAGACAAGCAGAACAAAAGCATCACTGCAGAGTATTAGTTTCCGTGGTGGTTCGTAATGATGAACATGAAACTGCAACTGAAATTTCTCCCATTTCTTGGGCCGCAATTGCAACTCTCGACGACTAAAAGGGTCCCGAACGGGTCTCAGTAAATCACATTTGCAATGCAAGGAAACATTGAGGGTCTGAAGTACTTATTTAAGGCAGGATTGGCTGCACCGAGGGACATCAGTGATTCCCGAGGATACTCTCTGATGTGGGCAAGTACCATGCGTTTCTAAGGTTCGCTATCTCTCTACTAATATGTTCTTAGTGGGCATTATACGGCGGTATGCACAATTATGCCACCGTCTAATTTCTGATCTCTCAAGGGGCTAATGTAGATGATATGTAAGTGGACACATGATCAATATGCATATATGCTAATCTTGTAGTTCATACGACAACGTTTGGGACTTCTTGATGCGCGGTAAATGTGATGAGAATCAGGCGATGGCATTACGGTGCGTCACTGAAGGGGGCGAAGGTGACTGGTTGGAAGAGCAGAACTTCCCTCTTGTTCACAGGATCATCTTCAGTCTCTCTAGCAGGTCTCTTGCCGCCGAACTAAAAGAAAATTCCCATGCAGTGTATCTCACCGACGCACAAGGACGAACTGCACTTGCATGGGCAACGGCCAGAATCCAATTAAAAGACATGGAACTCTTGCTTGATTGTGGAACAGATCCAAACAACATGGATGTCACTGGCCGAACTCCAGTTCTTCACGTTGTCGACAGCCATGATCCGACATGTCTTCGCTAAATTCTCAAACGTGGGAGTGACCCGAACCCGAAAATTCCCAAAGGTTTGTTCCGTAGCAGTCCTTTGACAGCTGCAGGATTTGCTAGCTTGACCAGCTTGTTGAGGGCGCTGCTTAATTTTGGCGCTGATCCTCACGCGTGCAATCCCGAAGGTCTTACAGCTCTTTACTCTGTTGCACGGACCCAGAATATTGATTACGCGCTCTTGCTGTTGGAATCCGGGGCAGAACTGAACGCCGTCTCTGGCAACGGTAGTACACCGCTCACTACCGCTATCGTCCACAACAACCACGCTGTTGTTCAACTTTTCGTCGAACGCTGTTACGACTTCATAACCACGTTGCGTTTTGGAGGTATGTATGAATCTATGATTGCAAGAACACTTAACTTATCAATGACCCAGGGACTCAATTGCTACCAGTTATTGCTGAACACGCTGATGCTCAGACGATGTCCATACTTGCATCTTTTCACCCCCTCAAGCTCGCGCTAGACCTGCGTATTGACGGCATCATCAAGGCTCAGGAGATTCTACAAAAACGGCGCGACTATGATGATAAACTGTATACAATGTTTGAAGAGCTAACGCTAATTGCTCAGGCAGAGGAATCAATGGCGGGTTCCCTGAATAGTCTTCAAGAATCTGGCATTTTCTTCTCAGCAAGGTCATTATTCCATTCAGATCTGGTGGAAGTCATCTCACAGTTGAATTCAGCCGCCGTCAGCTCATCCTCAGGGTCTGATGGTGGAGCTTCGGATGCCTACGAAGATCCCGAGGAAAAGGATTTGTCACAAGGACCGGAGAAAAGTTCAGACAATCACGGGTGTAATGGTAACCACCTCTAAGAAGCATGAAGGATCGCGCATTACATAGACAACATTGGATGATATGATCGTGACGTCGTATAGTCGACTTCTAGTCTTGTGACAGCGTACCTAGACGTATGAACGGCTCAGTGCCGACCCCGGCTGCCTATTAACCGAACAGACCCGTGTGCCATGCGCCCCTTGTTTCAGCCTTGTGTTACAGCACAAGACTAAAATCTTATCGATAAGAGACGGGCTTGGAGTGAGGGGTATATGTCTATCAAGCAGGCGCTGAGATCGTGCTGTATCTTGTACTGGATCCTGGTTGCGCTCGTTCCGATAGAAAGCAGTCAAGATGTCTGACCTTGATGCCACAACACCACGCGTGTTTTTAGCACGCCACGGTACGCCAAACTCGCATATAATCGAAAGTCACAACATTTCTGACAGCTACAGGGGAGACCGAATGGACCAAAAGTGGACGCTACACGGGATTGACAGACTTGTCCTTGACTCACTATGGCGTGAAACAAGTTGCAGGAACGGCAAAGTCGCTCGTGGGATACGGCAAATTGATCGATCTTACTTACGTACGCCACATCTGGGTCAGCCCTCGGAAGCGTGCCCTGCAGACCTTCGATTGCCTTTTCAACCGCGAAGACCCACAGTCCGGAATATCGGAGGGTGATGAGCGAGTCACAATAACAGAAGATATCGCGGAATGGGACTATGGAGACTACGAAGGTCTGAAGGTCGGAGAAATTCGCGAAAGAAGGAAACAACAGGGACTCGATCAGGAACGAGCGTGGAACATCTGGCGAGATGGGTGCGAAGGCGGAGAGTATGTTCTCCCATGATGAGAACATCACTCTAAAAACCTGCTAATCTCGTAAAAGGTCGGCCGAACAGGTGACTGAGCGACTAGACAGATTGATCAAGACAATCCGTGATGTACAGCGCAATCACATGAACGGAACAGAACCGGCTGATGTTGTTCTCGTGTGCCTCATCCATGCATGCACCAACTGACTGATCAGACTGACACTTGGTGCAGGTCGCTCAGGGGCTCATACTGCGCTGCTTCATGAAGAGATGGTTGGATATTCCGGTTCAAGAATCTGTATCGGTAATGATGTCTCCAGGCGCTATTGCAGTCCTTGGGTACGCGTTAATCTAGAATTCGTCATTACTAGCTAACATATAACTTGGTTACAAAAATCACAATATACAGGAGCCGGCGCTTTTCTTAGGTATGTCATTGTGACGGCCTGGTGCACTGGCAGGTCACATGATCTCGCGTTCAGACGCAACTACGCGCTCAGGCGCGACTACCTTGTACAACGTTGCTACCCGGAGCGGAACATTGTTCCGCCTGGCAACTGCGTATAAAAGTAAGCGCGCCCTTTGTACCTATGATCTCCTCATCTTAGTGTAGCTGAAATAGAGCCAACTTACCTTATCAACTACCCTTGATACAGGAGACTGAGCTCGTCCTCACAGTCATTACCATTAGAAAACTAAGTTATAGTCTAGTTAGTCAACTACTATAATATAATACCTTTTAACCCTTTGACTAGTACTTTTATATAAGGACTAACTCTAATTACCTCTTTATATCTAGCTAACCTTGGGGCTTTAATAGGTTACAATGTTTTAAGAGTATTTACAACTACTTAACATTACAAAACTATAAATAATCTATAACTTGCAGAGAAATGTCCGCGTCCTGAACACGGCCGCACGATTAACCACTATAGAGTCTAGGCTAAATATCCTGAGCAGCTATTAGAGAACGTAGCGGAAGCCACGATGCTGGTCCCCGAGCTCAAGAAGCTCATCCTTGCTCAAATTCTCGTATCCCCATCTCTTCTTCTCATCTTCATGGTCCAATTTCGCAGGATCAACATCACGCCCATCTGGATGCGCGTGAGAGATCACGTCCCTAGCCTGGTTTTCACGCCAGTGAACGAACATAATTGCCGCTGTCAAGATGAAGGTTAAGCTTGCAAAGCCAAGATTGATGGCATGGCCTTTGATGAAGCGCGGTCCTTCAGGTGTCGGATAGATGTTGCTGCTGATGAGGCCCGCAGAGTTGCCGATCGTGAAGAAGAATCCCATAACAGTAGCGCGTACGTACAGCGGGCCGAAATTGGCACCCACCCAGCTAATGGCCAGGGCAATATTGGGAGAGACGCCGGCGACAGTGAGGAAGATAGCGAAGTACTTTACACCGGCGGAAACGTCTGAGATCAAGATCGCATATCCAATGATGGTGAAAAGTGCCCAAAACAGGATGAATGGTCCGCGGTACATGATACGGTCCGCGAGGAAGGCGGTCGCCATGGTAGTGATGAATCCGAGAACATATGGTGGAACCGACAATAAATTAGCTGAAGTGCCAGTGAAATTGAGATCCGCAATAATTGTAGGCGTGAACAAAGCCAAAGAGTAAAGTGGCTCGGCAATCGAGATGTACATGACTGCGTACATGTACATTCGGTAGTCAGCAAATGCGCGACGGACCTGCCTCCAGGAAAATGGAACATTGGCATTGGTAACACCCTGGCTGGAGGCCAAGAAGTGATTCCATTTCGCGGTTTCCTGCTTGTCCAAGACCTTGTTGTCGTCCGCGGGAAAGTCGACGAGCAGCCACCACCCAGGAATGGCGGCAACAAAAGTAATTAGACCTTCAATTATAAAGATCCATCGCCAACCTCCGGGGGTGGGAGTAGTCTTTTGGGTTTGGTCGCCGAAAGATTCCCATGCGGGGAATGGAATGTACTTTAGGCCGTACGCTAGAACACCACCGAATGCGCCTGCGAGCGTTGCACCGGAAAAGAAGATACCGATTCGCACGCTCTGCTGACGACGTGTGTACCAGCAGGTAAGCATAAAATTGATCCCAGGAAATAGTCCGCCCTCCGCGATGCCTATTGAAAACCGTTAGCGGGCCCATCGTGGAAATCTTCCGTCGTCTTGTCTGTTTTCAACCTGGTTCAATAATAATAATTTAGGTTTGCTTACCAAGGAAAAACCGCGCCGCTTGGAGACCTGCCGCATTGCGAACTAATCCCATCAAGATCATCACGATAGACCAAGCGACCATGATAATGGGTATCCATCTATGCGGCTTAACAGCCTTTAGAACTAGATTGGAAGGGACTTCGACAACGATGTAGCCAATAAAGAAAACTGATAGCGCGATCTGGTAGGCATTTCCTGTTGCGATGCCGAGGTCAACTCGTAGTCCGGCAACAGCTGCTTGACCGATATTCACTCTGTCGAGAAAGCTTAGAAGGTACAGTAACGAGCAGTACGGAATGATGGCCCAATCCAGTTTTCGTAGAATGCGTTTATATTCGACTGGGTCCATAGTCAAGTCAGTATATGCATTATCGTCCACCGCTGTGGTCTTGCTCTTTTCATTTTCCGCGACTGGCGAAGAACTGCCATCGCCGCGCAACGCGTGAGGTTCGTGTCGCGACATCGCGCCAAGAACGTGTTCCACCCGGCGGTTTTTGCTCTTGATTCTGCCCCTCTGGAAATTTGAAAATCGTTTCGTCACGATATCGGTCCGAAGTCGCCCTTGTAATAGTCTCGTCCTATCCTCGCGCGGCTCTAGTCCCTGCGCAACTGCGTTCCAAGGTATTTTGTAACGGGTACCTGTGAGATATTGGTAGGTGACAGGAACGCCCTCAGCACAAAGAATTTAAGGCCGAACCAACAGAGATCGACATTGATTGCATAAGCCCATGCTTACCCAGCAGAAGCTTCGACCTTGGGGAGCTCCATTGGACCTCGGGCTGACAGGTTCCTTTTTTTCCCCGCCTCCATGCCCCAGATTCGGTTAAGCTTCCCCACGTCATGTGCGCCCATATCCGACCTCCGATCGGTCCGGCGCCGCGGACGGCACAGACGTTATACCAATCACATTCCTTCGCTAGTCTCGCTTAGATATACCACGGGTTTTGAGGCCCCTTCACACCTATTCTATACTACGTAAAATTGAACAAGCTCGTCTCATAGGTTTGCAGGTTTGCTACAATGTTCTATGCTGTATCCAAAGGGGTTTTCATGACTTGTACTTAACGTGTCTGTGCGCGCGATGCAACACGA